>CM041296.1:144767142-145201284 GCA_023052935.1 Piezodorus guildinii | reverse complement strand
GTTAAAGGAAATAGTGGGACAGGCGGACATAGGTTTTCGACGAAGGGTGAAGGTAATTTGATGGGATTTAGTAGGGTTGATTTTAATTCTCCACTTTTGACACCATTCTCCAATGGAAGAAATGTGAGACTGAAGGGTTTTGGAAGCATCAGATGGGTCATTATTTACGGATAACACACAAGTGTCATCTGCGTAGCTTTTTAGGACAGTACCAGAGAAATTATTAAAAAAAAAAAAAAAAAAAAAATCCTCCTAATTATTAATTAGATAAATCCCAATTATACCCCTTTCCATAACTTTCCTCCCATACGGATCAAGGGGCTAAAAATTTGCAAAAGGTGTGAATCAATGGTATAAGTTTGGTTCTAACATTCGTGGGTCGAGTAAAAAGGGTTAAAAAGCAAGAAAGAGTTCACGAAAGATTATATAATATAGGATGGCCTTAACCTGAGAAATTAAAAATTTCTTTTACGTTATTAAAGATGAAAATGTTTTAATATGATTTGGAATGTATTAATTAGTAATAAGGATGGTAATGAAGAACAACAATATCAGCCAGCCTCTAAAAACATTAGCCTTAGATAGCTGTATTTTGCCTGTCTTATCTTATGGATGCCAAACATGGTGCCTCAACAAGCTTCATGAGAGAAAAATAATAACATGCCAAAGAGCAATGGAGAGGAGCATGTTAGGCATAAGGAAAAGCCAAAAGCTAAACAGCCAAAAAATAAGAAAATCTAGTGGTGTCACTGATGCAATCAGATTCGTGAAAAAGATGAAATGGCAATGGACTGGTCATCTAATGAGGAAAAATGTAAAAAACTGGGCTAAAATATTGACTGAGTGGACTCCATTGGATGAGAAAAGGAACCGAGGCAGGCAAAGAAGAAGGTGAGGGATGACTTGTAGCTGGGTGGCTAGCGTAACAGCCTCCCATGCTAAAGGTCACGGGTTCAAACCCGCAGGTGGTCTCCTAGGATTTTTTAATGGGAGTAAAAAATCCTTAGTTACGTGCGTTGCCCGGCAACCTGATTAACGAAAGTTTGAAGTAAAGTAAAGACGAGTTCTAGTCTCTAATAATTTATTAGAGACTAGAACTCGTTTATTTAATTATTTAATCTAATACATTTTTCCATCACAACTAAAGATAATTCTTTAATTTTTTTTTTTTTTAATTCAATCTTTATTCAATAGTTCTTAAATTAATTTAAAAACCGTGTTAAGAGAAAGTCGTGTGTTGCGCGCACAAAAAATGTTTTTGCTTAGTACTGAGAGCAGATTGAAGCGAAATATTTAGTTTGAAATAGCCAATAATACAAATTTTGCACAGGCTAGTGAATACTTAGTTCAAAATACTATGTCTCGGTTGAGATGTTGTTTTATTTATTATTTTTTTTGTTTACTTGTAAATTAATTTTTTTTAAATAAATCGGTTATTGTTCTATTCTCAAAACTGACAGACGATTTTTGCTTTCTACTCTTCTTAAAATGTAAAAAGGGATCACTTGTAGCTGGGTGGCTAGCGTAACAGCCTCCCATGCCAAAGGTCACGGGTTCAAACCCGCAGGTGGTCCTAGGATTTTTTAATGGGAGTAAAAAATCCTTAGTTACGCCCTCCTTCGGAGGGGACGTTAAAAGGTGGTTCCGAGCCTGTGCGATGTCAGGTACTCGTTAAAGATCCCTATCCTAATAAAACCTGAATAGGCAAAATTTAGAACTCCCACTGTAGCATCGTCCGATTAGCCGTAGTAGCATAAAGTGACGTTAAATAAATAAACAAACAAAGAAGAAGGTGGGTCGATGAGATCAAAAAGGCAGGAGTGCTATGGTCACGTGATAGTCTAGGGCAGGGAATTTTGGAAGATGAAGAGGAGCGAACTCTTCAACTCAAGTACGGGTAGTTACCGTTAAAGACTTTAAACTCCTGAAAAGGAAGGTCTATGTACATATATGTATATAAAGAAAGAAGAAAAAATAAAGTTTGTAAATAAAAATGTATTATAAATGTTTATATGTACATCACTAAAGACTTATTATTATTAAAAGAATAAAATGTTTTAATATGATTTGGAATGTAGTAATTAGTAAATTTTGAATATACTTGCATTTCTGAAACGCGTTTTTTAAAGAAATTTAATATCCATTGGATAAAGAATTACGATTAAGCTAAATTAAGTCAAATATGACAACATATCTGTTTCTTAAAACAATTCCTTTACCACATTTTGCAAATAAATATATATCAAATGATTAAAGATAAGTAAAATATAAAAAACGAATAATTAAATAAATAAGCTCTTTATTCGCGTGAGATACAGCAACTATTTTTTTCCCCATAAAATTCAATAATCTCGTAGGTAATGGTATAATTAAATGATCTTTGATATCAGACAGGTTTTAGTCTCATTAAAGAGGCCCGACCTTTGATTTTGTTTATTACAAACAACTGACCGACTTTCATTGTTATAGAATTATTAAGGAATTCTAAATATAAACAAAGATACTATTTTATAATCGAACAATAGGAGAAAAACGAGAATATTTTCTCAGGTTGAAAAAACAAAAGGGATGGGTAAAATTAGAAAAAAAAATCTGGTAAAAAAAATAAAACAAACACAAGACTTTCACTTACCTGCGTTGTTAAAATCAATATAACAATTTTTAAATACATTTAGAGATGGAAATAAATTATTAAAGAATTAATTTAAATTGAATTTCAGCATAAACATGTGTTTTATTAAATAATCTATTTTTTTATCGACAACAATCAGCTGATTTCATCGGCTGATTATCACTCTCTATTAACCTATACAAATCCGTGAATTATTTTTTTTTTTTACTAAAGGTAACATTTTTTCTAAAATCTTTAGTTTTCCAACGGTATATTATACATGTATAATTACTGTTCTTAAGTTAAAAAACAAAAAAAATTGCATACATTTTTTTTTCAGTTTTCTCATTTATTTGGATGCCCAATTCGTTCAACTTATGTATTTATAAGGTTTTTTTATCAATGATAACAAGATGATATGGTTATTTTTATACAATCTACAAAAATTAAAGGTACTTTAGAGGAAGCAAATTTAAAACATCGCACTGAAAGTGTGTGAAAATTGTTTAGATAATAAGACGATATTATGTATAATATATCGTTGGGAAGCTAAAGGTTTTAGAAAAAATCTGGTGCGGGCAACACACGACTTCCACTTACCTCCGTTTTTTAAATCTATGAAAGAATTTTCAAAAAAGTCAGAGATAAAAATGAGTGAAACTATTAAAGCATTAATTAAATTGAATTTCTATAGAAACATGTGTTTTATTAAAAAATCTATTATATTATTATCTAAAATAATCAGTTAGTTTTATCGGCTTTTCATCAATCTTTATTAACTTTTAAAAGGTTGTGTATAATATAATATTTTTTCTAAAATCTTTAGCTTTCCTGCGGTATATTATACGCCAATATTACTGTTCTTATGTTCAAAAACCAATAATTGCATTAAAAAAATATGTTTTTCTGTTTCTCCTTTAGTTGTCTATAAAATTCGCTCAACTTGCATATTTATCTGTTAATTGTCAATGCTAACATGATAATACAGTTATTCTATAGAATCTACAGAATTAAAGGTACTTTAGAGGAAGACAGTTTAAAATATCTGAACTTAGGCCCCATCAGAGTATTTCAATCAGAATGAAACATGATATTAAAGCGGGTTCAATTTTACACCGATATAGCGAGTTTAATAAAAATCGTTAGAGCCGTTTTTGAGAAAATCTTAAAGGCATGCTGATTAGCTCATTTTGCTCCTTATGTTTTCTTACATCTGTTTTTATGTTTTATTAGTTTGTTTTTTTATGTATTTAGTTAGTTTAATAAATGTATTGTGATTCGTCGTTTATTTTAATTATTTTATTTTTTTAGAAATATATACAGTCCACAAACTTACTTTAAACCGATCCACCTTAAATTTGAGTTATCACTTAAACGTACTGATCTTTTACGGATAGCTCAGCGTATAAATACACATATGCGTTCATGATAGCATGTAACAGGTAATACATATGACACTATCGGCCAATAGTTTACTAGTAGGATCTGATAGTGCACTATCTTATGACAATACAAACTTCGCTACACCTACAGACAGATAACAGCCTAACTATCACGATCTATACTAACCTGAGAAGCGAGTTTTGGCCTGTAAGGACAACAGCTGTGCCGACACCAGGTGCTGTGCACTAAGCTGGCCTTGGTCCAACAAGGAATGCCATCCCAGCACACAGCGTTCTGTAGAGCTCTCGGCCCACAATATTCACGTAACCTATCTCAGTCTCCCGAAACCAAAAGGCCCTATCTACCCTTAATATAATGAGAAAATATTAACAATACTTCAAAATTTGGTGCACGAAGCATATAACTATCAGTATGTTCCTTTCTACGAGTTGCTTTTTTACTTTCACTTACCTAGAGAAAGTATCGTGAACAATTTCGGATTCCAGTTTCAACGGAAATACACGTTTTAGGACCCTGTGTCCAAATAACCAAGTCCCACAAAAAGGTCTGACCGTATGTGGTAAGTATAGCGCGAACACGAAAAGTCGAACGAAAATTAAATTTCATATTTAAAACAGCTATACGGCCGAGATGTTACAGCAACTTTTTCATCAAAATCAGCTTGCCAGAAGAGCCTCTTTGTACCATGCATTTTGCACTTTTTTACGATTTTCTCAAAAACGGCTCTAACGCTTTGATTAAACTCGCTATATCGATGTAAAATTTAATGGGCTTTAATATCATGTAGATATCATTCTGATTGAACTAGTCTGACATAGCTTTAATGCCAATAGTTTAAATTGTATTCCTGCAAGGTATCTTTAAACTATTTCATACTGTATTGATAAAAACGTCTAATTGTATAAGTTTGATGAATTTGATAATCAGCTGAAAGAGGAAAGAGAAAAAGTATTTTTCAATGTAATTTTCGTTTTGTTTTTAAGATAAGAATCATAATGTATATGTGTAATATACTAAAAAGATTAAGACTAAAAGAATTTAGAAATTTTTTTATCGTATACACAAAGTTTGTGTAGGTCTAATGTTTGTTTTATTAATTAAAAATTCACGCCATCGACCACAAAAAGTTAGTTAAAAAATCTAAATATTCACCTTACTGGAGAGAGGTAATAGACATTTTTTTATAGACAACTAAATAAAAACAGATGATGTACCTAAAAAGTATAACAAATTTGATTAAAAGTGTAGATGAAGTTATCTGCCAAGGGATATCTCCACTAATCTACAGAATATCTATTTCTCTATCAACCATTATCACCTGCTCGGTATTTCTTCGATAGAGAAAACCGAAAGTGATTTAAATCTGATACCGGTAAATCCAGACTAACTAAATAAAACCTTAATTATTTTATCTTCAAAATAAAGATATCGCACAGGCTGTCTCTTTAGGTCCTCTTCGAAGAACGGCATAACTAAGGGTTTTTTGTTCACATTAAAAAATCCTAGGGTCACCTGCGGGTTTGAACCCATGACCTTGGGCACAGAAGGCTGTTATGCTAGCCACTATGCTGTAGGTGACCCCAGTTGCTTCTCGAATATTTCTAAAAGCCCAGATGAAGACTAGCAACGTGGGTTGAAACCTTGGATTATAAAATAATTGCTGTTCACTATTTTCTCATATATTTTTTTTTACCGCCACCTTAATATTCATAACATGGTAAACTATTTAATATAAAAAAATGTTATAGAAATACTGAACTAAAGATAGAAAACATTAAGAGATAACAAACCATAAGTTGATAATTTGCTGATATCTTTATGCCACATCCTATTAAAAATAGCTTATTAAAAATAACAACTTGGTAAAGTAATAAAAACAACTAATTGTTCTACTCATTTATTTTGAATAAGTCATAAAGTATGACAAATTACATAATTGCGACAATTATTGTAATGGTAATCTACTAGCGCCGTTATAAAATAACTCAGACAAATAATTATTACACCATAAACATTAACCTTTATTTAATGAAAGTATGACTTTGTAAAATAGGTTCCTGGCGTTTTTTACTGGTCATCTCTATAATAATAATAATAGGCTTACCGAACCCGAAGGATTCTTTGTATGGTAGTATTAAGAATTTCAGTCATTGTTGTGAGACCCTCTCCATAAATCGGTACGTACTTTCCATTCTACTTTTTTCCAACGTATTTTCCATCCTACCTACCCCCATCTAACAAACAGTACCTAGTTCTTTAAATCTTTTTAAACTATATTTATCAAATCCTTAGTTATGCCGTCCTTTGGAGAGGAGGTTAAAAGGGGGTCCGAAGCCTGTGCGATGTCAGGTACTCGTCAAAGATCCCTATCCTAATAAAACCTGGATAGACAAAATTTAGGACTCCCACTGTAGCATTGTCCGATTAGCCACAGTAGCATAAATTGACGTTAAACAAATAAACAAACCATATTTATACAATTTAATTTATACAATTAAACAAATAACAAACTAAATTGATTTTAACAACCAAGGTAAGTGAAAATCGTGATATTTTTTATTTGCTTACTTTCATAATATTGTTATAGGATTTTCTTTTTCGGAAATAAAAAATTCTTTAAATGACTAAAATGAAATTTTTTCTCTTCCATTTTGATCAAACAAAATACCACTTAAAGATAAAGAATCTCGGTTAAAACTGGTGCATATAACAATTTTTACAAAAAAAAAAAAAAAAACGATAATCCTCCAGGCAACAGACATAACTATAGATTTTTTTTTTTAAACATCGCGATTTAATCAGTACAAACTATAAACAACCTAACGCCTGCTTTTAATCAGATTGATATTAAATTTAGTATCGATATTCGACCCGCTTTCGATATAATCGTTCACGAACGAGTTCAATAATCGATCCAGACTCTACAACACAGAGCTACACGTACAAGCTAAGACGGCCATGTAGTGAGTGAGTTAACTTCCAGTAAGGATTCTTGGGGTGAAAGTTGTCGCCCAACTGTTCCTTACTCAACTCCACAAACTGTTAATACCTAACTAATTTCCTTCGTAACAATCCTAGAACTATCAAGACACACCAATAGGATGTGTTCGCGTATAATTTCAATATTTCGTTCATTTATTATTTCACGACAACTTTGCAATTGGTACAACAATCAAGCAGGTCAAGTTTCTGCCAGGCAGAAATATAATAGTAATATTCGGTAAAAATTTCCGTTTTTACCCCTGAACTTGAGCAGTTTTTAGTTGATGGTTTCTTGTATTCCTAATGGTGTTTGAGGTTGTAAATTCATGTGTTAGTACCCAGCACTTCATTATGAATGGTTATGAGAGAAATGTCCAATTCTCTCTATAGAATAAAAACACAAAACAGAAATTTCATATTTAAGACAACTATAAGCCCGAGATGTTACAGTAACTTTTTCATCAAAATCAACTGACCAGAAGAGCCACTCTAAACAATGCATTATAGACCTTATTACGATTTTCTCAAAAATGATTTTGATTAGAGCCGCTATATCGATGTAAAATTTAATAGGCTTCAATATCATGTAGGTTTCATTCTCATTGAAATAGTCTGACAGGGCTTAAATGATGATAGTTTAAATTTCCTACCTCTAAAGTACCTTTAATTTTATAAATCTTAATATATTAACCATATCATCCTCCTCTTAGCATTGATAAAAATCTGGTGCGGGTAACACACGACTTTCACTTACCTGCGTTTTTAAAATCGATTTAAGTATTTTATAAAACAGTAAGAGATAAAAATAAGTGAAGCCATTAAAGAATTAGTTAAATTAAACTAAAATTAAAGTAAAATTATTGCTTTTATGTTAAAAAAAAAATTGCATTAAACAATTTTTCTTCAGTTTTCTTCTTTAGTTTTTTTTTTTTTTTTTAATTCACACATGATAATATGTATAATATATCGTTGGAAAGATAAAAGTTTTAGAAAAAATCTGGTGCGGGCAACACACGACTTCCACTTACCTCCGTTTTTTAAATCAATAAAAGAATTTTCAAATACAGTTGGAGATAAAAATACGCAAAACTATTAAAGCCTTAATTAAATTGAATTTATATAGAAACATGTGTTTTATTAAAAAATCTATTATATTATTATCTAAAATAATCAGTTAGTTTTATCGGCTTTTCATCAATCTTTATTAACTTTTTAATTCACACAACTTACATATTTACCTGTTTTTCATCAGTGGTAACAAGATAATATAGTTATTTTTATAGAATCAACAAAATTAAAGGTACTTTAGGGGAAGAAAATTTAAAATATCGGCATTTAAGCCCTGTCAGACCATTTTTATCCAAATAAAACCTACATGATATTAAAACACATTAAATTGTACATCGATATAGCGAATTTAATCAAAATCGTCGAAACCGTTTTCGAGAAAATCGAAAAAAGGTGAAAAATGCATGGTATAAACTGGCTCTTCTGGTAAGCTCATTTTGATAAAAAAGGTTGTGTAACGTCTCGGGCGTATAGTTGTCTTAAATATGAACTTTTAAGTTTTATAGGACTTTTCGGTTCCGCCCGGGAATTAACACACACACACACCTTTTTGCGGTACTTGGTTATTTGGACTCAGGGAACCCTAAAACGTGTATTTCAAATTCAAAAATTTTCAGGATCGCAATACTTTTTCTTACTATATATAGTAAGTGAAAGTAAAAAACGGATAAATATATAAGTTGAATGAATTTCATACCCAACTACAGCAGAAAAGACAACACAATTTTATACGGTTTTTGTGCTTTTGAACATAGAAGCAGTCATATAGATGTATAATATACTGTTGGAGAGCTAAAGACTTTAGAAGAAAAAAAACGCTGCAAATTATTACACAATGGTTTATTATTTCTAAATAACAATATTAGTGTATAAATATTTTTATTTATAAAATTTTTTTTTCTTTTTCGCGTTTACTGATTCTAAAACTCAACACGTACTTTTCTCTATCGTCAATAATAACTGAATTATAGCGTATTTTTGTGTAAAGTTTCTTTTTTTTCTCTCACTTTTATATAATTATTTGCGGTTTCGTGGTTAATAAACACTCTTAGATTTCGAAAATAACTGAGTTATTGAATTAAATCACTTTTAATCACCAGCCATTTTAAAACTAACCAGCTGATATCAACGTCTAGGTGTTAGGATCATCGTTGAATGGACTAGTATTTTTGTGGCGAATTTCAAAAACATTGGTCTTGTAGTTTCGGAGAAATGACGCGGACGGCGGACAAATGGATTTTTTTTTTTATACGTCATTCGGATTCTACGTATCTTTAAACGTAAGCTCTCAAATTTTGTAGGAGGGCTATTTTTTTTTTTTTTTTTTTTTTTTTTTTTTTTTTTTTTTTTTTTTTGTCGATTTGTTTAATAGTTCTTAAATAGATCATACAGCCGAGGCAAATGAAAGTCGAGTGATGCCGGCACCATTTTTTTTTTTTTCATTCAATAATTCAACGATATTTGGAAAAAATAGTCATCGATTTCAAACCCTATTTTTGAACCCTGTTAAATACTTGCAGTGTAGAGTTAAATACGTTGCTTTCCCTATAAAATCGTTTCTTCAACTTCCCCAGCTAGCTATATTCCCTATTCGGATAGAGGTTCCTGGCCGGAGAGCCGAAAGGAGGACATAACATAAAGTAAGATAAGAGAGAAAGATATGATTGGAGTAGGGACATGAATCAATAAGAGGAGACCCGACCCCAGGCCCACCACTCTCCCCCACAAAGCTGTATTTTTCCCTCCTTCCTCCGCCTCTGTCCACCAAATATCCCTACAGGTCTCGTCAACAGGACACGGCGATAGTCGTCTTCTGTACTCTCGCGATAGAAGCAGTGTAGCGGGAATAGGACCATAATAACTTTTAAAATCAATGAAAGAATTTTCAAATACAGTTGGAGATAAAAATACGTAAAACTATTAAATAATTAATTAAATTGAATTTATATAGAAACATGTGTTTTATTAAAAAATCTATTATATTATTATCTAAAATAATCAGTTAGTTTTATGTTCATTTCATCACTCTCTATTAACTTTTAAAATCTTGTGTATGAGATAATATTTTTTCTAAAATCTTTAGCTTTCCAACGGTATATCATACATGTATATTACTGTTCTAAAAATAAAAATAAACAAAATTACATTAAAAAAATTGTTCTTTGATCACTTCAATAAAAAACTGCTCTTTGTTCAAAAAAAAAAAAAAAAAAAAAAAAAAAAATTGCACTAAATGATATTATGTATGAGATGATATTTTTTCCGTTTCCGCCCTGGAGTTACCACACACACACACACACCACACACACACACACACACACACACACACACACACACCACACACACACACACACACACACACACACACACACACAGACAGACCTTTTTGCGGGACTTGGTTATTTGGATTCGGGAGACCCTAAAATGTGTATTTCCGTTGAAAACTGGAATTCGATAATTTTCATCGCAATTCTTCCCCTTACTATATATAGTAAGTGAAAGTAAAAAAATTCTATTTAAATTAACTTTAACGTTTTTTTAATTTTGAAATTATTTAATAGTTCTTGAATAGCTTTTAACTGCCAAAGTAAGTAAAGGTCGTGTAACGGCACTAGAATTTTTACTCCTATATATTTAAGTATATAACCAAACAATAAATTGTACACATAAAAAACAATTTTTTACAACAATAATAATTTCTTCAAGAATACAGGTTCGTCGGATTTCCAGAAAAATGGTTCTATATAAAGATGAGTAAACAATAATTCCTTACGCAGCAATCTTCAGTTACGGTAATTTCCTAATCTTATCTTCAAAACCCAAACTCTACTTTAGTTCCTCCTTATCGGAAAAATATCGTAATATTTTTTTTTCTTTTGTTATAATTAAACAATAATGATTAATTTCGCTTATACATGAGAACAATTGGAATTTTAAAGTATATATAGCTCAAAGTAATATTTTAAGAATTTTAATTTGACCTTATAATTTCTATATACATATAAAACGTTTGATTCTTTTTATTTTACTTTCACTTACTATATATAGTAAGGGAAAGTATTGCGATCGTGAAAATTTTTGAATTCCAGTTTTCAGCGGAAACACACGTTTTAGGGTCACCTGAGTCCAAATAACCAAGTCCAGCAAAAAGGTCTATGTGTGTGTGTAACTGAAATTTCATATTTAAGACAACTATACGCCCGAGACGTGTCAAGACTTTTTTCTTCAAAATGAGCTTACCAGAAGAGCCACTTTATACTATGCATTCTGCACCTTTTTTTCGATTTTCTGGAAAACGGTTCCGACGATTTTGATTAAACTCGCTATATCGATGTGAAATTTAATGGGCTTTAATCCCGATATTTTAAATTTTCTACCCCTAAAGTACCTTTAATTTTGTAGATTCAATAATAATAACTAGATTATCTTGTTAACCCTGATGAAAAACAGGTAAATATATAAATTGAATAAATTCGATACCCAATTAAAGGAGAAAACAGAAAAAATATTTTTTTAATGTAATTTTTCGTTTTTGAACATAAGAGCAGTAATATACATGTATGATATACCGTTGGAAAGCTAAAGATTTTAGAAAAAATATTATCTCACACACAAGCATTTAAAAGTTAATAGAGAGTGATGAAATGAACATAAAAATAACTGATTATTTAAGATAATAATATAATAGATTTTTTAATGAAACACATGTTTCTATATAAATTCAATTTAATTAATTCCTTAATATTTTTATCTTTAACTGTTTTTGAAAATTCTTTTATTGATTTTAAAAATGGAGGTAAGTGAAAGTCGTGTGTTGCCCCCACCAGATTTTTTTTCTGTTTGAAATCTTCACCCACGCCTTCGAAGCAAACGCTAATAATTAGCAAATAGGTCATGTCACAGGCACGAAGACTTTTATTTAGTAATAACGGGTGCATTTAAATTGTGGTGTCAGTTATATTTATAAAAGTTAAGTATGACTAATTAAGAGTAAATAAATTTGGAATTACAAGTTCATCGTAACGAAAATTGCACATAAAAAAACAAAAAAAAAAAACCTGTACCACTACAACAACCCATGAAGAGTATTGAGCTCAGTACATGAAAAGATTCGTACTGTTTCTAGACCAACGGCTGTGCAATGAGGTGATTTGGCCAGGATCACGCTCAGCCGCCAGGATTTTTCCCCATTTTTGGGTACTCGCTTGATTAAGTGTGCCGCAGAAGGGTCTTCATACCCCAGGATCGCCCCCCGGCTGAAAAAAAAAAAAAAAAAAAAAAAAAATATTCCTCCACAGCCAAGACTCGAACCCAAGACCCGGAGCACAGTAGACTAGCTAGACCACGCCGCTCCCTGAAAATTGCACTAAGCGAGAAAATATAATGTTTATTATATCACGTCTATTCATTTTTATGTTTAATCATCGGTGGGAATTAGAAACGAAAATGGTCAAAATATCAAAATTTATTCAGTTTATTTATTTGTTGTGTTAGATGTTTCCTATTATATTTAAAGTATTACTATTACTTTCACTTACTATATATAGTAAGGGGAAGTATTGCGATCGTGAAAATTTTCGAATTCCAGTTTTCAACGGAAATACACATTTTAGGGTCCCCTGAGTCCAAATAACCAAGTCCCGCAAAAAGCTGTGTGTGTGTGTGTGTGTGTGGTAACTCCCGGGCGGAAACGGTAAGTCCTATGAAACTGAAATTTCATATTTAAGACATCTATACGCCCGAGACGTGACAAAACTTGTTTTATTAAAATGAGCCTACCAGAAGAGGCACTTTATACCATGCATTTTGCACCTTTTTTCGATTTTCTCAAAAACGGTTCCGACGATTTTGATTAAACTCGCTATATCGATGTAAAATTTAATGGGCTTTAATATCATGTAGGTTTTATTTAGATAAAAATGGTCTGACAGGGCTTAGATGCCGATATTTTAAATTTTCTTCCCCTAAAGTACCTTTAATTTTGTTGATTCTATAAAAATAACTAGATTATCTTGTTAACGCTGATGAAAAACTGGTAAATATATAAATTGAATAAATTCGATACCCAACTAAAGGAGAAAACAGAAAAAATATTTTTTTAATGCAATTTTTCGTTTTTGAACATAAGAGCAGTAATATACATGTATGATATACCGTTGGAAAGCTAAAGATTTTAGAAAAAATATCATCTCATACACAAGCTTTTAAAAGTTAATAGAGAGTGATGAAAAGCGGATAAAACTAACTGATTATTTTAGATAATAATATAATAGATTTTTGAATCAAACACATGTTTCTATAGAAATTTAATTTAATTAATTCCTTAATAATTTCACGTATTTTTATCTCTAACTGTATATGAAAATTCTTTCATTGATTTTAAAAATGGAGGTAAGTGAAAGTCGTGTGTTGCCCGCACCAGATTTTTACATCTAAATATTAAAAAGAATAGTGGAACGGAAACAGACAAAATTGACTGGTAATCTTTTATTTCCAAGCCTATTAACTATAATACCATATCTTAATAATATTAAAAACACTTTAATAATACTTCAGAAAGGTTTTTCGGCCGAAGTACCACAACTAAATGTAATGTAAATATTCTTGAGAGAAAACCGATTATACGAGCAGGTTTAAATAGAACTTCCACAGGTCCAAATAATGTTGTCATTAATATATCATCAATTAATTAAATGTTAATGACATGACATGAGAAGTAAAAACATCCGATACGCGCAACACACGACTTTCACTTACCTCCGTTATTTAAATTAAATTAATAATTTTTAAATACATTTAGAGATGAAAATGAATCGTTAAAGAATTAATTACATTGAATTTCAATAGAAACATGTGTTTTATTAAATAATCTATTATATTATTATCTATGACAATCATTTTATTTTATCGCTTTTCATCACTCTCTATTAACTTTTACAATTTTGTGTATAAGATAATATTATTTCTAAAATCTTTAGCTATCCAACGGTATATTATACATCTATATTACTATTCATAAGTTCAAAAACGAAAAAATTGCATAAAAAAATATTTTTTTCTCTTTCCTCCTTTAGTAAGATATCGAATTCGTTCAACTTATATATTTATTCCATTTTTATCAATACCAAAAAGATGATATGATTTACTATGACTTTAGGGGAAGAAAAATTGAATAAATCGGCATTTTTCATTACAAACTAACAGACTATTTCAATCAAAATGAAATCTACACGATATTGATGTCCATTAAATTTTACATCGGTATAGTTTAATCAAAATCGTTAGAACCGTTTTTGAGAATATCGTAAATAGGTGATAAATACATGGTATAAAGTGGGCTTTTCTGGTTAGCTGATCTTTATGAAAAAATTTGCTTTAAAATCTCGGGCGTATAGTTATCTTAAATAGTTGCTTTATGTTTTCGTACTAGGCTTAAAACACAAACACAGACATTTTTGCAGGACTTTGTTTTTTTGACTCAGAGGATCCTAAAGCATGAATTTGCGTTGAAAACTGGAATTATAAAATTTTCACGATCGCAATACTTTCCCTTACTAATATTAAAAAGCTGGAGAGTTTGTCTGAATGCGCTAATCTCAGAAACTAGTTGTTCGAATTGAAAAGTGTGTTGGATAGTCCATTTATCGAGGAAGGCTTTAGGCTATGTAACATCACTCTGCGACCAACAAAAAAGCGAAGAATCAGTAGAAAATGTGGAAAAAACGGGGACAATAAACCTCGCATCCCAACGTTTAGTTAATTAAGTTATCTTTTACCGTAACAATTAATAAATCACAGAGGCAAACTTTTAAACAAGTAGGAATCGATTTAAGTCAAGACTGCTTTTCACACGGCCAACTATATGTCGCATTGTCAAGATCGGCTTGCGGAGAAAATCAGTATGTCTTCCCCCACAAGAAAATAAAACTAAAAATATCATTTACGCAGAAGTACTTTAAAATATATTATTTTAAAAACTTCTTAATCGTGATCATAATAACAGAAATTGAAGCAGACAAAGTCGCGAGCAACAGATAGTATTTCATATATATGGTAGGTATGTGAAAGTAAAAGCGATAATTCAGATCTGTCACACTTATTCAATTATAACGAAACACACATAACCTTAAAGCCTAATAGCGAATTAAATCAAAATCGTTACTCAGAAAATCGAAAAAAAAAATGCAAAATAAGTGTAACGTTTGGTCCATTGGTGTAGGGGAAATAGTCGCTGTAAGTATAAATTTGTCTTGAAAGTAAAATTTCCGTTCCTACACTTCATTTTCGAGGTAGACTTAACAAATACAGACAGACCTTTTTAGGAGACTTGGTCATTTGGACTCAAGTGACCCTAAAACATACATATCCGTTGAAAACTGGATTTCGAATATTTTCTCGATCGTAATACTTTCCCTTACGATATATTACACATGTAAGCAAGTGAAAGTAAAAATTAAGATATGATGTAACAAAGTTAAAATTGATAATTAGTACACTCACGAAACTACAGAATAGTGTGCAAATATTCAGATCTTTGGCAAGGTAAAAAACATTCTAGCGAAATCTCTATCCGTGTCCCCATTTCATTGGACACCATTCAACTGAGAACGGATGGAACCTCGATACGACACGAATTGTAGAACACAAAAGAATTAGGTTTTAGTCATCTTTAATTTAGTAAAGGTTTATAATGATATTTTGTAAAACAACAAAAATATAAAAAAAATAATCTGGTGCGGGCAACACACGACTTTCACTTAAATCCGTAGTTAAAATTAATTAAAGAATTTTCAAATACAGTTAGAGATAAAAATCAGTGTAACTAATAAAGAATTAATTAAATTGAATTTCAATAAAAACATGTGTTTTTATTAAATAATCTAATATATTATTATCTTAAATAATCAGTTAGTTTTATCGGTTTTTCATCACTCTTCATTAACTTTTACAAGCTTGTGTATAAGTTATTATTTTTTCTAAAAGCTTTAGCTTTCCAACGGTATATTATACATGTATATTACTGTTCTAAAAATAAAAATAAACAAAATTACATTAAAAAAATTGTTTTTATCTATTTATTATCCTTTAGTTGTTCATCAAATTCATCCAACTTGTATATTTAGCCGTCCTTCATCAATGTCATTAAGATGATATGGGTTATCTTTTGGAATGTGCAAAATTAAAGGTATTTTAGAGGAAGAAAATTTAAAATATCGGCATTTAAGCCCTGTCAGACTATTTCAAGCAGAATGACACCAACATGGTATATTAAAGCCCATTAAATTTTACATCGATATAGCGAGTTTAATCAAAATCGTCGGAACTGTTTTTGAGAAAATCGTAAAAAGGTTCAAAATGCATGGTATATAAGCCGATATTGATGAGAAAGTTTCTGTAACGTCTCGGGTGTATAGTTGTTTTAAATATGAAATTTCAGTTTCATAGGACTTTTGGTTTACGCCCAGGAGTTACCAAACACATAAACACCTTTTTTGCGGGACTTGGTCATTTAGACTCAGGGGACCCTAAAACTTGTATTTCCGTTAAAAACTGGAATTCGGAAATTTTCACGATCGCAATACTTTTCCTTACTATATATAGTAAGTGAAAGTAAAAACTTTTTTGGATTAAAAATTATTTTTTCGGAAATGTGATTTATTTATTACAATTTTGAATGTGGTGTATTTTATATTTAAGAAAGCACTTGTTGGCCGATTTAGATTTTATTACTAGTGGATTAGTCCATCGTAAGGAAAAAATCAATTAGCAGGAAAATGTGTTTATTTTAAAACATTTATTCATTAAATTTGATCATCAGCAGAAATAAGAAACATAAATTCGTCAGTAAATAAATACTTTTTTTCAGTTTATTTGTTAGTTATTTCCAAGTGAATCATAGATTACAGACAATTTAATTTTACCATTTTAAGGAAAACTCGATTGCAATTTATGTTTTAAAAAACTACAGAAATAACAATGGTTACTATTTTATTTGGTTTATCACTATTTTATATTTCAAATAAACTTTATCATTTAGTATACAGCAAAACATATGTTTTCTTGTAATAATGAAAAAGTAAAAATAATTAATGATAATGTTAGTTTATGGATTTAAAACAACTTTTTATTTATTTTAACAAACTTCGAAAGATTTGATGCGTAATATTTTTTTGAACGGTGGCAACACTTAATAACCACAACCTCCCTCATTACAACATTACAAAGAAGATATGTCCATAAGTTTATCGGCTTAAAATAACTGTCTATTAACTTTTACGACCCATTTTAGTACATATTAACTTTTATAAAATCTTGCGCTTTCCAACGGTACATTACACTTCTATAATACACCTGATATTTCGGGAAATGAGATTTTTTGATGCCTTGATAACAGGAAATTTAATTTTCCATCTAAAGAAAAACTCAACTGCAATGTATTTTACTTGTAAACCTTCAGGAAAGAATGTCCTTTTTTATAATATATGAATGTACATCATATAACTCACTAAACTCAATTTAGATAACCTGCATTCTTGAAGATGTTACACGATAAACAACTGTCCATTGTCAATTTTATATCAATCGTTATGTTAATATTTCATAATAATAAAAAAAAACATTGATAAGACTGTTATCTTTGAAGTTCACGAGATTAAAATAATATTAATAAAATAAACGATGCATATAAATAAAGAAAGCAAAATAATAATCTAGGCATTTCAGAGACAGGTCTAAGATTAAAGATTATTTAAATTTACGACAGTATATTGCATTTTCTATTTCTTTGTTTAGTTGATTTGTTAATCTTAATTATTATTATCACTGTTGTTGTCTTTTTGCTTTGGTTTGCCTCTTTAATAGTCCATCTTTTTTTCTTTGTTTGCAACATTTTTGGCAATTTCAAAATGTTAAACGTTAGATGAAATAATAGAAGAAACGGTCGAATTAAAATCATTATTTCTTATCAGCTATCTCAGAATAAATTCAAATAAATAAGAAAATACAATATTGTTAAATTTCACTTCGATTTGGATTTAATTCTAACCCAAAATGTATATGAAAATTCAGAACATGTGTTTATAACTTGTCACCATGGTAACCAAATGTTCTAAACAGCTGATTTAAATAAATTTTTATTTTTAGATTTTTAATATTTTATCGTTGAATGGCACGAGCGATTTTGCCAAAGCTAGTTAAATCAATACATAATTAAATACTATTTCATATCAGTTGGGTCTTATAACTAATTGAAACTATCTGAACAACCTTAAACGCCGAATTATTCAAATTTCTACTTCTAAATTACACTTAATTATGTTTATTTGTGATTATTGGACGCATTTCGTTGTGTTAGTAGTTATATAATTAAAAATAATTGATAAAAAATATATAAACAACTATTCATCAGTGTTTAAGTGAAAGTTATGTCATGTTCACGCCAGATTTTTTTTTTTCTTTTTCAATTAACACTTAATTTTTATTGATCGTTCTCTAAAAGATATATGGTTTAAACTATTAATTAATTGATGATTCAAACTCGTTATATCAATGTATAATTAATATGTATTATTAATAATATGTCATTGTAATTATATAATACAAGTTTAATGTGGAATTATTGAATTTATATTGTTATATTATACAAAATAAAACTAATGTTTCCATGAGAATTGAATGTGGTAATTAATTATACAGAGAGTTATGTGAGAGTTTTTGAGCTTCGCACCATATTTTATTTTAAAAAGTTTATTGTTTTAATCAATTTTTAAATGTCTAGGATTATAATAACTATAGATTATCATTATTAACATGGAGTTTTTGAGGATTAATTTATTTGTTACTTTCACTGACTATATGTAGTAAGGGAAGGTATTGCGATCGGGACAATTTTCTAATTTCGGTTTTCGACGGAAATACACGTTTTAGGGTCCCCGAGTCCAAATGACCAAATCCCACAAAAAGGTCTTTGTGTGTGTGTGTGTGTGTGTGTGTGTGGTAACTCCCGGACGAAAACTTAAAGTGCTGAGAAACTGAAATTTCATATTTAGCACAACTATACGCCTGAGATGTTACAGAATCTTTTTGATCAAAATGAGCTTACCAGAAGAGCCATTTTATACCACGCATTTTGCAACTTTTTTCGATTTCCTCAAAAACAGCTTTAACGATTTCGATTAAACTCGCTATTTCGATGTATGAATAATTTAATAGGCTTAAACGTCATGTAGGTTTTATTCTGATAAAAATAGTCTGACAGGGGTTATAAGCCGATATTTTAAATTTACTTCTTCCGAAGTACCTTTAATTTTGTTGATTCTATAAAAATAATTATATTATCTTGTTACCACTGATAAAAAACAGATAAATATATAAATTGAATGAATTCGACACCCAAATAAAGGAGGGAAAACTGAAAAAATATTTTTGTAATGCAATTTTTCGTTTTTGAACATAAGAACAGTAATATACATGTATAATATACCGTTGGAAAGCTAAAGATTTTAGAAAAAATATTATCTTATACATATCTTTTAAAGTTAATAGAGAGTGATAAAAAGAAGATAAAACTAACTGATTATTTTAGATAATAATATAATCGATTTTTTTAATAAAACACATCTTTCTATAGAAATTCAATATAATTAATTCTTTTATAGTTTCACTATTTTTTAACTGTATTTGAAAATTCTTTAATTGATTTTAACAAAGGAGGTAAGTGAAAGTCGTGTGTTGCCCGCACCAGATTTTTTAATTTGATAAAGTTGATGATGTATATTTTATATCTATACGTTAATAAAAAACAGTCATATGTAAAATAAACATAAAATTAACTATTACAGAGACAGATTATTTTATTTTATTATTTAATTGAAAGAATTAACAACAACTATAATATTTTATTATAATCAACAACAAAAATAATAATTTAGGTTAAATATTAATATCCTGAAGTAAAAACAGAAATATAGATGCATATAAACCATTGGAAAGCTAAATATTATTTTAAAAAATCTTATATTTATACTTATTATCTAATAGTCTTAGAAGTTAATCTAAGGCGAATTAAACCGCATAAACTTAAGTAATTATGTCATCATATTATTTAATATAAAATAATGTTTCCGTAGACAGAATGTAAACATAAGTAATTAATTATTTTCAGTTTTATAGAAAGTTTTGCGTAGTTTAAATCAATTTTTTTTTACATTATATTAAGTTTATTATTTTAATTGGTCATTAATTATTCAATTTTAAAACCCTAGAACTGTAATAACTATCAATTATCTTTTTTATATAAATTTTTAAGTGGAGCAATTTTTTTTTTAAAGTTGGTAAACCCTACTATTAATTGAATATCCATTCTATTATAAATAATATGTATCTGGAAACTATAAATTATAATAAAAAATAAAATGTTTATTACACTTGAAAATGCTTTAATTTTGTATATTTTAAGTAGTATTGTAATAACAAAAACGGATCCCTACAAACTATTTGATTTGATAAATAACTATAGTAGAAATATTTCTACAGGTTGACTATTTATATTCGGAACTCAGAAAAGTATATATGTATGGGTAATATACAGTTGGAAAGCTAAATATTTAAGATACACTCATAGTTCTAAACAAAAAAAAAGGCATAAACTTAAGTGATTGTAGTCAATAGTGATTGGTATCGTTACATTATGAAATATGACATGAAAAGTGAATGTGATTAATTAATTATGTAAAGTGAAAGTGTTGTAATAAAATTTGAATATAGGGTCAATAAAAACTATTAAAAAATTTTATAATCACTTCTAACAGAAATATTTTTACAGATTGAAAACACACTTTAAGGATAAAAAAGCAACAAAAATGAAAAATATACCGTTAAAAAGTTAAATATTATAGAAAAAACCCTCAAAAGAAAATCTTGATAATAATAACGCATAAACTTAAATGATTATTGTAAATAATTTATATTATCGTATTAATGAAGAGAAAATAATGTTTCCATAGAAACGGAAGGTGAACGTAAATAATTAATTAATTAATTATGTAAAGAATTATGTAAACGTTTTTGGGATTTACTACACAAGTTTTTATTATAATAAATTTATTATTTTAATTGAAGATTACATCATTTAATTGTATGAGTATTGCACTGAAATGACTATCAATTATCATGTTGAAATGAATTATTATGTTGTAGAAAGTTTTATGTAATTTGGTGAGACCTATCGTTAATTATAATATCCATACAATCTTTAGTACATAATAATTATATGAAAAATTCAAACGCTTAATACAATAGAAAATGGTTAAGATAGGTGTAAATTGATAACAAGAAATTAAGAAAGTCAAACAAACTACAGTAGAAATATTTTCACAGGTTGAACATAACATTATTTGATATGTATTCGGAAATAACAAAAGTAATATATATATATATATATATATATATATATATATATATATATATATATATATATATATATATATGTAATATACTGTTGGAAAGCTAAATATTTTACAACAAAATATTGTAGTATCTGTGTGTTTGTGGTGAGTCAGGCAAGAAAACGAGAAATCGTACAAAGCTGAAATTTCATATTTAGGACAACTATACGCCCGACATGTTACAACTCTTGTAACATTTTTTACTAAAATCGGCTGACCGAAAGTGCAATTCAACTTACTAAACTACCATGCAATTTGCAAAAACAGTTCTAACAATTTTGATTAAACATGTCATGTCGATGTGAAATTTAATGGCCTTTAATATGATGTAGGTTTCATTCTGATTGTAATAGTCTGAGAGGGCTTAAATGCCGATATTTTAAAAGTACCTTTAATTTTATAGATTCAGAAGAATTACCCATAAAAATCTAGGATTAATAAAAAGGCGTCTAAATATACAAGTTGAACTAATTTTATAATCAACTAAAGGATAAATGAGCAAAAACATTTCTTTTTGCAATTTTTGTGTTTTTGAACATGTAAACAGTAATATAAATATATAATACCGTTTGAAAGTTAAAGATTTTAGAAAAAATTATTATCTTATATTAAATATTATTATGTTAACGGAGAATGATTGGAAGGTGATAAAACAAACTGATTCTTTTAGATAATAATATAATAGATTAATTAATAAAACACATCTTTCTGTTGGAGTTCGATTTAATTAATTCTTTAACAATTTATTTCCGTTTCTAAATGTCACAGCCACTTTATATCATGCATTTTGAATGTTTTTACAATTTTCTCAAAAACGGTTCCAACGATTTTTATAAAACTTACTATATCGATGTAAAATTTAAAGGGGTTGAATATGATGTAGGTTTCTTTCTGATTGTAATAGCATGACAGGGCTTAAATGCCGATATTTTAAAATGTCTTTCTCTTATGTACCTTTAATTATGTAGATTTGAAAAAATTAACCACATCGTCTGATTAGCATTGCTAAAAAAACAGATAAATATATAAGTTGAAAGAATTCGATATCTAACTAAACAAGAAAACTGCAAACATATATTTTTGTTTATAGCAATTTTTTTTGTTTTTTGAACTTAAGAACAGTAATATGCATGTATCAAATGCCGTTGGAAAGCTAAAGATTTTAGACAAAAATATTATATAATATTAAATATTATTATGTTAACAAAGTGATTGAAAGGTGATAAAACTGACTGATTCTTTTAGATAATAGATTAATCAATAAAACGCATGTTTCTGTTGAAGCTAGATTTAATTAATTCTTTAAAAATTTATTTCCGTTTCTAAATGTCACAGCCACTTTATATCATGCATTTTGAATGTTTTAACAATTTTCTCAAAAACGGTTCCAACGATTTTTATAAAACTCCTATATCGATGTAAAATATAATGCGGTTTAATATGATGTCGGTTTCTTTCTAAATGTATCAGTCTGAGAGGGCTTAAATGTCGATATTTTAAAAATTTCTTCGTCTAAAGTACCTTTGATTATGTAGATTAGAAAAAATTAACCACATCGTCTGATTAGCATTGCTAAAAAAAACAGATAAATATATAAGTTGAAAGAATTCGATATCTAACAAAACAAGAAAACTGCAAAAATATACTTTTTTTATGCAATTTTTTGTTTGTGAACATGTAAACAGTAATATATATTATATATATATAATATACCGTTGGAAAGCTAAAGATTTTAGGAAGAATACTATCTTATACATACTCTTGTAAAAGGAGGGGGATGAAAAGCCGATAAAACAAACTGATTCTTGTAGATAATAATATAATCAATTAATTAATAAAATACATGTTTATATGGGAGCTTAATTTAATTAATTCTTTAACAATTTATTTCCGTTTCTAAATGTGTCTTAAATTGATATAAATAACAGAGATAAGTGAAAGTCGCGTGTTTACTCCACTAATTTTTTTGTTTTTTATTTAAATAATATTGTCTGTATATTTTATATTCATACGATAATAAATAATAATGATATGTAAAATACAAACGTAAAATAAAAAATAAAATAATTATAAGATGGACAGTTGCAAATGCATAAAGCAGTCCGTTATGAAAAGGAGGGGATAGAGTGGTGGGGAGTCACAGCAGGCTTGGGAAACCATAATTATACTTCCAATGAGTCAACAAAGGAATTATATCTATTCAAAAACAAATAATAATCAATAAAACGATAACACATAACGATGTAATAATAATAAAAAAAAGTAAAAATAACAACAATAAAACGAAAGAAAAAAAAAAACGAGAAAAAAACTCGAGAATTCGCCATGATAGCATTCATTGATTGCTTGCCCTAGGTCCTGAAGTAAAACTGTACATCTCTAATTGATTTTTTATTTTATTTTATTTATTTTTTTCTAAATCATAATTCACTAATCTATTTAAAAACAGTATAAACATGCGTTTAAACATATAATTAATTAATAAAAAAAAAAAAAAAAACGTAAAATTTTAAATTGTTTCTTTTTTAAATGGATTTTTTTTTGTGGTGCTGGTTATGATTTCAAAAAAAAAATAGAAGAGATAAATATGAGATGATTTTGTGGGGTTCATGATCCATTTTCGACCTAGACTAACCACGTACAGACAGACCATTTTGCGAGATTAATTTCTATTCTGGGGTTGCTTAAAATGTGTATTTGAGTTTAAAACTCTTTAAATTTTCACGTTTCTAATACTTTTCCCTTGTACAATGTATGTATATTACATAAATAGGTGAAAGTAAAAACTATAATAGTCAAGTTAGTCAATTATGGTTTATTTTGTAAAGTTTTTACGATGTATTTTTACAAATTAAAAAAAAAAAAAAACCTCTTTGTAGACTACTTCTTTGGAATTAGCACTGATTATTGTATCGTTTAACTAGATAACTATGGAGAGTGAGACTGACCTTTCGATATATAGCGTAATCCTTAAGGAGACGTTCAGCTGTTGAGTTCTAAGCTTGCTGGTGATTAGAAAGTATTGGTGAAGATGAACACAACGAGATAACACGAGTGCACGCACAGTCTACTCGAGATCCAGAGGAGGACTGAGGTCTGTCCCGTGGGCTGGCGAGGAGTGGGGGTGAAATGGCCGGCATTTCGGCAGCTATGGGAGTACCTCTTCGTCGGGGTCTCTGCTGTCCTGGTCAGCCAAAGGAAGGAGAGGTACAAAATGTCCTCTGATGATATCGAGGAGAAAATGTAATTACAGATGAAAAGTACACAATAAAACTGCAAAATATACTTTCTTTTTTTTTATTGAGGATGTATAGTCGACTGTAGAAACTATTATAGGTGGAATAGTCAGGAGTCAGTCTTTTTTTGAAAAGTTTTTAATTTTGCCAACTTTTCGGCCCAAGCTTGTGAGCCATCATAAGGGCTACAAACATCAGAACAAAAGAGATACACATCAATATGATAATGAAAATTTTCTACAACATACTTAAATATTATAGATACAAATAATGATAATATGATACATAATCTGATGATGATAAGCATAACAAATTTTTCAGAACTTTAGACTTTAATATAGAAGTAAAAAACATATATATAAACCTACCATTACTGAGCCATGTCCAAGCATAAACTGAGGAAAACCATAAACATAGGTAGTATGGGGAGTTCCAAAATTATATAATGGAAAAAACAAAACAATATATCCGTATGTACAATAAGGCTCAACATTTTTAACAGAAAATTATAAACACTAGAATCTGAGGTATTTAAAAAATCCATGAGGTATATAATAAAAAATAAAATAAAATAAATAAATAACGAAAACAAGAACCAGAGGTGTTATAAACAAAAGATAAATACAGTAAATAAATAAAATATACATTACACAAGCAATTTGTACAATAAAGTGATAGAGTTATAATTTAAGGAGACAGAAGATGTTAGCATATGAGGGAGAGATTATCTCTTTGTCAGTTTATGATTTACGGGTACTCGATCTTTTTCCATTCGGAGGAGTCGCTTTTGTAGTTAGGTACGGTGGCTAGGATTTCAGGATTATCAAAATCAAAATGATGGTCAAGGGATATAGCGTGTTCGGATAATTTTGAGGAAAATGGGTTACGGGTAGATATTGTGTATTGGTGCTGATAATTCTTTTTTTTGAGATAGTTTTTGGTCTCGCCTATGTAACATGATTGCAATTTGGGGAAGAGCAGGAATACGATAAACTAAATTTCTTTTTTTTTTTTAAAGACTTAATCGGAAGGAACATAAAAAGGTGGTTCCTACTAGGGACTCCCTAGTCTGTGAGTCTTCACCGAAACTATATAATCTATAAATGACTGAATTAGGGAAACGGAAATGAAGAAAAAAGATCCAGTATTCAGCTCTTGCTCAAAATTAACGGTACCATCTGATTAGTATTGCTAAAAACAGCCAAATATTTAAGTTGAACGGATTTTATATCAAATTAAAGGAGAAATTAACAAACAAATATTTTTTTATTTTGAACATAAAAACATTAATATTGATGTATAACTCACCGTTGGAGAGCTAAAACATTTGAAAGAATATCTTATAATCAAAATTGTACAAGTTAATGGAGAGTGATGAAAAGTCGATACAACTAACTGATTGTCCTAGATAATAACATAATAGATTATTTAATAAAAGTCATGTTTCTATTAAAATTCAATGTAAATAATTCTTTAATAATTTTACTTTCACTTACTATATATAGTAAGGGAAAGTATTGCGATCGTGAAAATTTTCGAATTCCAGTTTTCAACGGAAATAGGTCTGTGTGTGTGTGGTAACTTCCGGGCGGAAACGAAAAGTCCTATGAAACTGAAATTTCATATTTAAGACAATTATACTTAGCTTACCAGAAGAGGCACTTTATACCATGCATTTTGCACTTTTTTTCGATTTTCTCAAAAACGGTTCCGACGATTTTGATTAAGCTCGCTATATCTATGTAAACCAAGTCCCGCAAAAAGGTCTGTGTGTGTGTGGTAACTCCCGGGCGGAAACGGTAAGTCCTATGAAACTGAAATTTCATATTTAAGACAAATATGCCAACGAGACGTTAAAAAACGTTTTTCATCAAAATGAAAAGGACTAATTTACTATTTCAAAGGACATGGGAACACGAGATTTTCGAGTAATATTTTTGTACGAGTTTAAACTCGGCCCTTCAGCAGCTGAGGCCGCTAGAAATATTTGCAAGGCGTTTGGGGAAGGGAGTGTTAATGAACGGATCATTCGCCGTTGGTTTGCTAATTTTTCAGCTGGGGATACCGATTTGAAAAACTTGCCCGAGGAAGACCTCCGTCCGTAATAGACAACGATGTCCTCAAACATACCGTGTCCAGACATTTAAAGTGTATTGGGAAAGTAAAAAAATATCTCGATACATGGGTACCTCATGATCTCACTGAGCGGCAACAAGACCCCATGTTTCAAAACATACCGTGCAAAAATTCAAAGGACTGGGCTACGAAGTTCTTCCGCAACCACCGTATTCTCCCGACTTGTCTCCAACAGATTACCACCTGTTCAGGAATTTAGACAACTTCGTCAAAGGAAAACTTTTCGAAAATGATGATCAAGTGAAAAGTGCGTTTTCAGATTTTGTTTCACTTCAAAGCTCAGAGATAAAAAAAGTTGGTGTCACGTTGGGAAAAATGTTTAGAAAAAGAAGGAAAATACTTCGAATAAAATTGTCTTGTTTTCATAGCGTATTTTTAATAAAAATTATTTACCTTGAAAACAATGGACATTTCATGTGACACAACCCAATTTTTAAGATTCGAAAAATTAACCATTTCATACAGTATTGATAAAAACGTCTAATTGTATAAGTTAGATGAATTTGATAATGAGCTCAAAGAGAAAAGAGCAAAAGACACAACCCAATATTTTCATTCATGTCGCAGTAATTAACAAAAGATTATGTTAGTTCAATATTCGTTTACATTATAAATTTAATGAATGGTTACGATTATTTCCTTTGGAATTTCTGAATGATTTTTTTTTTTTAGAGCTATTCATTCATAATTTCTGTTGTCTCAGCTTGAATGTTTTCGTATGTAATTAAACTACTAATGTTTATTTAGAATAAGTATGTTTTATTAGGTGTGTTCTACTATATACTAAATACAATCTAATTAATAAGCTTTAAAAGAAACAAAAGTCTTCATTCTATGGTACATCTTTATTCATTACAAATAACTTTGTTTGTTTGTTTGTTTAATTATTTAACGTCACTTTATGCTACTGTGGCTAATCGGACGGTGCTACAGTGGGAGTCCTAAATTTTGTCTATCCAGGTTTTATTAGGAAAGGGATCTTTAACGAGTACCTGACATCGCACAGGCTCGGGACCACCTTTTAACGTCCCCTCCGAAGGACGGCGTAACTAAGGATTTTTTACTCCCATTAAAAAATTCTAGGACCACCTGCGGGTTTGAACCCGTGACCTTTGGCATAGGAGGCTGTTACGCTAGCCACCCAGCTACAAGTGATCCCACAAATAACTTTGATTCTATCCTAATTTCTTTATTCTGCTTTATACGGGTGCAATTTCAATGTGGTGACATTTTTATGTTTAAAAAGCCACTGACCGAACGATTAAGAGTTTATCGCTTTGGGATTAGAAGTTCATCGTAACAAAATTATTATTCTTATTTTACTTTGTCAATTTATTATTATACTAAATCATCTGAAGAAATGAAAAACAAAAGTCGATCAAGAAATCAAAATAGTCTCAGTTTATTTGTTTATAATTTTAAATGAAAACATAGATTAAAAATATGGTGCGTACAACACTCGACTTTCATTTACCTCCGTTATTTATATCAATTAAAGAATTTTTAAACAAATTTATAAACGAACTAGCTGTTGCTCGCGACTTCGTCTGCGTCAATTTCCGTTATTATGATCGCTATTAAAAGAATATATTGGGTTGTCCGGAAAGTTGGTAGAGATATTAGGGCAAAATTAGACGAACAGCTTAAAATTTATCCATTTAATCTACAAAATAGTTATCACCGTTAGCGATTGCCCTTTTCCAATGGCTTGCAAGGTCCATTATCCCTTCTTTTCTAACTATCACTGTCCTTACTCCTGAAGAACTATAAAAAGACCGTTTTGACGCCATCTTCTGAAGTTTAGGATTTCAGGATTTGCGTAGGAGAGTACGGCGAGGTGAGGTAATGACAACCCAATATTTTAAAGTACTTCTGCGTAAATGATATTTTTGGTTTTATTTCTGGTGGCCTAATTCAGCTCCACTGGCTCAGACCAGTGATGCGGCTGAGATAGAGGCGCTGGGATCTCTTGGATTCCGCTTTTTCCTCCACAAGTGGAGGGAAAAGCGCTTGCTGGGGTCCCTTTAGCAATTGTATATAGTTATGATTGTGTGTAAGATGTTTATTTATTTGCCAACTTTTTATTTATCTCAATAATAGGTTTTTGTTTCGATTTGTTTGGTTTTTTATTTATTATTATTATTTTATTGTATATATATGAATTTATTTATGTTCTATTTTATGTAATTTGACCATTATTATTTTTTTCTGTATATATAGTATGAATATGGTCTCTTATCAATATTATTATTGTTCATTTTGTAACAAATTGTAATATATCTCAATAAAAAGAAAGAAAGGGAAGCTGATTATCAAAAAAAAAAAACAAAAAAAATTTTTTTCTGGGGGCAGAATATGTAAATGATTTTCTCCGCAACCCGATCTTGACGTAAATCGATTCCTACGTGTTTAAATATTTTCCCGTGTGATTTATTATTTTTTTCGGCAAAAGATAACTTAACGGGAAATTGAATTATTTTAAAATTAAAAGGTAAATAATTTGGAATCATTGGGATGCGAGGTTAATTTCTCTCGTTTTTCCCTAGATTTTCAACTGATTCTTCGCTCCATTGATTGCAGCGTGATGTTATATAGCCTATAACCTTCCTCGATAAATGGACTATCCAACACAAAAAGAATTTTTCAATTTGAACCAGTAGTTTCTGAGATTAGCGCGTTCAAACAAACAAACAAACTCTTATTATAAAGCTTTATAATATTAGTATAGATATATAAATACATTGTTAAGGAATTATTTAAATTGGATTTTAATAGAAACACGTGTTTTGTTAAATAATCTATTATATTATTGTCGACGACAATAAGTTTGTTTTATTGGCTTTTCATCACTCTCCGTTAACTTTTACAATGGTATGTATAAGATAATATTTTTTTCTAAAATCTTTAGCATTCCAAAGGTATATTACTGTTCTTAAGTTCAAAAACACACAAATTGCATTAAAAAAATATTCGGATAGAACATTGGATATCGAATTCGTTCAACTTCTCATATTCTTACCTGTTTTGTAGCAATGCTAATGACATGATATGAAGAATTTATAAAAACTACATAACTAAAGGTACTTAAGAGAAAGACATTTTGAAATATCGGCAATTAAGCCCTGCCATATACAATACTATTTTAATTAGAATGAAACCTACATAATATTAAAGCCTATCCAATTTTACATCGATATAGCGAGTTTAATCGATATCGTTAGAGCAGTTATTCGGAAAATCGTAAATAGGTACAAAATCAATAGTATAAAGTGGCTCTTCTGGTTATCTGATTTTGACCAAAACTTTGCTGACACATCTCGGGAGTACAGTTGTCTTAAATGTAAAATTTCAGTATTGCACGATTTTAGGCTCGTGCCAACATTTCATGTTACCTCTGAAGAAATGCAAAACCATCGATTTTACTCCAATTAAACATTTCTTGGGCCATTTGCTGGGTTCGTACAAAAAATAGAAGGCTGTTATGCTAGCCACAATAATCACGGGTGACCCCTAAATATCGATTATCAATAGTGTATTCTTTCGTTACTAAGTTCCAAAAAAATAAATTCACCTCTTTTTACTATCACTTACCTATATATGAAATATATAGTAAGGGAAAGTATTGCGATCATGAAAATTTTTCAACGGAAATACACGTTTTAGAGTCCCCTGAGTCCAAATAACCAAGTCTCGCAAAAAGGTCTGTGTGTGTGTGTGTGTGTGTGTGGGGGGGGGGGTGGTGTGTGGTAACTTCCGGGCGGAAACGAAAAGTCCTATGAAACTGAAATTTCATATTTAAGACAAATATATGCCCGAGACGTAACAAAGCTTTTTCATCAAAATGAACTTACCAGAAGAGGCACTTTATACCATGCATTTTGCACCTTTTTTCAATTTTCTCGAAAACGGTTCCGACGATTTTGATTAAACTCGCTATATCAATGTAAAATTTAATGGGTTTAATATCATGTAGGTTTTATCCTGATTAAAATGGTCTGGCAGGGCTTAAATGCCGATATTTTAAATTTTCTTCCCCTAAAGTACCTTTAATTTTGTTGATTCTATAAAAATGACTATATTATCTTGTTACCACTGATGAAAAACACCTAAATATGTAAGTTGAGTGAATTTGAAAAGCAACTAAAGAAGAAACACTGAAAAAAATATTTTTTTAATGCAATTTTTTGTTTTTGAACATAAGAGCAGTAATATACATGTATTTTAGAAAAAATATTATCTTATACTCAAGCTTTAAAAGTTATTAGAGAGTGATGAAAATAAGGCAAAATTAACTTATTATTTTGGGATCACTTGTAGCTGGGTGGCTAGCGTAACAGCCTCCATGCTAAAGGTCACGGGTTCAAACCGCAGGGGGTCCTAGGATTTTTTAATCCCACTGTAGCATCGTCGATTAGCCATAGTAGCATAAAGTGACGTTAAATAAATAAACAAACTATTATTTTAGATAATAATATAATAGATTTTTTAATAAAACACATGTTTCTATAGAAATTCAATTTAATTAATTCTTTAATAGTTTCACATATTTTTATCGGTAACTGTATTTGAAAATTCTTTCATTGATTTCAAAAATGGAAGTAAGTGAAAGTCGTGTGTTGCCCGCACCAGATTTTTCCAGTGCATTCGTCCTTAGAGCTAATAATAGTTAATATTTTTCCAAGCAATCATATAAATGCTATTTCTTTTTAAAAATTTCGTTAAGTTATATTCTAAAATCTTTTTAGGCGGTTGGATCTATTCGGGTAACAGGTTACGTTAAAATTCCGACGACCCTAACTAAGTGGAGATTTCAATCTAGATGAGAGAAATTCAGAGAAAATATTTCGAAAAATTTACGAGTGTGAAGTTTTGCGCTGGAAATCAGAACGAGTTCTGGGTGACTTGGTTTGGACTTAGAACATGCCACAATACTGATATGGTTAGGTTGTTGGCGTAAGATGTGTCATATATATTTTTTTATTATTAGCAGTCATATGGAATGTATTACTAACATTGTATTACTTATGATTTTTATTCAGAAATATTATGATTATGTTCCAAAGCTTCATAATGGAGGAAACATAAACCGGTTAGTTTATTACTGAGATTTGAGAGATTGTAGGTATTGGTTCAGCTTTTGGGAAATTCCAATTTCAACTTCATATTTTTCAGCTTGACAAAGGTCTTACATGGAATCCGCATACAAGACTGGAAAGACAAGAAACTGTTCTCTGTTTTCGACTACTTCAACACCTACTGGACAGACGTTCTAATCTTCCACTTAATACAAAAGACTCATTTACATGACAATTATGAGGCCTATTTGGACTTACGGAATTGAAACGTTAATTTCCAAAAGGTACTATATCCACTTGAGAAAATTTTGCAGAAACGCAAAAATCTGTCATTTATTGATTATTGGACCAATTTACGTGATTCTTTTTTTATTAAAATCAAAAGTTGATTTTTAAGTGTGTTGCCAGCTCATTTTTCCAAATGATTGCACTTTTCCGATGATTTTAAACAATATAATATGGAATATACTTTGAATGAAACATGATATATACTTTTTGGAAAGAATTAAAAGGGATATAGTACTTTTTGAAAGAATATAACGCGAGATAAGTTGGTAACAGTCACTATAACCTTCCTGATACAACATTACCGATAACTAACGTCTATATATAGTTAATTACTAATTATGTATATTTCCTTACTCTCCCTCTGAGAAATATATTTCTTTGTTGTTTAATTACATTGATTATCTATTCTTCATAAAGAAAGTAAATATTTGAAGGACAATTTATCTATTTAATGGCACTATAATAAGAAAGTATGTGATTATGAAGTTTGTTTTGAACTTGTATTTACTATTTGTGTGAACGATGTCTAAACAATATTTAACCATAAATACTGATAAAGAATAACTTTTGAGCTTTTATTTTACATAAACAAATCGACTACTAAGTTAGATCAGGCACGGATTTTCTTCACATATTTAGCAAGTTCGTGGAATGCTAATTCCAACTATTGCAGCATCAATACCATATTCTATTAAAATGTGAGTTTCTGAAAAATTTTAAACCAAATTTATGTTGCTGAATGAATGAAATACTATGAAAAACTTAATTTAATTGACAACCTAAAAGAACCAAAGCGACGCAACTAAGTTGTTTCAAATAGGCTAAAAACTGATTATTAGGTTAAAACCAGTGATCAAAATAATAGCGGTGATTCAAGACGTGCTAAATGAACCAATAAAAATGCATAAAATGATGAAAACAATAAATTAATGGTGATATATTACGGGATTAGGTGCTTCTGCCGTATAGTAGGAAATATAGTACCTTTTGGAAGGAAATGAAAGGAAAGGTTCTATCTGTTTACATAGAGGATATAGTACCTTTTGGAAGGAAACGTGGATATAGTACCTTTTGGAATGAAATAAAATGTGGATTTAGTACCTTTTGGAACGAAATGCAATTTTAAATACTTTTTAAAAGGATTTTTATGTTTCGTAGATAAAATTTGATGACGGATTTAGATAAAACTAAACCATTAGAATACAAATATGTGAAAATATCGACTTAGGAATACAAAATTTATTCTATATGTTATTAAATAATTTAATCATATTAGGATATACACTTTTTTCACTTACTATATATAGAAAGGGAAAGTATTGCGATCGTGAAAATTTTCGAATTCCAGTTTTCAACGGAAATACACGTTTTAGGGTCCCCTGAGTCCAAATAACCAAGTCCCGCAAAAAGGTCTGTGTGTGGTAACTCCCGGGCGAAAACGGTAAGTCCTATGAAACTGAAATTTCATATTTAAGACAAATATACGTCCGAGACGTTACGTAACATTTTTCATCAAAATGAGCTTACCAGAAGAACGACTTTATACTATGCATTTTGCACTTTTTTTCGATTTTCTCAAAAACGGTTCCGATGATTTTGATTAAACTCGCTATATTGATATAAAATTTAATGGGCTTTAATATCATATATGTTTCATTTTGATTAAAATGGTCTGACAGGGTTTAAATGCCGATATTTTAAATTTTCTTCCCCTAAAGTACCATTAATTTTGTTGATTCTATAATAATAACTATATTATCTTGTGAAATATTAGCGAATTTGAAAATCAACCATAGGAGAAAACTGGAAAAAATATTTTTTTAATGCAATTTTTTGTTTTTGAACATAAGAACAGTAATATACATGTATGATATACCGTTAGAAAGGTAGAGATTTAAAAAAAAATATTATCTCATACATAAGCTTTTAAAAGTTAATAGAGAGTGATGAAAAGAAGATAAAACTAACTGATTATTTTAGATAATAATATAGTAGATTTTTTAATAAAACACATGTTTCTATAGAAATTCAATTTAATTAATTATTTAATAGTTTTACGTATTTTTATCTCTCACTGTATTTGAAAATTATTTCATTTATTTTAAAAATGGAGGTAAGTTAAAGTCGTGTGTTGCCCGCACCAGATGTTTTACCTTCAATAACCTACCTATTAAATATATAGTAAGGGAAAGAATTGCGATCGTAAATATTTTCGAATTCAACTTTTCAATAATTTTTAAATAATTAAATATTAATTACATCACATGAGAAATAAAAAAGGATAATAGAAACTTACAAATGTTTTCCTTCTACCACTCAATATATTTGAAACTAATTTAAATCTATATGTCTGGTATATTTAACAAAATCTGGTTCGCGCAACACACGACTTTTACTCAAATCCGTTATTTATATCAATTTAAGAATTTTTAAACACATTTAGAAACGAAAATAAATTGTTAATTTAATTAGTTGGATTAATTGTTAGTTTTAGTTGGAAAGCTAAAGATTTTAGAAAAAAATACTATCATATACAAAAAATTCTAAAAGTTGATGGAGGGTGATAAAAAGCCGATAAATCTAACTGATTGTCATATATAATCATATAATTGATAATTTAATAAAACACATGTTTCTATTCAAACTTAATTTAATTATTTCTTTAAATATTTATTTTAATATATAAATGTATTTAAAACTACTAAAATTAAAATTAAAAACGGAGGTAAGTGAAAGTTGTTTTTTGCGTGCACCAGATTTTGTTTTGATCCGATAGTTCCACTCGGAGAATAATAGAGACTAAATAAGAAAAGTACAGAGCGTTATCTGGAAACAGACGATACTAAAGGAGACTAGGGAGATAGCTTGCAATAATAATCAATTTATCGTAGAACTGGAAACAACTCTTGGAAAAATCTCTTCAAGGCGAGTCACCTTTCAATAAACTATCTCGTGTTTCTCTATTCTTATCTCAACCTATTGCAGATTACTTGTCGCTAGGTATGTAGTCTATGATGTTATGTCGAGGAATATTCAATAGGTTTATACCGAGTACTGGAAGAGTGTCGAAAGAATCATAACTCCAATATGAAAGGAAAACATTTTTTCCAAATTGTTCACGCCATATGTTATGGTCTGATGGAAAAAAAAGAAAACTGTATAATTTAAACTGTATAAATTTTATGATATTTATCAATAGATCATTTTTGTATTAATCTTTATTTTTTATTTGTTTTAAAAATAGTTATTATAAATATAATTAAAAGTTTTGAATAGAAGAGAAAGAAAAAGAAGACGATCGTTTTCAATTGTTTTTGGACTGCCTCGTGGCCAGTCGAGTCTTAAGCTAGCGTCTGAGCGTTGAAGATGTGCCGTATATAGACCCAAGATTCCTCTCAACGTTTGAACGTTTGGAAACGAATTTCTTCATCTTCTCATCGTTCCCCTTGGAACTTGGAAGAGCCACCTTGCGGTCATTTTCAACACCCAAGAGAACTTCGTCCAAGCCGATCTGCGGTCGTTTTCTTCTACACTCAACTAGACATCTTTACGTGAATATAACCTATCTTTATCCATTAATGGAACATTTAATTTCTTGATTCTTATTCAAGAAACTGTTTAATTTGATAACTATTTTTTTTACATCTTTAGGCATTAATTAAGTTAAGTTTGTTTCTTCTATTTTCTACAATATTTTAATTAGGTTTATTTTGTTTCCTACATTTTCTTACAGCTGTTTAATTATAATTAGGTTAATTTTTTTCTTATGTAAATCTATTAGGTTAATCTGTTGCTTATCTTGTTTATATGTACTTCAGTGTATTAAATGTATTGTGATTTGTCGTTTGCTTCCATTATTTTTATTTATTTTAAATCTATACAGTCCACTAATTTATTTCAATAGAACCAGCCTCAATTTTGAGTTGTCATTTGGAAGTAATGTTCTTTCACGGATAGCCCAGCATATACAAAAATTGTGGGTATAATTTTAAATTACCTTAATCCCACTCCACCATGCAACAATGCGATCGTGTGGTGGATGCTGTCTGATCAACAGTGGAGCGTGGATTGTACTGCAACGGGGGCCTTTCTCGACGTAGAACAGGCCTTTGATCGAGTTTGGAACCCAGGCACAATAATTAATAACAACGTTAGTTTATAGCTTCATAAAAACTTACCATCTATGTTAACAACTTAGTTACAATGCGGTACGTAATGTTGTTTCTAAAATCTTGCGTAATAAATGGAAGAATATAACTTGCACTATATTGTACGACGTTGGGAATATTTAAACTATCGGGGTGTTTCACATGAAATGTCCGTTTTTATAGTTTCTGAAATACATAAAGGATTTTGCAGGTCTCTGTTGTTTGCTTCCGAATGTTTACATATTTAAAGTAAACAGTTACTAATCCTCTACCTTTGTATTATAAACATTAGCTTCCCAATCAATTACCCACTTTTTAGTATACCTCCAAATATGAACATGGAAACACGCGATGTTCGAGTAATATTTTTGTACGAGCTGAGGCCGCTAGAAATATTTGCAAGGCGTTTGGGGAAGGGAGTGTTAACGAACGGACCATTCGCCGTTGGTTTGCTATGTTTTCAGCTGGGAATACCGACTTGAAAAACTTGCCCCGAGGAAGACCTCCGTCCATAATAGACAACGATGTCCTCAAATATACAGTAGAAGGAAACCCCTACCAAACAGTCAAAGGACTCTCAGCACAACTAAATGCAATTGCATCTACCATTTCCAGACATTTAAAGATTATTGGGAAAGTAAAAAAGCTCGATACATGGGTACCTCATGATCTCACTGAGTGGCAGCAAGACCCCATGTTTCAAAACATACCGCAAAAATTGAAAGAACTGGGCTACGGAGTTCTTCCGCACCCACCATATTCTCCCGACTTGTCTCCAACAGATTACCACCTGTTCAGGAATTAAGACAACTTCGTCAAAGCAAAACTTTTTGAAAATGATGATCAAGTGAAAAGTGCGTTTTCAGATTTTGTTTCACTTCAAAGCTCAGAGTTTTTCAATTCGGGGATAAAAAAGTTGGTGTCACGTTGGGAAATATATGTAGAAAAAGAAGATAAATACTTCGAATAAAATTATCTTGTTTTCATATCGTTTTTAAAAAAAAAATCCTTTGCCTTGAAAACGGACATTTCATGTGACACAACCCAATATTATAACCGCCCTCTTTGACAATAACAAATATTCATAAGTACGATTTATTTTATTGCATATTAACTTTTCTAAAATCGTGCGCTTTCCAACGGTATATTATACTTCTAAGTTACTACTCATATTTAAGAAATCATTTTTAGATCACTTAGTTACAGAACATTTATTGTTCCCGATTAAATAAAAGCTAAATTGCAACGTATTTTACTTATAAACCTTGAGGAAAGAATGCCCTAAAAGATGGTGAAAACAGTATCAAAATCCGTCTTATGGTTTAGAAGGAGTTAGCGGAAACTAAAATCGCGTTGTCATTTTATATATAGTGAGATTTAATTAAAACACAGGTTTTGATCGAAACTTAAAATTTATTAATTCTTTAATATATTTTTCATCTCTAGCTGTGTTTACAAGTTCTTAAATTGATTTTAAGTAAGAGCTGAGGTAAGATGAAGCCGTGTGTTGCGCGCCCTGGATTTTTTTCCGCTTTTATTTATAAACTATTCTTAATTTCTTAATATGAGTTTTCTATAAAAAGAATTTTAAAACACATGCTGTCATGTTTATTGGATATAATTAGTTGGCCGTTGAGAATTACTAGAAGGAATTAGTTTCAACAATTTATTTTTAGCCAACGTTTCGGCCCCCATTGTGGGTCATCATCAGGGCGTATTGTAGGCGAATGGAAACTGAGTTACCAAAGTTGGCAGAAAATTAATGGTTGAAACTACTTAATTGTTTCATTCACTGACCGTTACCCGGACTGATTCATTCTAGCAGTTTTCATGTTTATTTTACAATTGTTTGTTGTCATATTATCATATATCGTATAGTTTTATTATATTTTTTTAACAAATAATATTTAATGATATAATAGAGTTGTTGAAAAATTAATATTTGATGTTATTGTATGAATTGGTTTTCAAAAAATCTGGTGCGGGCAACACACGACTTTCACTTACCTCGATTTTTAAAATCAATGAAAGAATTTTAAAATAAAGTTAGAGATAAAAATACGTGAAACTATTAAGGAATTAATCAAATTGAATTTATATAGAAACATGTGTTTTATTAAAAAATCTATTATATTATTATCTAAAATAATCAGTTAGTTTTATCTTCTTCTCATCACTCTCCATTACCTTCTAAAAGCTTGTGTATGAGATGATATTTTTTCTAAAATCTTTAGCTTTCCAACGGTATATCATACATGTATATTACTGCTCTTAAGTTCGAAAACGATAAATTTCATTAAAAATATATTTTTTTCTGTTTTCTTCTTTAGTTGGGAATCGAATTTATTCAATTTATATATTTACCTGTTTTTCATCAGCGTTAACAAGATAATCCAGTTATTATTATTGAATCTAAAAAAATAAAGGTACTTTAGGGGAAGAAAATTTAAAATATCGGCATTTAAGCCCTGTCAGACCATTTTTATCCAGATAAAACCTACATGATATTAAAGCCCATTAAATTTTACATCGATATAGCGAGTTTAATCAAAATCGTCGGTACCGTTTTTGAGAAAATCGAAAAAAGGTGCAAAATGCATGGTATAAAGTGCCTCTTCTGGTAAGCTCATTTTGATGAAAAAAGTTTTGTCACGTCTCGGGCGTATAGTTGTCTTAAATATGAAATTTCAGTTTCATAGGACTTACCGTTTCCGCCCGAGAGTTACCACACACACACACACACACACACACACACACAGTCCTTTTTGCGGGACTTGGTTATTTGGACTCAGGGGACCCTAAAATGTGTATTTCCGTTGAAAACTGGAATTCGATAATTTTCACGATCGCAATACTTTCCTTACTATATATAGTAAGTGAAAGTAAAAAGTATGGCTTTCTGCTCTCTCTCTCTACTTTCGTGAACTTTCACAAGCACTAGCTTTCACGAATTTTCAACCTAGCTCTTCTATCAACGTGTGACGCGGCCTTTAGTGCAAAAACACAATTAAACAGATATCCTGAATACCTCTATTATTAATTTTTTTTTTTAATTTATATTTTATTGAATTTTACAACTGTATATTAAATAAATACAATAAGTAAAAGTGATGAATTATAATAAAAGGCGTATAAGGCTTGTGAAGAAACTACCCAGCGGTAGTACTTCGATGTTTATTTAAGTAAGTAGATCCCGAGGCCATCTTCTTTTCAATCGCCTCGGAGGGTTGTCAGGAATATGTGAGGTTGATAGATTGCGGACAAGAGGGTTTATATGTGTTGGGAGTTTGGAATTAAAAGTGGTATATCTGGTACGAGAAAGGTCTGCCACAAATGGGATATTAAGGATGTTATGGATGATTTTATTTGTGACGAAATAAGGAGCATTTAGGATTTCGCGAAGGATTTTGGATTGTAAGGATTGGATGCGGGAGGAATTAGATGGCTTAGTAGAGCACCAAAGCTCGATTCCATATGTCCAGATGGGTCTGATGACAGTGATATAAATGAGCTTTTTGTAGTGAATTGGAAGTTTTGAACGATTGTCTAGTAAGTGTTGTAGTAATCGATATCTACGGGCAGTATTAAAATTTAATATTAATTTTTCATTTTTGTTTTTGTTTTCTCAAAGAAATGAATATTCATCGTTGATATTTCACCCAATTTCAAGTGTTTATTTTAAAGATTAGGGAACCTTCAGATTAGATTCAGTTCAAATTACAATAGCGATCAAAATTAATTAGGACGATAGTTTGTGATAACGCGTTTGTAACTTTTTTTTTTTTTTGTAAGAACACTCGACTATTTACGAAGAAAACAATTTTTAACATGGCAAAAGAATTATACTTTAAATTAATTTTACACAACCGCGGAGAAATAAAAGAGGGAAAGATGGATTGTACGAATTGTAGGACATGCCATAATAGAAATAAACATATATTTCGGAAATACACAATTTGCAGTTACATCCCATGTTAAAATTAAATATCCTGTGAAAAAAAACAGCCTTACAATCCATGAAAAATCTTGTTTCATATTCATTTAACGTCACTTTATGCTACTGTGGGTAATCGGACGATGCTACAGTGGGAGTAATAAAAGACCTAGTCGGATAAGCATGTGAAATCTGCCCCCGCGTGTATTAGAACCAAATTTATACCATTGAGTCACACTTATGAGAAACAACCTTAAGCAAATTTTTAGCCCCTTCATCCTAACGGGAGGGAAGTTATAGAGGGGAAAATAAAAAAATTGTTTTCTCCTCAACAGCTCAACCGATTTTTACGAAAAAAAAAAATATATTATGGATTTTAAAAATAGGTTTCAAAAAATATTATTTTTAATTTTTTTCCATGAAAATGATGTTCAAAAATAAATTTTGAATTTTTCAAAAAAATATTTTCTGGTTATGATGGTTTGGTACACCTCTAATTGTTCGCTACTTTACTTCATTGGAGAGTCCTCCACAACATATATTATTTTCATGAAAATCGGTTCAGCTGTTCAGGAGAAAACAATTATTTTTGTTTTTTCTTTCCCCCTCCATAACATCCCTCCCATTAGGATTAAGGGGCTAAAAATTTGCGTAAGATTGTTTCTTAGGTTTGACTCAATGGTATAAATTTGGTTCTGATACACGCGGGGGCAGATTTCACATGCTTATCCGGCTAGTACCTTTTACCTATCCAGGTTTTATTAGGATAGGGATCTTTAACGAGTACCTGACATCGCACAGGCTCGGGACTACCATTTTAGTTTAACTCCAAAGGAACGAAATAACAAAGGAATTTTTCTTCCCCTAAACAATCCTAGGACGATCTGCCGGGTTTGAAGCTGCGTTCTTAAAAATAGATGGCCGTACAGCTTGCCACTTCACCACAAGTGGTAACTAGTCGCATCGTAACGAAAAACTCAGAAACATAAGTCATTTTGGTTAATTATTTTTAATAATCAACCTTTGTAATCGACCACAAAAAATTATAATAACCTCTCCCCCCCCCCTCAAAATTTGAGAGCTTAGGTTTCAAGATGCGTAGAATCCGAATAACGAATAAAAAAAAAATCCGTTTGTCAGCCGTCAGTGGCATTCCTCCAAAACTACTGGACCAATTTTATTGAAATTCACCACAAAAATACTGGTCCATGCAACGATGATCCTAACACCTAGACGTTGATATCAGCTGGTTAGTTTTAAAATGGCGGCCGATTAAAAGGAATTTATTAAATAACTCAGTTATTTTTGAAGATAGAGAAAAAAATGATTATTGTTTTTAACCAAAAACCTCTGATAATTATTGGGTTGTGTCACATGAAATGTCCGTTTTCAAGGAAAAGGATTTTTTATTAAAAACGATATGAACACAAGATAATTTTATTCGAAGTATTTACCTTCTTTTTCTTTACATTTTTCACAACGTGACACTAACTTTTTTATCCCCGAACTGAAAAACTCTGAGCTTTGAAGTGAAACAAAATCTGAAAACGCACTTTTCACTTGATCATCATTTTCAAAAAGTTGTCTAAATTCCTGAACAGGTGGTAATCTGTTGGAGACAAGTCGGGAGAATATGGTGGGAGCGGAAGAACTTCGTAGCCCAGTTCTTTCAATTTTTGCACGGTATGTTTTGAAACATGGGGTCTTGCTGCCGCTAAGTGAGATCATGAGGTACCCATGTATCGAGCTTTTTTACTTCCCCAATACACTTTAAATGTCTGGAAACGGTAGATGCTCTTGCATTTAGTTGTGCTGAGGGTCCTTTAACTGTTTGGTAGGGGTTTCCTTCTACTGTATGTTTGAGGATATCGTTGTCTATTACGGACGGAGATCTTCCTCAGGGCAAGTTTTCCAAGTCGGTATCCCCAGCTGAAAACTTAGCATCCGACGGAGAATGGTCAGTTCATTAACACTCCCTTCTCCAAACGCCTTGCAAATATTTCTAGCCGCCTCAGCTGCTGAATAACCGAGTTTAAACTCGTACAAAAATATTACTCGAAAATCGCGTGTTTCCATGTTCATATTTTTGGAGATATACTAAAAAGTAGGTAATTGATAGGGAAGCTAATGTTTATAATACAACGGTAGAGGATTAGTAACTGTTTACTTTAAATATGTAAACATTCGGAAGAAAACAACAGAGACCTGCAAAATCCTTTATGTATTTCAGAATCTATAAAAACGGACATTTCATGTGAAACAACCCAATATATAAAAGATAAAAAAAGTGAAATTTTACACATAATATGCTCATAACTCCGTTATTTTTGTCGATAGAGAAAAGTATGTATAGGGTTTTAAGTTTTAGAATCAGGAATGCACGACAAACAAACGAAAAATCCGTTTCTTCTAATTATTAAATTTTCGATCAAATGAAAAAAGAATCATTGAAATTGGTTAACAACTAGTTGAGATATTGCGTTTTGAAATCAGTGGTAGTGACATGATATTATCCTTTGAATTATTGCTGTTCATATTACTTAATTGCCTATCTACACCCTTATAAACAGTTATACCCTATTATTTATTATTATTAGTTATAATATTATTATTTAGAAATAATAAACCATTGTTTAATAATTTACAGCGTTTTTATTTTCACTTACCTATATATGAAAAAATATTGCGATGTCCAAAATTTTCACCGGAAATACATGTTTTAGAAATTCTTGAGTCTAAATAACCAAGTCCCGCAAATAAGTCTGTGTGTGTATGTGGTATGTCTAGCTTTTGTTTTTAAAGAAACTAGATAAAATGTCATTTTACTACTACTGTTTAGAATTTTTGTTTTAAACCAATGTGGCAGAAATAATATATTTTTTACTATATAATAATAATAATATATGAAGTATATAGTAAGGGAAAGTATTGCAATCGTGAAAATTTTCGAATTGAAGTTTTCAACGGAAATACAAGTTTTAGGGTCCCCTGAGTCCAATTGACCATGTCCCACAAAACGGTCTGTGTGTGTGTGGTCTGTCAAACTCAAAAACGAAAAGTCCTATGAAACTGAAATTTCATATTTAAGACAACTATACGCCCGAGACGTTACAAAACCTTTTTCATCAAAATGAGCTTACCAGAAGAGCCGCTTTATACCATGCATTTTGAATTTTTTTTTATTTTCTCAAAAACGGTTCCGACGATTTTGATTAAAATCGCTATATCGATGTAAAATTTAATGGGCTTTGATATCATGTAGGTTTTATTCTGATTAAAATGGTCCGACAGAGCTTAAATGCCGATATTTTAAGTACCTTTAATTTTGTAGATTCAATAAAAATATCTATATTATCTTGTTAACGCTGATGAAAAACAGGTAAATATATAAATTGGATGAATTTGATACCCAACTAAAGGAGAAAACAGGAAAAATATTTTTTTAACGCAATTTTTCGTTTTTGAACATAAGAGCAGTAATATACGTGTATGATATACCGTTGGAAAGCTAAAGCTTTTAGAAAAAATATTATCTCATACACAAGCTTTTAAAAGTTAATAGAGAGTGATGAAAAGAAGATAAAACTAACTGATTATTTTAGATAATAATATAATAGATTTTTTAATAAAACACATGTTTCTATATAAATTCAATTTAATTAATTCTTTAATAGTTTCACGTATTTTTATCTCTAACTGTATTTGAAAATTCTTTCATTGATTTTAAAAATGGAGGTTAGTGAAAGTCGTGTGTTGCCCGCAACGAGACAAAACTTTTTTCATCAAAATGAGCTTACCAGAAGAGCCACTTTATACCAAGCATTTTGCACCTTTTTTCGATTTTCTCGAAAACGGTTACGACGATTTTGATTAAACTCGCTATATCGATGTAAAGTTTAATGGGCTTTAATATTATGTACGTTTTATTCTGATTAAAATGGTCTGACAGGGCTTAAATGCCGATATTTTCTTTCCCTAAAGTACCTTTAATTTTGTAGATTCAATAAAAATAACTAGATTATCTTGTTAACGCTGATGAAAAACTGGTAAATGTATATATATTAAATAAATTTGATACCCAACTAAAGGAGAAAACAGAAAAAATATTTTTTTAATGCAATTTTTCGTTTTTGAACATAAGAGTAGTAATATACATGTATGATATACCGTTGGAAAGCTAAAGATTTTAGAAAAAATATTATCTCATACATAAGCTTTTAAAAGTTAATAGAGAGTGATGAAATGAACATAAAACTAACTGATTATTTTTTTTAATAAAACACATGTTTCTATATAAATTCAATTTAATTTTTCTTTAATAGTTTCACGTATTTTTATCTTTAAGTGTATTTGAAAATTCTTTCATTGATTTTAAAAATGGAGGTTAGTGAAAGTCGTGTGTTGCCAGCACCAGATTTTTTTTTTTTTACTTTACTTTCTTATTTTTATGTTTTTATTGCGTATATTTTTTGTTTTATAAGTCATATGATGAATTTTCAGACTTTTATGTCTAGTTGTGGATTGTTGTATTGTCATTTTTAGCTATACATATGGCTCTTGTAATTTTTTTTTTGTATTTAAAATTTCTGTTTGGGTAAAATTAAATTTATTCTGTGGGGATCACTAGGTTGGCTAGCGTAACAGCCTCCCATGCTAAAGGTCACGGGTTCAAACCCGCAGGTGGTCCTAGGATTTTTTAATGGGAGTAAAAAATCCTTAGTTACGCCGTCCTTCGGAGGGGACGTTAAAAGGTGGTCCCGAGCCTGTGCGATGTTAGGTACTCGTTAAAGATCCCTATCCTAATAAAACCTGGATGTGCAAAATTTAGGACTCCCACTGTAGCATCGTCCGATTAGCCATAGTAGCATAAAGTGACGTTAAATAAATAAACAAACAAACAATTTATTCTGTAATACTGTTAATGTTACCATGGTAACCTATGGCTATAGGGCTGGTGTTTTTTCAAGTTTTGAGTAGTCTCAGCTTTGTTTATAAATAATAATAAAATTAAACATTGTTTTTAAGAAGTTAATTGTGCTCCTTTTAACAATTTTCATTAAAAAATAAATTAAACAAAACACAAATATGCTACATACATATCTTACCCTACAAACGCTACATACAAACATTTAACTATTTATCTTTTTTTTTTTTGTTTTACAAAAGGTTGTAAAAGGTAATATAAAGTGACGAATGGAGAATAAAATTATTACGAATAAACAATTTAATATAGTTATATTATTTAATATCAATCGTATGTTTCCAACGAAAATGAATACACGTTTTATTAAAATCAACTTCAAATATTTTTCAAATTGAAGTATATTTAAAAAAAAAAAAAAAAAAAAAAAAAAAAAACCTGTACCACTACAACCCATGAAGGGTCTTGGGCTCAGTACATATAGAGATTCCTACTGGTTATAGGCCAACGGCCTAGAAGTATATTTAATAGTTTTTAATTTATTTTAACAGTCGAGTTAAGTGAAAGTAGTGTGTTGCCCACCAGATTTTTTTTACAAAAAACTAAATATCGCTAACAAATGTCGATTGAAAAAAGATATTGTAAATAATAATTTATTTTTTAATTTAATGTGCATTAAAAAAAAAAGAAAATAACTAACACTTAAATTAGAAATATTAGAAAACTAATCATAAATACTGAATCACATTAAAAAATGCAATTGAGTCGACGGTAGTTATGTTTGCATGAAAAAAACTGCCATTAAAGTTAATAGCATGTCGTTAAATATGAATTATTGCCTCCAACCTCACTTCGCATGGGGTTTCAAATCTCTGTTGTCTGTAACTTTAACGTGTGACTGTATATATTTTTAATTTATTTAATTAAATTAACTTTAATTATTTATTTTAAAGGAAAATAAAACAAATATCTGGTGCGCGTAACACGCTACTTTAACTTACATGCGTTGTTAAAATAAATTTAAGATCAAGACAACCAAATTCCCGCTTCAATGGAAATACTCACATATTACAATGATTCACAAGACCAACAAGGACAAAAATACTCCCTCATCATACCGACCAATAAGCTTACTTCCGCTATGCTCCAAAATTTTCGAACATCTACTACATAAAAGACTTCTTGATGTACTAACTAACAACGACATCGTACCAGATCATCAATTTGGATTCAGAAGACATCACTCGACATTGCACCAACTACACAGAGTGACGGACTACATATCCACCGCACTAGAGCAGAAGTTATACACTACTGGCGTATTTCTCGACGTTGCTCAAGCCTTCGACAGAGTTTGGCACCAGGGGCTTCTCTTCAAACTCAAGACTATCCTTCCGCCTACTTACTACCTCATTATTCATTCTTTCCTTTCTCACAGATTTTTCTCCGTTCGACAGGGATCAGAGCTATCTGCCATGAGATCTATCGCAGCAGGAGTACCCCAAGGTGCAGTGCTCGCTCCGTTACTCTACATTATTTACACTCATGACATACCTTACAGCCCCAATATTCTAACAGCGACTTATGCCGACGACACAGCGATCTTAACAAAACATAAAATTGCAACCCACGCCTCAGAGATCCTACAACAACATCTAATAAAATTACATGACTGGTTCAAACTCTGGAAAATCCGATTGAATAATGACAAATCACACCATATCACCTTTACTCTTCGACATGACACGAGTCCTCCCGTTTTCTTAGACAACACACAAATTCCACAGACGGACACTGTACATTATCTTGGTTTGACGTTTGACAGAAGAATGACTTGGGGCCCGCATATTAACCAAAAAAAGAAAACCCTTAACCAAAGACTGAGACTTCTTTACTCACTCTTTTCAAAACACTCGAAACTAAAACTTCGACAGAAATTAAACACCTATACTTACCTACTGAAACCTATTTGGACTTACGCATCACAGATATATGGGACAGCTAAAAAGACTCACATTAACAAACTTCAAATCTTTCAGGCTAAAACGTTTAGAACAATTACAAAAGCACCGTGGTACGTTAGCAACATAACTTTACATACTGACCTTAAGATGCCAACCGTCAATGAGCACATACGGACACACTACAAACGTTTCCACGACAAACTACAAGGTCACCCTAACACACTAATCAATGACATGGCCACAACACTCATGCCAGGAAATGCCTACAGAAGGCTGAAGAGGAGTTGGATGAGAGACCTTCTCCTTTAGTAATATACACTAATTTCATGCCAGGAGTAGGTACCGCTGGGTGCTGCTCTCCCTCATGCCTATCACGCCATGTTTCTTAAAATTGACCGCACATTCACTGATTGTTCATTGTATTATTTACAGGTGTGAATAAAGATTTAAAGTTAAAAAAAAAAAAAAAAAAAAGATCAAGACAGAGAAGGAAAAATTTGGTGCGGGCAACACACGACTTTTCTTACCTTTAATTTTGTACAATCAATAAAACTAACTACATCATCTATTTATTACTGATAAAAAACGGATAAATATATAATTTGAATGAATGCCATACCCAACTTAAGGAGAAAACTGAAAAAATGTTTTCGTATGCAATTTTAGTGTTTTTTAACATAAAAACAATAATATACATGTATAATACACCTTTACAAAGCTAAAGATTTAAGAAAAATTATTGTCTTAAACACAAAGTCGTAAAAGTTAATAGAGAGTGATGAAAAGCCGATAAACCTGACTGATTTGATTGTTATGGATAATATTATTAATAGATTATTTAATAAAACATATTTTTATTGAAATTCATTGTAATTAATTCTTTAACGATTCATTTTTATCTCTAAGTGTATTTATAAATTCTTAAAATCTATTTAAATTGATTTTAACAACGTAGGTAAGTGAAAGTCGTGTGTTGCTTGCACCAGATTTTTATAGATTATTACTTCAGATAGCGTTCTAGAATAATAGACAGGATAATAATTCATTCTGCTATATCAGACGTGGGTTGAACTTGTGTTAGTAAGATACTCCCGGGGCACACCCAGCCAAGGGTGTTAATTAAAGTGAGTACCCACCTTTTGGGAAAAAATACCAGACTGCAGACTGATCTAGGCCTAGTCACCTCATTGCACAACTGTTACTCCTATTAACATTACCAATCTCTATATGTACTGAGCCCAAGACCATTCATGTGTTGTAGAGGTACAGCAGATTTTTTGTATTTAAACAATTAATAGTGTTATCAGGCAATATTGACCAAGTGTTTATAGTTAAAAATTAAAATCAATTAAATGTTGAATGAAAAGGGATCAAAATATATGTTTATAAACTTAAAAAACATAAATGTCCTCACACAGAATAATTTATGTATAAATTGTTTAATTATGTATAGTTTCATTTCATAATTATTTATTATTTTTACGATCCTGTACGACGGTGGCCACACTTAGCTGTCATAACCTCCCTCTTTACTAATAACATATGTCCATAAGATTGTGGGCTCACGGCAACTTTATATTAATTTTTATGATTTATTTTGTTGCATATTAAACTTTCTTAAATCTTGCTCATTCCAACGGTATATTATACGTCTATAATACCACCCATATTTCAGGAATAAAATTGATTTTTCCTGCTTTAAGAAAAGCTAAATTTCAATTTATTTTACTTTTGAACCTTCAAGAAACAATTCCCTAAATAGTAGTAAAATTCGAATAAAAATCCGTCCAGTGGTTTAGAAGGATTTAGCGGTAACCAAAATCGCTTTATTATTTTTTATGTGGAGAGATTATTTAATTATGTATAGCACCATTTCATATTTATTTTATTTGATTCAGTTTTGTTATGGTTTATTCATTTTGGGCTGTCTATTTATAATTATTATGTCAATTTAAATTCAATAAATCCTTTAATCTTGTTAATTAATATCATTAGCATTCATGTAGAATATCCTTGATGTAAACGTGATGTAATCAAATAAACGGTCCTGATTGTTTATTTATTTAACCTCACTTTATGCTACTGTGGCTAATAGGACGATGCTACAGTGGGAGTCCTAAATTTTGCCTATCCAGGTTTTATTAGGATAGGGATCTGTAACGAGTACCTGACATCACACAGGCTCGGGACCACCTTTTAACGTCCCCTCCGAAGGACGGCATAACTAAGCATTTTTTACTCCCATTAAAAAAATCTTGAGCCACCTGCGGGTTTGAACCCGAGACTTTCGGCGAGAAGACTTATGCTAACCACCCAGCGACAAGTGATCCCAATAAACGGTCCTTATGTGGAGTTTCCATGTAAGGAAAAGATTTAAAAAATAAAATTTTATATATATATAATGAATTTCAATAGAAACATGTGATTTACTTTCAATCATATATATATGAAATATATATTAAGGGAAAGTATTGCAATTGAGAAAATTTTCTATTTCCAGTTTTCGACGGAAATTCACGTTTTAGGGTCTTCTGAGTCCAAATAACAAAGTCCCGATATAAGGTCAGTGTGTCTGTGTCTGTGTGGCAAGTCTAGTACAAAAACAGTAAGTCTTACGAAATTGAAATATCATATTTAAGACAACTATACTCCGAGAAGTTACAGCAACTTTTTCATCAAAATCAGCTTACCAGAAGAGCCACTTTATACCATGCATATTGCACATTTTTAGGACTTTCTCAAAAACAGCTCTAACGATTTTGATTAAACTCGCTGTATCGATGTAAAATTTAATGGGCTTTAATATACCATGTTGGTGTCATTCTGCTTGAAATAGTCTGACAGGGCTTAAATGCCGATATTTTAAATTTTCTTCCTCTAAACTAACTTTAAATTTGTACATTTCAAAAGATTAACCATATCATCTTAATGACATTGATGAAGGACGGCTAAATATAAAAGTTGGACGAATTTGATGACCTAATAAAGGATTTAACGTAATTTTTGTTTTGTTTTTATAATAAAAACAGTAATATAGACGTATAATATAACGTTGGAAAGAGAAAGATTTTAGAGAAAATATTATCTCATACACAAAGTTGTAAAAAGTAATATTAAGTGACGAATGGGGAATAAACTTATTACTGATTAACAATTTAATATAGTTATATTATTTAATCTAAATCATATGTTTCCAACGAAAATGAATACACGTTTTATTAAAATCAACATCAAATATTTTTCAAATTGAAGTATATTTAATAGTTTTTAATTTATTTTAACAACGAAGGTAAGTGAAAGTCGTGTGTTGCCCGCACCAGATTTTTGTTACTAACAATTAAATATCGCTAACAAATGTCGATTGAAAATTTGGATTTTTTTTATTCGTTATTCGGATTCTACTCATCCTGAAACGTTAGCTCTCAAATTTTGAGCTGGGGTTATTTTTTTTATTTTTTTTGGTAGATTACAAAGGTCGATTATTGAAAATAATAAACCAAAAAATATAATATTCTTATATTCGAGACTAAATACCTAGACAGGGTTTAAACTGATTTTTTCAAAACGTAAAATTCTCATTCCAAGATTAAGCCCTTTTTCCCAAAGTGTATGTATGCATGTATGTATATATATATTATGTTCCGAGCAATCTAGATAACTCCAATAGGAGAAGAGACAATATGAAGACGACAGACGGCTCTAAAAGTGTAACTGTATTGGGAGGTCCGGACGGGAGGACCCTAGATTACCTTCACAGTCAATAATCATATCCCGCGGCCTCCGCACGCAGGCGCGTCGTCCAGTCTCTCTCATTTCTTTATATATATCTCACGGTTAGGAGGGGTCTTGTGGCAGCGCTACACGGTGAGTGTAGGTGAGCTGAAATATCATGAGAGCGAGCTCTTCTCAGAGTCAGGTCTTGTGAGAGTTCACGAAAGTAGTATGGGGAGGGGGAAGGGTTACTTTTACTTTCACTTACTATATATAGTAAGTGAAAGTATTGCGATCGTGAAAATTTTAGAATTCCAGTTTTGACCAATTCCCGCAAAAAGGTCTGTGTCTGTGTGTGTGTATAACTCCCGGGCGAAAAAGAAAAGTCCTATGAAACTGAAATTTTATTTTATATTAATTACTATTATAGAAGAGTAATTTAGGATATGATTATATCAATTGGAACATTCTCTTCTAATTATGTTTATATATGTTTATTTATCAAAACATGTCAAAAATAATTCTTATTACGTTTCGAGGTACCCTATGCCTCTTCTTCAGATTTTCAATATTATATTTATTTCCATATTGTATCTCAATATAGGTCATTTAATATTATAATTTATTCATATTAAGTTTATATATATGAATAGTAATTCTATCAAATTCTAACTCTTCACTATCACATATTAATTTTTCCTGTGCACTTATTTTATATAATTTAAGACAACTATACGCCCGGGATGTTACAGAATCTTTTTCGTCAAAATCAGCTGACGAAAAGATCTACTTTATCCCATCCATTTAGCACCTTTTAACAATTTTCTCAATAACGGCTCAAATCATTTTGATTTAACTCCCTATATCGATGTAAAATTTGATGGGCTTAAAGATCATGTAGGTTTCATTCTGATTGAAATAGTACGACAGGGCTTAAATGCCGATATTTTAAATTTTCTTTCAATAAAGTACCTTTAATTTTGTAGATTCTTAAAAATAACCATATTATCGTGTTACATTGATAAATAACAGCTAAATTTGTAAGTTGTGCAAATTTGAAAAACAACTAAAGGAGAAAACTGAAAAAAATATTTTTTCATATATTTAAAATGCCGATATTTTAAATTTTCTTCCTCTAAAGTACCTCTAATTTTATAGATTTCAAAAAATTTGGAATAATATCTTATTAGCATTGATAAATAATGAGTAAATATGCAAGTTGAGCGAATTTGATAAACATCTAAAGGAGAATAGGGCAAATATATTTGTATGCAATTTTTGTGTTTTTGCACACATGAATAGTAATATAGATGTATAATATACCGTTGGATAGCTAAAGATTTTAGAAAAAATATTATCTCATACACGGAATTTCAAAGGCTAATGGAGAGTGATTAAAAGCCGATAAAACTAACTGGTTTTTGTTGATAAAAATATAATAGATTATTTAATAAAACACATGTTTATTTTGAAATTAAAATAATTAATTTTTAACAATTTATTTGTATATTTAAATGTATCTCAAAATTCTTAAATTTATTTTAACAACGAGGTAACGAAAGTCGTGGGATCACTTGTAGCAAGTGGTTAGGTAACAGCTCCATGCTAAAGTCACGGGTTCAAACCAGTGGTCCTGATTTTTAATGGATAAAAAATCTAATACGCGTCTTCGGAGGGGACGTAAAAGGTGGTCCCGAGCCTGTGCGATGTCAAATACTCAATCGATTAAAAGATCCCTATCCTAATTAAACTGGATAGGCAAAAATTTAGGACTCCCACTCTAGCATCGTTCGATTAGCCATAATAGCATAAAGTGACGTTAAATTTTAAATATATAAAAAGATAACGAAAGTCGTGTGTTGCGCGCACCAGATTTCTTAAAAATAAATTTGGATAATGACATCAAATATTAATTTTTGATAAATCCTGTAACACCATTAAATATTATTTTGAAAAAATGAAAAAAAAAAATGATAAAGTTATATTAAAACAAGTGTAATATACACATCATGAAAACAAGTTTTTTTTTTTTTTTTTTTTTTTAAGGTAGAAACTCCATTTTAAGAAATTAAACATTATTTATAATTAATTTTTATTACAATTAAAAGTTGTTTGAATGAAATAATTGTATTGTTAGGTACCTCATAATGTTTCTTGTACTTTGGTTTTGAGTTGGCAAACTGCTACAGAATACGCCAGCTGACATTCTCTTGAGGAACTGATAAAACAAAATACTATCTGATATTATTGTTGACATGAAGGAACAAAGCTAGAATATGATTATAACTGTCAGAAATTAAAGCTCCCTTCGCTTGATCCCTTGAAAATGGCAAAAAGACGAAACGTAGGGAGAAGAAAATAAGAAATAAAATGAGCTGAATGAAATATCATTTTAATTAAAGGAACCTAACAATTATTTATAATAAAAGCTTTTAAAAAAATTGATGAAGTAATATAGAAAATTCGGTAATTGAATATTTATTAAAATAGTGAGAGAAGTTAGTTCAGGGTGCAGTCAACTTCGTAAACTGGTGCCGACGGTTCGGCCTAAATTATAGGCCTTCTTCGGGACGTTTGTTCATTATTCTGACGCTCTCCTTTGTACGGCCTGAAGAAGGTCTATAATTTAGTCCGAAACGTCGCCAACAGTTTATTAAGTTAATATCTTAATTGTGTGTTCTTTTGACTGCACTCTGAACGAACTTCTCCTACTTGCTCACTCAGTCAACCATTCTCACTACACCATTTATTATAATACGTTCATAATTACACGTTGAAAGTATGTGAGAGTGTATGATAATTCACTCTCACCAAATCTCACTTTCACTACACTTAGCTGTTTTCTAGCCGTGTAACTTGGCCTTAAAGATCTCTATCCTGATTAAATGATTAGCCACAGTGGTATTAGGGCGGGCTGAGTCTCAGCCGTTCTCCCCCTCTATTCAACGAAGTCAATGCATTCCCTCTAAACGTTGGACATCTCTATTGCCACCCGACGTCAGGCGAAAGATATTTCAGCACTAATATGTCCACTGGTGTGGTACTGCGACTCCGTAATATATAAGATAGTCGAGGTATGGTTGTTATAATGGACAAGAAAGGGTATCAGAAGGCCTCGACAATTGCGTATTCATGCAAGGAAGAGAGTTAGGTGGAGTGGTGTCGCCGTGGTAGTACAATAACACGTACCGCAGCACCAGTGTGAGGTTACTCTACCAGGTAGGGGGCGAACCCGCACCTGCCAATTAGCAGAGAGGACTGGTTAGGAAGGATTACACCCGTGTGGTAGTTGCATAGCAGCAGTGTCGGATAGGAGGAAAGAATTCACCCTACGTGGTAGTAGCACGACAGTAGTTAAGGGTAGGCGGAGAGAAGGCAGATGAAGGATGCTAAATAATGATAGACCACATTATGTTACAAAGGAAGAGTTAGGAAAATACCAGTTAGGTGATCTGAAGAGCTGTGCCAGCTCTTGGGCATGTTAGTCATCCATGTCAATAATTGCTGGTTAGAGCTATCTAGGTCACATTACCTTGAGTGCTTTATTTTTTTCATAAAACAGTTATATAGATATAAATATTTACAATGACATTAATTAGTAACAATATACAATATTATTGGAAATAGCGTATTCTTATATTTGGCCGGTAACCCATATGGCCGCCGCTGGCGCTATCTGTGAGCGAGCGTGTGTAGCATCCGCCACAGATATATCTGAAGCTGAGGACTGCAGAACCAGGAGAGCTCTCAACGCAGCTATCCTATTTATCTTTGGTATTAGGGACGAGCACATTAGTCCTCTTGTAAGAGAATTAGGATAGCTTCTTTTTTTTTTTTCACAACAACAATTTTTATTGAGTAAAATTACAATCTTCCCAATTTGGACATCAATAGTAGTGCTGAAAGATACATAATATACATTCATACAATATTTACACAACATAAAATTACAATAAAATATATACACAATAATGAATCAATACAATAAAGTCAAGAAATCAATTATACCTATATACACATACACACATTCGTACATACATCACATTGAGTGGAGAATCTAGCCAGTGCTAGAACTCCAATATATTTACAAAAGGTCGCGGGCCACTGCCGTTTCAACCTTCTAGGTGGGTTGTATGGATGAGTGGAGCTGGATAGGGATTGAGCTAAAGGATTAGGATGATGAATGAGGTTCTGGTGGAATTTGGAAAATTTGGATGGAATTAGGTCTGAAATAAATGGAACATTAAGGTCGTGGTGCAAGGTATAATTGGAGACATAATAAGGAGCATTTACTATTGTACGGAGGACTTTGGATTGAAAGGATTGAATGCGTTTGATGTTAGAACGTTTAGCTGCCCCCCACAGTTCAAGTACGTAGGTCCAGATGGGCTTCAGTATTGTCTTGTAGATTAATAATTTGTTGTCAACTGTAAGTTCAGATTTTCTGTTAAGTAGTCGGTATAACTGTCCGAATCGTCGGTTGAGTTCTTGTCTTTTAAGTCTTGTATGTGGGTTCCAAGCCAATCTTTTGTCTAACAGTAAGCCAAGATACCGGACTGTATCTGAGAGAGGAATTGGTAATGAGTTGAAATAAACTGGCGGACAGGATTTTCGTCTAAGAGTAAAGAGGTTAGCTTCTAGCAAAAGAATATCGTCGCCTCAATCTAATGTGCCTAGCTCGTAAAGTTCTAGATTCCGGTGTTCCAGAAATCCTAAGACGTGAATTTGTCGGAGCAAGAGGTTTTAGGGCGTATTCCAACTACCTGTTTGTAGAACCAAGACCTTGAGGAATGCTTTCCAGGCCGCGGCAGCGACAGAGCTCAACCAGCTTCCACTTGGAAGTCAGGTTTTCTTCCTCTTTCCACAGGACCTTGCCTTCGACTGTTCTTTGATGCAGACTCGTCTAGCACGCCTTAAAGCTCTGAGAAAACCTGTGGATGTTTCCTTTCCCTTTTACTTTATTTGTTTATTTTTCCTTAATCTCTTCCTTCAGTATTTATTTATTATTATTTTCAATAATGAATTTTGTAATTGACCAAAAAAAAAAAAAAGTTTCTCCGCCGTCCACGGCATTTCTCCGAAACTACAGAACCATTTTTTTTTAAATTCGCCACAAAAATACTAGTCCATGCAACGATAATCTTAACACCTAAACGTTGGTTGATATCAGCTGGTTAGTTTTAAAATAGCGGCCTATTAAACGTGATTTAATTCAATCAGTTATTTTTGAAGATATAGGAAACATTTATTAGTGCTTTTTAACCAAAATTATAAAAGAGAAAAAAGAAAAGAAAAAAATTGAAATTTTACACATAAATACCTCATAACTCAGTTATTTTCGAACGATAGAGAAAAGTATGTAATGAGTTTAATCGTATAACTGAAAAATCAAAGATCAGTTTACAAACGAATCAGTGAAAATTGAGTTAATATTTTCGATTAGCGTCAGACTTACTACAAACACACAGAGACCTTATTGTGGACTGTCATTTGGACTCAGGCATAAACGTTATTTCCGTGAAAAATGGAATTCGAAATTTTACGATCGAATCTTTCTTTACTATATATTTCATAAAGTAAAAGTGTTATATATGATGTTTATTATTTATTAACGTCTATGCACTAGGAATCGGCGATGCTACATGGATCTAAATTTTGCCTATCCAGGTTTTATTAGGATAGGGATCTTTAACGAGTACCTGACATCGCACAGGCTCGGGACCACCTTTTAACGTCCCCTCCGAAGACGGCGTAACTAAGGATTTTTTACTCCCATAAAAAAATCCTAGAACCACCTGCGGGTTTGAACCCGTGACCTTTAGCATGGGAGGCTGTTACGCTAGCCACCCAGCTACAAGTGATCCCATATGTATTGTTTAAAATTTTTTTTGTTTTGGCACATTTATTAGTGTAAAAATAATAATTTTGTCTGTAAGAAAGGGCCTTAGGCATAAAACCAATAAAAATCTGATCTGGCTCGGTGAAGGTTTCCCCCAAGGAGATGTTTTGGGATTTCCTCTCCACTCATTGAGTAAAATGGCGATACGCTTTACCAGTCTGATAATGGTGGCCTCTCCATGAAGCTTATACGGTTCTACGTATTTCTTCTTCGCCAGTTGTCGCCATCTCTAACAGGTCCAAATACTCTTCGGAGGATATTTCTTTCGAGGATGAGTATTTCTTTGTCCTTGGTAAGGGTACACTTCTCAAAAACATAAATGAAGACTTGGCGGATCAGGATTTTCTTTCTCCTCGTGATAAAGCGGCTTCTGAGGAATTTCCGGATTCCGAATAGCTTCCGTTTGCTCTGATTATTCTTGTATTGATCTCCAGCTCGATATTGTTATCGGGGCTAATGTTTGACCCTAGATACATAAACTGTATCTAACTGAAGGGGCGAAATTTCACGAATCCTTCAACTTTTAATCTAATTATGTAGGTGTCGGATAGATTTGGTTAGGTAAGTTAATAAATAAAAATAAATTAATTAGGGATCAGTCGCGAATGAGAACACCTCTAAGACGGCCGAAAACTGTTGAGTATTTTTGAAAAATGATACTTTTAAAAAATTATGACGACGCTGCTAATAAGCGGTGAAATGATATGTAACATGGATATGGATGAAGCTTGAAAATAGCCCTAGAGGCTGAAACGTTGCAATGTCTGGAAATTAAATACATTTAAAAAAAAAATATATCCAAGACTTTTTTTGTAGAACGGCCTAATATTTATCGAACAAATATTCAACCAAAAGAACACTTACGACAATGATGAAAAAAAAAATTTACCTAAAAAAATATATCTATTCTTTTCTGCTATAGTTTAAAAACAAATTCATTCGTATAGTATAATCACCTATTCTAATCAACAATAGAAAATGTTCTTTAGAGAAAATATAATTGCATTTAAGCCCTGTCATAGTATTCCAATCAAAGATTGATCAAAATTGTTAAAGTGGTTTTGTGGAAAATTGTAAAAATGTGAAAATTCTATAATGTATAGGGATGTTTCTAGTTCTTGTTAAAAAAAAGGGTCTGTAGCATTAAAAAAAAAATTAACTGTCTTTAATGTGATTTTATTTTCATACTTTTCTTTTTTTTTAACTATGATTTTTTGTGGAACATGGTTATTTTGAGATATTAAAACGTGTTTCGTTAACTTTCACGATGGCTATACTTCCCCTAATTACATATACTTCACGTAAAGACAAGTGAAAGTAAAAAAGATAAATTAATGCTGAAATTTGTATATACAATACTAGCGCTCATAGGAGCTTTCTGCAAACTACTGGGTTGGTCCACAAGCATCGCAAACCTAGACGAATTACTCCCACTCGATTTGCTTAAGTTTGCACCTAACAACCAGTTACGAAATATCTTTCAGAACTGGAACCGATTAAGAGTAAGGAATCGTTTCTCGGAACTGCTCATTAGACGCCTTTTTCAGTTCTTGTCCCAAACAATGTAACTGCTAACGCAGGAATATTATAAGTATACAAATAGGCAAGTTACATTCATTCGCAGTTGCTTCATAGCCCGTAAAGGTTAAGAACGGAAAAACTGTTCTGCGCTGGCGATAGTTCAAACGCAGCTGACGAAATAAGTCGGTAGGGAACAGACTAAATAAAGTTGTAAAAAGATAAATGTTTAAATTGAAATCAATAATATTGAGTATGTATAGTAGACTGTAGAAACTATATAGGTGGAATAGTCAGGAGTCTGTCTTTTTCTAAATATTTTTTATTTTTGCCGACGTTTCGGCTCAAGCTTGTGAGCCATCATCAGGGCTACAAACATCAGAAACAAAAGAGATACATATCAATGTGATAATGAAAAATTTTTTGAATGTAGTGACAATTATATCATTTAAAATGAAACAGACATATCAGTTTATACTTGGACATGGCTCTGTAATGGTACGTTTATATATATATTTTCTTACTTCTATATTAAAATTAAGTTTTGTTTTTATGCTTATCATCTCATATTGTTTATCATATTATCATTATTGTGTATCTATAATATTTAAGTATGTGTATATTTCCTGTTTTATTTTAAAATTTGTCACTACATTCAAAAAAATTTCCATTATCACATTAATATGTATCTCTTTTGTTCTGATGTTTGTAGCCCTGATGATGGCTCACAAACTTGAGCCGAAACGTCGGCAAAATTAAAAATATTTAGAAAAAGACTGACTCCTGATTATTCCACCTATAATGAAGTCAAATAATAATAATATCACCTTTATTGACATAGATTTAATGAAAAAGTTTCTCCCATATGGAGGAATTTAAAGAAAAAAAAAATTAAAATACAAATATTCACCAGAATAACAAGAAGAAGGAAAATCACAAAAAGAAAAACAGAAGATGGATACAGATTGCAAAGCAAGAAAACAACAGAAAAACACGCCAACATCGAGACAGACATCAGGAAAAGAAGACTGAAATTCTGTGGGCACATACAAAGCTACCTGAAACAAGACTGACACGACAAATACTCGAAGCAACAGCAACACTCAAAAGCACTACGAACTGGATCAAACAGACACGAGAAGACTTAAGAAAAGCAGACATAAGACAAGAGGAAATCCAAGACAGAAACATATTTAGAGACAAAATAAACAAATGGGAAGTAACTCTAGAGCAAAACAATCAGAAACCATACAGACCTAAATGGTCTGCAGAAAGAAAAGAGAAGTTCAGGCAAAGAATGAGACAATACTGGCAAGACAAGAAATAAGAAAATTGAGTCATAAGTGCTTAGCGCCTTCCTTTTAGGGAGATATCGCACTAATAATAATAATATTTCACCAAATAAAATATGTTTTTAAAATGTGGATGTTTTTATTTTATTTATTTATCTTTAATCTACCACAAATTTAAATCAATTAAAAACTTGAAATTTTATAAATTGTAGTGGATATAATTAGTTGACCGTTGAGAATTACTGAAGGAATTAGTCCGGGTGGCGGTCATTAAATGAAACAACTGAATAGTTTCAACTATTTTATTGTTTGCCAACGTTTCGACCCCCATTGTGGGTCATCATCAGGGCTAAAAAGATACAAAAAGGATACATTTAAAATAAGATTACAAATACTATTTTAAAAAAATTTAACAATTTCACTAGAGAATGTCAATATTATAACATAAAAGAAAATAGATGTGTAAAGAAATCAATTAATTAAATTACAATGATAAAGGTATACTAATGAGAGCTATACAGACCAGATAATGACTAAAGATAATGTACAAATATATAAGAAAAAAATTACATGAAATAAAAACCATTAACAAAATGGAGTACAGTGGAGATACGTACCGTCTGGTAGGTGAGTGGAAACTAGGTTCAATTTGGTTATAAGGAATATAGGCAGGTAGATAGGAAAGTACGTACAAAAGGTTGGGTAAAATGGAAAATACGTACCATATTTCTAGACGGGATCTGACAACAAGTAAAATTGTATTATTAACATAAAAGGACGTGTTCAGATTAAACCTACAATATTAATAACATCATAACGGTATTAGAAGATGTTTTAACAAGATTGTTGAAGTAAAAACAATATAATACAATAGTAAGAATAATAATGTATAAACTATATATAGTAAAACTGACTACCTCCCAACCAACGTTTTAATAATTATTGTACATGTATTAAGACATTAAAATTAACCAAGTGAAAATATTATGACAAAAAATAATAATAAGTAACAATCATTGACAGATCATATAGTGGATACAAAATAGTAAAATAATTACAAATAGGAATAAATTGAATTGTAAAACCATTAAGAATTTATTAAGTGCAGAAACAAATGAAATAGATACATATATAAAATAAATGTATACATAAATAAGTAAAAAATAAACCAATAAATAAACAAAAGGTATACAGTGGGATGGACATGGGAAGCTGTATTACTTAAGAGAGTTTAATATATGGCTATAGGTGGAGGAGATGCACTGTTTATCAGTTTTATGATTGACAGGATTAGATTGGAGATGGATGTGGACGGATTCAGCGATGAGTCTTTTTTTATGGTTGGGAACAGAATCTAAAATGGAACAATCTTGAAAGTTAAATGAATGATTAAAAGTTATGGAGTGTTCGGAGAGTTTTGAGGCTAGAAGGTTTCGAGAGGATATGGAGGATTTATGTTGAGATATGCGGGTTTTTAAGTAGTTTTTTGTTTCACCCACATAGGACACGTCGCAATCTAAACAAGGTATTTTATACACAATATTTGAGCGGTAGAGAGGATTTATCGGGTCTTTAGTATTAGTGAGAAGGTGGGAAAGTTTGTTCTGGGTCTTTAATCCTAGCTTTAGGGAGGGTAAGGAAGATTTAAAGGATTTTTTAATATTTTCAGACAGGTGTGGAATATACGGTAGGGATCTATATTGAAATATTGTGGGTGAATTTTGGTCTTGTATTGTAGGGGGAGTAATGGTCGTTTTTACGTTGTTGTATGAGTTTATGAGTTTTTTAATGATATTAAGTGGGAAGCTGTTTAGGGTAAGGATCTTTTTAATGCGCTGGATATTGGTAGGATGGTACTGTGGATCAGACAAGGAGAGGCAACGGTGGACGAGATTTTGGGCAACATTAATTTTTTGATGGTATGGGTGCTGGGAGAAGAAATTGAGGAGTCTACCGGAATAGGTGGATTTTGTGTACCAATCAGTAGAAATAGAACCGTCCGTATTTCTTATTATCAGTAAGTCTAGAAAGGGAATTGTTGAGTTGTTTTCTTTTTCTACTGTAAAACGGAGGCGTGGATCGTAGGAATTAAAGGATTTAAGGATATCTGGGATTTTTTCAGGGTTTATTATTAGGAGGAGGTCGTCAACATATTTCTTAATGAAAAAAGATATCGTTTTTATAAATTTTGGTTATGAAATCCAGGAGGTCATTGAGAACAATATTAGAGAGATCCGGAGCTAGGCAGTTTCCCATTGCTAGTCCAGAGACCTGATTGTAAAATTTTCCCTTAAAAGTGAGGTATCCTGTTTTGCAGCAAAGTTCCAGTGATTGTAAGTAAGTAGAAAGATTTAGCGTGGTGTGAGGTTCGATAATGGTCCAGTGTTTTTTAACTAAATGGAGAACTTTGTCAATGGGAATATTAGTGAATAAGCTTTCGGCGTCAAAAGATGTTAAAATGTAGTTAGGGGGGATTTGAAGTGATAATAATTGTTGTCGGAGGTAAAGAGAGTTTGTAATGTCGTAGGAGTTTGTACGGCTGAGTATTTTTAGTGACGGTAGAAGAAATTTACTGAGTTTGGAGGAAGGTGCATTGGTGTTTGAAATAATGGGACGGAGTGGATTACCTGGTTTGTGAATTTTCGGAAGGCCATACAGACGTGGGGGTAAGGAATTATAAGAGATTAGGTTTCTGTATGTAGATAGATTAATGAATTTATTATCGAAGAGACTTTTGATATGTTGGTTAAATTTTATCATGAGAGGACGGGTTGGGTCACGGGTAGAGGGTGTATATGTTGATAGGTCTGATAGAAGTGAATTTATTTTGTCATCGTACTCAGTTCTGTCCATAATAACTGTTACGTTACCTTTGTCGGCTTTGGTTACTATAATTTGGTCGTTTGATTTGAGGAATGAGCGGGTTAAGGAAAGATCTTTGAAGAAGAGAGGGGAAAGTGACGAAAGAGGTTTGGGGTGTTGGAGGTGGTTGGAAATCATGTTGCTAATCCGCAACCGGGAAATTTCTTTGTCTTCGTCAGTTATTTTGAAAATGTCGTCTTTATAAATATATTCTAGATCTGTTATAAGTTGGGGAATCATTTTAGAAGGGTTAGAAGAAGGGGTAGAAAAATTGGGACCTAAGCTTAAAATATTATTAACATTAGTGGGAACGGAGGTAGAGGAAATATTTTTGATCCAATCATCCGAGCCTTTGGGATACGGTTTTTTATTGATGTTCTTTTCATAAATAGTTTTAAATTTTTTAACGAGGGAAAATTTTGTCTGTTTTTTAGTGAATGCAAAAATTGTTTGAATACTTGTAGTCAGTGTTAAATATCGATTGTATATGTAAAGATAGTTGTGGCACTGAACTTCCACCTAGGTGTACAGCTGCCCAACAACAAACAGTACAGTCCAGTTGGTAGCGTCCCCTGCGCCATGTTGTTTATATATATAGCAGTAATAAACAAGCTGTCTAGTACAAGGTTCTTTTATTCCACTGCCTAATACTCTATAACTTTAATGGGTTATGGGCCCAGAGTATTTTTGTGCAGAGCATAGTATTTGTGTATAGTGTCAACGCGTAGTCGCGAAGTGATATTATTTTATTAGTGATTTTTGTTTACCGGTACTATGGCGTCAGTTACTACTTCAGGAGTTCCAGTACTGGTCGGAACAAGTTTTAACAGCTGGTTTTTCAGAATGTCATCTATTTTGGAAAGAGAACAGGTAAAAGATGTGTTGGAAGCAGATCCTCCTACCTCTAGTGCTGAGAAAAGGGAATTTCTCATTAAAGACTCGAAGGCAAAGTCCATCATTATCCAAGGCATTTCAGATAAACATCTGGAAATAATCATGGATTGCCAAACTTCCAAGGAAATGATAAATGCTTTAAAAAAGGTTTTTGTCAGATCTACCTCTTTTTCAAAACTGACTTGGTACAGAAAGTTGATGGGCCTGAAATATTCTCTTCATGGAAATATGGAAGAACATTTTTTGGCATTTGATACCATTATCCGAAACCTTCAAGAACAAGGCACAGTTCTAGGAGAGTCAGACAAGGTATGTCACCTTTTGATGTCTTTACCAGATGAGTTCAACACAGTTGTGACAGCTCTAGAAACTAATTTAGAAGTCCAAATGGATTTTGTGCGAGCCAGACTTCTAGATACAGATACCAAGTTAAAGTCAAAGTCATCAGCTTGTGCATCATCATCAGAAGTATCATTTAAAGCACAGAGTGGTTGCTTTATATGTGGGGATAAAAGACATTTCAAGGCACAATGTCCCAAAAATAAGCAGAACCGTGGAAGTAAATCTTTTAATAGAAGCTTTCGTGGGAAAAGAAGAGGAACAATCCAGGGAAATACGGCAGATGTAGAAGAAGAAGTTGTAATGGTGGCCCTAAATTGCGGTAATATTAAACCATCATCTAACAATGTGTTTTTAGTCGATTCAGGTGCGAGTAACCATCTTTTTAAGGCAGAATTGGAACCCCTTTTGTCTAATGTTTCAAATCTTGATCATGATGTTGCCATACATATAGCTACTGGTGATAAGATGTTTACTAGAAAAGAAGGTACCCTAAGAGTAACCTCTCAAGGTAGGATTGTAAACATTAAAGGTTTGATAGTTCCGGGGTTAAAACATAATTTATTATCAGTGAGTGCAGTTACCTCAAAAGGCTTAAAAGTGATTACAGATTCTAAGGAGATGAAAATCTGTGGAAGAAATTTTAAGCTGAGTTGTCCACGAGTGAATGGATTGTACATATTTACGTTTGATGAACCCAGTGATAATCAAGTCAAGTGCAACATTACAAGTGCTACGGATGGAGATTTATGGCATAAACGGCTAGGACATTTGAATCGGCATGGACTCAAAAGTTTAGGATTACCCTATAGTGACAAGAAGTGTTCGGCATGCATTGAAGGTAAGGCTACTAGACAGCCCTTTTCAAATAATAGGAAACGCACTTCAAAGGTTGGTGAATTAATTCACTCTGATATATGTGGTCCTTTCAATCCTGAATCAGTTGAAGGCCATAGGTATATGCAGGTGATTTTGGATGACTTCACTCATTTTGTGCATGTGAAACTTCTCCATATGAAGAGCGAAGCTGAAACAAACCTGATGGATTATATAGCGGAACTAGAAAGGCAGCAGGGTGTCCCGGTGAAAAGGCTACGTTTAGATAATGGAGGAGAATTTACGTCTAAATTTTTTCAAAAATATTGTTCAGATAAAGGTATAAAATTAGAATATTCTTTGCCATATAGCCCTCAAATGAACGGAAAGAGTGAAAGAATGAATAGGACACTATTAGATATGATGCGTACTAAGGTATCAGATTCCGGCATCTCCAAGTTCTTGTGGGGGGAAGCAGCTCGATGTTGTGCTTATGAACTGAATAGGTCACCTACTTCAGCCTTAAATAAAGGTGAAACTCCCTCATTAAAATGGAATGGTAGAAATGATCTGTCTAAACTTCGTATATTTGGTTGCCGAGCATGGCCTACCATTCTTCCTAAAGGTTCCAAATTGGATCCCAGAAGCAAGGAGGGGATGATGGTTGGTTATTGTGGTGGTGGGTATAGGATTTGGTTGCCAGACGAGCAGAAAGTTATTAGATCTAGAGATGTGATATTCGAGGAGAGCCAAATGCCCTATAAAGAAGTTAAAAATGTACCTATTGTCTATCATAATATCTGCGGAAGCAATCCCATAGCTTGGCATTCAAGAAAGCAAGCATGTGTGGCTCTGTCAACGATGGAAGCGGAGTACATTGCAGCAGGAATGGCATCACAGGAAATTGTGAGTTTAAGTGGAATAATTAGTGAGTTCAGTGGTGAAACAGTAAGTGGAAAACTGTTGGTGGATAACACTAGTGCTATAGCTTTAATAAAGAATTGTGAAAACTCTAAACGAGCAAAGCACATTGATATAAAATTCCATTTTGTTAAAGATCTTATTTCCAAAGAAATAATATCTGTGGAACACATCAATTCTGACCGCAATGTGGCAGATTTGTTCACAAAACCACTTGCGTTTGATAAGTTTCAAATGTTTCGGAAGGCTTTAATTAATTAATATATTAATGTCATGTATATATATTGTGCTAAAATTGTTGTATAGAATTTTGTAATAGTATAATATTTTACTTGCTTTGTTGTATAGAATTTTGTAATAGAATAATATTTTTACTTGTTTTGTGGTGTAGAATTTTGTAGTAGAATAATATTTTTACTTGTTTTGTATGTGAGATACAATTGAATATTTACTTGTGTATGTATATATTTGAAAACATTCAATTGAGGGGGTGTGTTAAATATCGATTGTATATGTAAAGATAGTTGTGGCACTGAACTTCCACCTAGGTGTACAGCAGCCCAACAACAAACAGTACAGTCCAGTTGGTAGCGTCCCCTGCGCCATGTTGTTTGTATATATAGCGTAATAAACAAGCTGTCTAGTACAAGGTTCTTTTATTCCACTGCCTAATACTCTATAACTTTAATAGTCAGTTTGTCCATGTTGTGGTCGCCTATAATAGGATGTAAAGAGGAATTTAAGGAGCGGATATTGTCGTTGATGAGGTCTATTTGTTGTATGGTTTCCCTAATTTTTAAGTTAAGTAACGTTCTCTTGTATTTCTCCAATGAGTGAGTCAATTTAGAAGTAAGGGAGTTTGACAAAGGGACTTGACTAATGCAGTTCTCAATAAATTTTGGAAAAACAGAATGGGTTCGACATTTTAATAAAAAAATTCTTTGTTCAGTTTTTTTGGCCAGTCGTTTGTGAAGGTTGCAGAGATTGTTAAAAGTTTGTCTGTTTTGGGGGAATCGCGATTTTAGTGAAGAGAAAATATGATGTTGGTCATTATTAGGATTTCCTGAAGAAAGGTGGGAAGAGGATATATTTTGAGTTTGGGAGAAAGATGTATCCAGAGAAGTAATTGAAAAAAGAGAAGTAACTTGGGAAGAAGGCGTATGGAGAGTTTTAGTATAATGTTGAGTTGGGAGGTGAGTCAAAGATCTATTACTATTTAATCTAGTGTTATAGCGGTGTGATGGTCGAGAAGAATCCAAAAGAGAGGTTGATTGAGGGTTTAGTCGTTGTGGTGGTGATCGTGGAGTTGTTACCTTTTTTGAGCTGGAAATGTGGTGATGAGAAAAACTTGAGTCACCTGGAGGTGTAGAAGAGATGGCTTGTTGAGATGAGAATGCCTGCTGTTGTTGAGTTGTAGATTGTATGTCCTGTCTGCGATTTTGTATTCTGGCACTGCGGCGGAGAGTTGAGGTGGATGTATCTTTTTGTTGTTGTTGTTCCCGTGTTCTTTTCATCATTGTGGATATAATTAGTTGACCGTTGAGAATTACTGAAGGAATTAGTCCGGGTGGCGGTCATTAAATGAAACAACTGAATAGTTTCAACTATTTTATTGTTTGCCAACGTTTCGACCCCCATTGTGGGTCATCATCAGGGCTAAAAAGATACAAAAAGGATACATTTAAAATAAGATTAAAAATACTACAAATACTATTTTAAAAAAATTTAACAATTTCACTAGAGAATGTCAATATTATAACATTTTATATATGTATCTATTTCATTTGTTTCTGCACTTAATAAATTCTTAATGGTTTTACAATTCAATTTATTCCTATTTGTAATTATTTTACTATTTTGTATCAACTATATGATCTGTCAATGATTGTTACTTATTATTATTTTTTGTCATAATATTTTCACTTGGTTAATTTTAATGTCTTAATATATGTACAATAATCATTAAAACGTTGGTTGGGAGGTAGTCAGTTTTACTATATATAGTTTATACATTATTATTCTTACTATTGTATTATATTGTTTTTACTTCAACAATCTTGTTAAAACATCTTCTAATACCGTTATGATGTTATTAATATTGTAGGTTTAATCTGAACACGTCCTTTTATGTTAATAATACAATTTTACTTGTTGTCAGATCCCGTCTAGAAATATGGTACGTATTTTCCATTTTACCCAACCTTTTGTACGTACTTTCCTATCTACCTGCCTATATTCCTTATAACCAAATTGAACCTAGTTTCCACTCACCTACCAGACGGTACGTATCTCCACTGTACTCCATTTTGTTAATGGTTTTTATTTCATGTAATTTTTTCTTATATATTTGTACATTATCTTTAGTCATTATCTGGTCTGTATAGCTCTCATTAGTATACCTTTATCATTGTAATTTAATTAATTGATTTCTTTACACATCTATTTTCTTTTATGTTATAATATTGACATTCTCTAGTGAAATTGTCAAATTTTTTTAAAATAGTATTTGTAATCTTATTTTAAATGTATCCTTTTTGTATCTTTTTAGCCCTGATGATGACCCACAATGGGGGTCGAAACGTTGGCAAACAATAAAATAGTTGAAACTATTCAGTTGTTTCATTTAATGACCGCCACCCGGACTAATTCCTTCAGTTTATAAATTGTAGATAAAACTCTTAAATTTCCTGTTGAAAGTTAGCAATTTTGTTTTAAATCTTTCCAATTTATAATAATAATTGCAACGAAAGCTTCTATAGGTTATTGATAAATGTTTTTATGAGATTCTCATTGTGATATTAAGCTTACTTTGAAGTATATTATTAGTTTAGCCAATTTCAAAATTGTAAAACAGTTAACAGTTTATGAGAAATAAAAAAAAAAATCTGTACCACTACAACCCATGGAGGGTCTTGGACTCAGTACAGATAGAGATTCGAACTGTTTTAAGGCCAACGGAAGTGCAATGAGGTGATTAGGCCTTAATCACCTCATTGCATTATGAGAAATAACATGACTAATAATTTTTACAGTTACATTCTTTGGAACGGGAACTGATAAGTAGATCCCTAAAAGAAACAGCTCCGAGGAACGACTCCTTACTCGGAACCGGTTCCAGTTCCAAGAGATAAGTTCCCTCACTGTTTGGTAGGGGTTACCGAGTTTAGGCAAATCGAGAGGTGGTGGAGATAATTCGTCAAGGTTTGCCGAGGTTTGAGATTAATCCATTTGTTTGGAGAAAGCGCCGCTTAGGCGCTAGTGTAGTATATACACATTTGAATTTTAATATGTTTAGTTTATATATCTTTAAAATGATTTACCTATACATAAAATATATGGTAGGTGAAAGTATGGCGATCATGAAAATTTAAAAAAAAAACTCGTGCTTTTAACAGAATACACCCATTTGGGTCCTCTGATTCCAAATGAATAAGAAGTCTTGCTAACATTTGTGTATAAGGTAATATAATAGTATAATATCAAAAACAAACTAGAAAAGTCATATTTAAAACAACGTCCTGGATTTTTTCACCTATATTGATAAGCTATAAAATACACTTCATACCATTTTGCTCAATTATACAATGTTCTCTCAAGATGGCTCTTGAGGATTTTGATTAAACTCACTATATTGTTGTCAAATAAAATGGGTTTTAATTTTTATTAGGTTGTATTCTTAATGAAATAAAAAGTTCCTTCAATTTGCTTGATCAGAAAAAATTGACCATTTCATTCACCAGAAAAAATGTAATGCACACAACACATGACTTTCACTTACTTCCATTTTAAAAATAGTTGAATGATGCAGAGATGAAAAAAAGGTTTGAGAATTTATTACTTTGAGTTTGAATAGAAACATGTATTTCAATGAATAATCTCCAACATTATTACCTATGATAATCAGTTAGTTTTATCGGTCTTTCATTACTCCGCGTTAACTTTTAAAATTGTGCATATAAGATATTTTTTCTAAGATTCAATGGTATATTATATATCTATCTATATTGCTGTTTTTGTGTTGAAAAACACAAAAATTGCATTAAACAAATATTTTTGCTCTTTTCTACTTTAGTTTGATATTGAATTCATTCAACTTATATACGAGTATTTACCTGTATTTATAAGTGTTAACAAGATCATCCAGTTAATTATTTTTTTTAATCTACAAAATTAAAAAAAGCTATAATAAAATACATTATTTCATTCCTGTTAGAATGTTCTCAAAAAAGGCCTTAACAATTCTGATTAAACTCACTATATCGATGTCAAATAAAAAGACCTTTAATGTAATTACTTTCTATTCTGATTGAAATAGTGTGCCAGAGCTGAAATACTTAATTTTCATATTACTTTCACTTACTATATATAGTAAGGGAAAGTATTGTGATCGTGAAAATTTTCGAATTCCAGTTTTAAATGGAAATACACATTTTAGGATCCCCTGAGTCCAAATAACCATGTCCCGCAAAAAGGTCTGTGTGTGTATGACTGAAATTTCATATTTAAGACAAATATATGCCCGAGACGTTACAAAACCTTTTTCATCAAAATGAGCTTACCAGAAGAGCCACTTCATACCATGCATTTTGCACCTTTTTTCGATTTCCTCGAAAACGGTTCGGACAATTTTGATTAAACTCGCTATATCGATGTAAAATTTAATTGGCTTTAATATCATGTAGGTTTCATTCTGATTAAAATGGTCTGACAGGGCTTAAATGCCGATATTTTAAATTTTCTTCTTCTAAAGTACCTTTAATTTTGTAGATTCAATAAAAATAACTATATTATCTTGTTACCATTGATGAAAAACAGATAAATATATAAATTGAATGAATTCGATACCCAACTAAAGGAGAAAACAGAAAAAGTATTTTTTTCAAGCAATTTTTTGTTTTTGAACATAAGAGCAGTAATATACATGTATAATATACCGTTGGAAAGCTAAAGATTTTAGAAAAAATATAATCTTATACTCAAGCACTTAAAAGTTAATAGAGAGTGATGAAAAGAAGATAAAACTAACTGATTATTTTAGATAATAATATAATAGATTTTTTAATAAAACACATGTTTCTTTACAAATTCAATTTAATTAATTCTTTAATAGTTTCATGTATTTTCATCTCTAACTGTATTTGAAAATGCTTTAATTGATTTTAACAACGGAGGGAAGTGAAAGTCGCCCGCACCAGATTTTTTTTTTTCTTCATTCTATCAAATACCTTTAATTTAGTTGATCAGAACATACGGACCATTTCATCTTAATAGCATTGAAAGTAAGAATTTGGTAACCAGCTGAAAGTTAAAATAGTAAAAATATTTTTTCATGTTCAATTCTTGTCTCCCCCAAATAAAAATGGTAATCTATATTTATAAAAGGAAGTGCCATTTTACTAGATTTTCTGGTCATCGCAGTTTCTCAGACTATGGTTGTGAAGTTAAAATTTCTCTTGGAGGTTCGTATTACCGTCTAGATGTTCAATAAGGCTGGGTTTGGGAAAATTCGTCCTCTAAGTGATTAAAAATTTTTTTTTCTAAAACGTAAAACAAAATTGGTTATCGAATATCTCAAAAACTATAAGTACTCATTTGAATGACAAGCATATATCTAACCACCCGGAAGAAAAATTGTCTTAATCTGATCAGTAATAGCATAGATACTAAAATACTTATGACAAATATATTTAGGCATATTTCGTTTCATAGCCATGTTTCGTGTGTAGGTTTCTATCTAGTCTATATGTTTCATTGTTGTTGGTTTTTTTAAAATGATCAATAGCCTGAAAAAGTTTAAGTTTTAAAAAATGATATAACTGTTAGAAGGGTACACCCCCGAGAGGAAAAAATACACATTTATGTTACATAGAAGTTACGATGGTATAGAATGATAATGTTTTGAAGCTAAAATGTCAGTATTAGATAATCATGGGTATGGCTACTTGCTACTGATGTTATTGTGCATTATACTGAATACAATTTATATATGACAATCAACAATAATCATTTATTTGCCGTACATAGACATAGTTAAAAGTTTAACTCACTGCTATCTCAGGTATATTTATATTGTATAAGCTCACCTAACACAGTTATTATAAAAAACTTTTTTAATTCGTAGCAATTAAAAAAAAAAATGAAATAGTCGCATGCAAAGCCGTGAGGTACAGCTAGTATAGATATAGTATTATATATATATATATATATATATAATATATATATATACAAGAAATTAATTCATCGACCTTTTTTTTTTTTTTTTTTTTTTTTTATATTATAATTTTGTTTTAAATAATTCGGTTTTTTGGGTCATTAAACTAATACTCCTTCTTAATTTTCTTTATTTTGACGTTTCGATCCTCCGTCCATGAATACACATAGGATCCTTTTCAACACTGCAACAAAGAATTTTATTGAGCACCGGCACACCACTCAGGCTAACACAGGGCATTATATATATATAAGTAAACCTGGGTAGGCAAAACTTAGGACTCCCGCTGCACCCTCGGATTAAGCACAGTAACATAAAGTGACGTTAAATGGATAAACAACAAGATTTAATAAAAATGTTAAGTTCTTGGGAGCAAAACCTCATTAAATTAACTGTATAAAATGGTTACAAGAAATTATGAAATTGACTGAAAAAATTATGAATTTGATTGAAAAAATTATGAATTTGACTGAAAAAAGCTATATACATAAGAAATCGTCGAAAAAGTAAAGGTTTTAGAAAATAAATGTTACTTAGCATACAAAGCTGTAGAAGGTAATGGAGAATGATAAAAAGTCTATAAACTTAAGTAATTGTTATAGATAATAATTTCTACTGTTAGCACTGTTAACATCGATAGGTTAAGGTACGTACATCTTATATTTATAATATTAATAAAATAAATAAATAAAAAATAAATCTTTATTATCAAATTTTTAAATTCCTTAATCAAACATGACACATTAAACGTTCCATAAAAAAGTAACAAGATCAGTGAAACTTGCAACGGTCAATATAAAACTAACAACGAAATCAAAGGCACTTTTGATGTGTAATATAAAAATAACAACAAATTCAACAATATATAAAAACTTTCCAAGAGAAAATGGCAATTACACTTTTTCTTTCTTTCTTATTTTGAGTGTGCTCTTATAAATCTTCATTAACTGAATGTATTTCGATGATCAGTACGTTAGTAAAATAAAATAACAATATTCTAATAAACCATTGATTCAGTTGATATTATCACATTTTGATGCCATAAGGAACTGAAAAAATAAAATTATAAAATATAAAAAAAAAATATAAAAAATTTAATTAAGGTAAATCAATAAGATATCCTCACCTCGCTCATCACAGGACTGCTAAATCATACAAGAGAACAACCTTCCAGAATATAGATTGGCTTATCGTTAATTTTTAATTCTCCATACAATTTCAGAATTTTCTGTAAAATAAAATAATAACATTTTGAATACCAAACAATAGGTTGTTTATTCCTTTAATGTTACTTTTATGCTACTAAGACTAATCGGACGATGCTATAGTGGGAGTCCTAAATTTTGCCTATCCAGGTTTTATTAGGATAGGGATCTTTAACGAGTACCTGACATAGCACAGGCTCGGGACCACCTTTTCACGTCTCCTCCGAATTACGACATAACTAAGGATTTCTTACTCCCATTAAACAATCCTAGGACCATCCATTTTTTCCTTTGATCCATATTTTTCTATAGTAAAAAATCGCCGAGCACGCAAAACACTTATAACCTTTACGCCTCTCACAACCAAACAAAAAATGCTATAAACTTGAAACTTGGTACAGACGTTTGGGAAGAGTGTACCAACATAACAAAACAAAAAAATCGATAATCGAAAGTACGTTGCCCGCAAAATTTGAAAAGTCACCTTACTTTTTTAACACACCTCGTATATTTAAAATAATTACAAAGCAAAAAAAGAAAAAGAAAAGGGGAGTCACCTGTAGCACAGTGCCTAGCATAACAGCCGTCTATGCCCAAGGTCACAGGTCCTTACCAATGCCATCCTTCAGAGGGGACATAAAAAGGTGGTCCCGAGTCTGTGCGATGTCAGATACTCGTTAAGCCTTATCTTTATAAAACCTGGATAGGCAAAATTTAGCACTCCCACTGTAGCATCGTCCAATTAGCCACAGTAGCATAAAGTGATGTTAAATAAATAAACCAACATAATAATATAATATAATAATAGGCTTACCAAACCCGAAGGTTCAATGCCGATACCACCAAACTTCGCCTGCACAGACTCCTCCAATGTTCACTGGTCAAGCCCAAGCCCCCGAGATCAGCCTTAATGCAATCCTCCCATCGACGCTTCGGCCTACCTTTCGGTTCAGCGAATACCAACTTTCTCGGAATCCGTTCCTCACTAAGCCCAACAACTTTACGCGCCCATTTGAGTCTCCGCGATGCTATCAACTCAATTATATTCACAGGGTACAAACTCCGCAATTCCGCGTTGTGCAACCTTCTAAACTCCCCAGTGGCCTCATCTCTCTTCGGACTAAATATTTTACGCAGTACCTTATTCTCGAAAACCTTAAGCCGTTGTTCATCCTTCAAAGTAAGCGGCCACATTTCGCATCCGTCAAGAACTGTTGGAAGAATAATAGTTTTATAAATTCTAACCTTTAAGTTTTTAGATAGAAGCCGCGAGCTAAGTAATTTAGCAACTGAATAATAACACGCATTTGCCACCTTTAACCGGGACTTTATTTCTTCCTGGATTTCATTTTTTCTTGTTATTATTGAACCTAAATACTTGAATTTCTCTACGTGTTCAAAAGTATGACCTGAAATATTAATATCATCAAGATCGCCACCATTTCTGCAACTAATCATACATTTCATCTTATCGGTATTTAATTCGAGACCTATTTCTTTACCGGTTTTTATTAACACACTTGTATTTAGTTGTATAGTTTCCATGTCTTCACGGAATAAACCAACAAATAAAATAAAAAATACTCACCTTAAAAGATTCCCGACTGGAAAATTCCACAACGGCAACTTTAGGTTTAGGAATATCAACAGAAGAAATATCACTTATTCCAAGATCTGTCAAAACGCTGGAAACAGACTTAATGCTCATCCTGAAAAAATAATAATAATATTAATTATAAAATGATAAAATTTTTTTAAAAAACTTATATTTATTTGCATTTGGCTCAAAGCGGTCTAAAAAAAGGCTCCCGAAACGTTGACTCCTAATTATTATTGATGTAAAAATAAACTTTTGAGGAAGATTTAATAACCATATATTTATTATTAGTATATTTCTTCCGGATAATTAATTTTCTTAACAATTAAACGGTTTAAAATATTTTCATCTAGCCAACATTTCGACTGATAAGATACCTCTTATTAATTTTTACTTTCACTTACCTATACATAAAATATATAGTAAGGGGAAGTATTGCGGTCGTGAAAATTTCTGAATTCCAGTTTTAAACGGAAATACACATTTTAGGGTCCCCTGAGTCCAAATGACCAAGTCCCGCGTAAAGGTCTGTGTGTATCCTATGAAACTGAAATTTCATATTTAGGACAACTATACGCCCGAGATGTTACAAAAACTTTTTCATCATGAGTCTTAGGATTTTGATTAAACTCGCTATCAATATCGATGTAAAATATAATGAACTTTAATATCATGGTGGTTTCATTCAGATTGAAATAGTTTGATAAGGGTTAAATGCCAATATTTTTAATTTTCTTTCTCTAAAGCACAATTAGTCTTGTAGATTCTATAAAAATAACCATATCATCTAGACATCATTGGTATAAAACAGGTAAATATATAAGTTGGATGAATTCGATATCCAACTAAAGGAGAGAACTGAAAAATATTTTTTAAGTTTTTGAACATAGCAGTAATATACCAATACAGTATAACATACCATAAGAAAAATAAATATTTTAGAAAAAATATTATCTCATACACAAGCTTGTAAAAGTTAACAAATAGTGATGAAAACCGGATAAAACTAACTGATCATTTTAGATAATGATATAATAGATTTTTTAATAAAACATATATTTCTATACAAATTCAATTAAATTAATGCTTTAATGGTTTCACTCATTTTTATCTCTAACTGTATTTGAAAATTCTTTAATCGATTTTTAAAATGGAGGTAAGTGAAAGTCGTGTGTTGCCCGCACCAGATTTTAAACAATTTATCAAATTTTTAATAATTTTGATAATACACTTCACAAGAGTTTTCGATGAATTTGGAAATGTTGTTTTTTTTACTTTTAGGGTGCTGATTAGGAGTGGGCATAATCGGATGATCGTTATAATCAAATGATCGGACTTCGATGATTTAAATAATCGAATGATTAATATGCATCCTGAAAGCATGGTGAGCAAAAAAAAAGGCATTCGGTTATCCCAACCTCTTAACCCTTTGTAACCTCCCCGATTATTGTTATAAAATTCAGTTTGAATGAACATTCATTTGTTCGAACTGATTAATCCGTTAATCGATTTATTCGAATAATTGAAATAATCGAATGATCTGATAATCGTCATTCGATTATGCCCACCCCTAGTGCTGATGATGGGAGTGAGATCCCGAAACGTTGATGCGATAAAAAATAATAATAAAAGTTTTTGGAAGAAATAATATACCAGCCCAAGTTTGTACCCCTAATATTGTGGAATTTCTTCCGATGCTCGGAGTATAATAATATAATGTCAATTTTTTTTTCAAATAGGATAAAGCTTTGCAGCTATAAAGGTATTAGTAAAGAAGTAGAGACCGGATGTGAACCATATATGGGCTTGTTGACCTTCTAGGGAAAGATTTAACAGTAAATTTAATAGATTTAATTGTTTACTTAGTTGTATATCAGCAATTAGAACTTACTTATATGGCATTATCAGAGTGACTATATTCGGAGCATCTGTTTCATCTATATCGTCCCTTCTGAGAGATTTTTTAACATTCTTCTTAAGGTTTTTGCCCTCTTTCATTTTATTCTTGACAATGACGGATTCCGACCAACCAGCAGCTGCCTTCCTGGGCTTCTTCGCAACGAGGTGAGAGTCGTCGTACGTAACGACAAAACCTCTGAGAGCAGCATCCTCCGCCACACTATCATTAAAACCTTTTGCAACACTTTCATAGTCTGAAAACTTTGATTTTTTACTTCCCGTACGTAACTTTGAACCTTTGGAAATATTACGTGACACCCTTGGCCCTTCCGAGTCCTGGGAGATACTAGATACGATAAATACTCCCGTTTTGGACGGCTCTCTGATAACTTTGTTTTTACTTCTACTTTCCGTTGAATCGACGATAGTACATTGAGTTTTCAAGATCGATTTTGGCTTTCGCTTTTTTTTATTAAGATTACTTGCGGCTTCTTCTTTTTCTAATTTCATTTTTTTAACTTTAACAGACTCTTCCTCCTCCTCATGACTGTCGTCATCTTTCAAGAAATTTTCAGAGCTATCGAATAGCCTCTGTACGGAATCTAAGTAATTATCGCTTTTGGGACTTGCAGCTTCCAAATTCCTCTTTCTCTTCCTAAGCTTCATCTTGAAACTCTGTATCAACTCAGCATCCGATGAACTCGATTCGGATTCAGATGGCGCAATGAAAGATTCATCTTCCGAAGTTTCTTCTCCTTCCTCAGCCTCGAAATCGATAAAGTCTTTGCCAGACATTGGACGGTCACTACCTTCAGTCGCGGCATTAGACGGAGGATCATTGCTGTATTCCGAATCAGCTTCTGATTCCAATTCTGAATCTTCTGTTTCCGAGTCCAACTTTTTACTGACTTTCTTACTCTTGTTTTCAACAGATTTTTTATTTTTAATCGGGGATACAAAATTTTCTTTTTTATCTTCTGAATCTTTTATTTTTAAATCAGTTTCGATTGATTTACCATTTTTTATTTCTTCTTCTTCTTCTTTGTGTGAACAGACACTTTGTGAATTGTCAAGACTTTCTTCTTGTACATTTATTTCAGATTTGATAATTTGATTAGAATCATCAGCCTTTGCTTTTTCTGTAATATCTTTCACGCTAACAGGTTCTGTAATATCATTCACGCTAACAGGTTCTGTAATATCATTCACGCTAACAGGTTCCGTAATATCATTCACGCTAACAGATTCTGATTTATCTTTAGAACCTTCTTTTTCTTGATCTACACAAATTTCTTTAAGTTTATCAGACACTTCAGAATCATTTGGAACGGTTTCACTTTTACTATCCGAAGGAATGTTTGTACTAGTATTTATCTCTACTTCAAAAGTTGATTTCGCAGGTACATCACTATCAGCTTGTTTTTCGTCGATGTTCGAACTATCTTCAGAACTCTGAACATCATTACTTTCAGTGAATTTTGAACTAATACTTTCTTGCGTTTCTGTTGAGGACATCTTATGTCGATCAACTTCTTTTTCATCAACCTTATTCGAACTGTCTTCAGTGCTTGGCTCATTGCTAAGAGTAACATCCATATTAATATTTTCTTGCATATCGGATTCTGATGACTCGAGATTATTAACATCGGCACGATCTTGTTCTACATTAACCTTAGGTTTATTTAGGCCTTCAGAACTTTGAACATCAATACTTTTAGTGACATCCAAATTAATATTGTCTTCTGTTCCTGATGTTAATTGCTTACTATCATCAGCATCCCCATCATTTTGTACTTCTTCAACCTTGGTCGAACTGCCTTCGGTGCTAGGAGTCAGACCTGAACTGATCATTTCTTGCCCTTTAGTTTTAGATGACTTATGACTATCGCAATCTTCTTTTTCGTCTACCGTAGTGGAAGTATCTTCAGAACTTTGAACGGCTTCACTACTGATTGTAAGATACAAACTAATATTGCCTGGTTCAGATGACTTACGATGATCGACGTCGACATCGTCTTCTTTTTCACCAACCTTAATCGAAGTACCCTCACATGTGAGATCAGCTTCATTACCATGAGAGACATCACAACTAGTATTTTCTTTTACTTCTGATATTGACTGTTTATTATTAACATCTTCACTTTCTTCTTTGTCGACCTTTATCACATTATCTTTAGTGATAGTAGTATTACTTTGAGTAAGATCCGAACTAATATTGTCTTGCGTTTCTGGTACAGATGGCTTACAACGATCAATGATAGAATCACCTGGTTCTTCGACAACCTTAGATGTGCCATCTTCAGAACTCTGAACAGCATCATTACTGGGAGTAACATCAGTACACACACTGTCTTGTGTTTCTGATATAGATGGCTTACAATGATCAGCACCAGAATCGCTTTCTTTTTCATCAACTTTGGTCGAACTGTCTTTAGCGCTGTGAGTAACATCTGAACTAATATCGTCATGTGCTCCTGATGCAGATTGTGGATCGACCCTTGCATTTGCTACCTCTTCTAAAGGTTTGTTCTCATTCGAAATTTCTTTAACACCTTCAGATCGGGAATCGACTTTTTCACAATCCACATTACTTTCATCGTCTGATTTGAGAAAGTCTTTAGGAGACATGAGAATCTCGTCTAATCCAGTATTTTTATCAGTACCATCTTCAGCCGGTTCTGCAATCTTTGGAAGATCATCGCCTTTCCAAACAAGAAGAGTATCATCTTTGAGATCATCAGATTTTTCAGGAGAAACTTTCACCTCAGAAACTTCACCTTCCGTACTTTTATTCTCAGACCCATCAAGAGTACCTTCAGAAAGGTTCTCTATATCAGGAACTTCAACTTCAGGTTCATTTGGGGCTACATTTCTTCTTGAATTTAATCTTTGTCGGTAGGCATTTTGGAATCTAGAGAAATTTCTAAACCTAAGCAGTATGTCATAGTCATCATTTTGTATACCTGAATCCATAGAATCATCAGACACATAGCAATCGCACGGAGCCCTGTGATTGCAGATCTGGATTGGAAACTCTGGGCTGGGAGAATTGGATTTGGCTTCAGGTTTATCACCTTCCTTAGAGGTCGTAGCGTTATTTATTCCAGAACCATTATTAGCTTCTTTTGACGATTCACCAACTTCTTCACCATTGTTCTTAGCAGTATTCGCTTCCATAGAGGTTTTATTCACATTTTCATCTTTGCTCGTGGAAGGGGCCATGTTGTTGGAACTAGAGGAGCTTGTAGCCTCAGTGCTGCCAACTTTGCTAGTGGAAGGCATTGCCTTGTTTGGACTAGGAGTTTGGGAAGACATAACCTCAGTGCTGCCAACTTTGCTGGTGGACGGCATATAAATTTTAGGACTACACGGACTTGTTGCCTCATCAGTCGACTCACTATCTTTTTCAGTTGTTTCCGCCTCCATCGTAGCTTCTTTTGCGACAGGAATATTTGAAGCAATAGTGCTATCATCTACGGGACTGCTTTCGCCACTGTTTTTGTTAAGAAATGAGGTATCGAGATTTGAAGACTTGAGATTAAAGCTATCCTCATCTGTTAAATCTTTTGAATCTGATTTATTGGCACTAACATCCTTCGCAACATGTTCATTTGAATTGTCTTTGTCAAAGGTTTTATTTAATTCTTCACTGTCTTTATTTTCAATTTGAGCTGTTTCCACAACTGGAACATTTTCCTTAATTTTCAGAGGGGTTTCGACGGTAGAAACTTGCATGATGGTTTGAACCAAATCATTTTCAACACAATCATTTTTTTGTTTTATACTGGATTTTATAATATTTTCATTAATTTTTTCAGGCGATGAAGTAGTTCTTATTTCAGCTTCTTTTTCGACGGAACTCAAATTTTTCTCTTCTGTCGTATTGGACACCTCGGGGTCTACATTGACAGATTTTGATGTTTCTGGTGTCATATCTTTTTCTTTGACATCAGAAGAATCAGTTTCATTTTTACTTGGACTTGCATTTCTTTGTTCAGAGGTTGAAGAGCTATCAGCATCATTTTTGATATTTTCTTTTGAATCACTAAATTTTTGAGGAGAAGGAAAGGTGACAACAATATTTGGAATATTCTTATCGTTTAAATCGGTATCTTTTTGAGGAGATGGACATTTGATAACAATATTTGGAATATTCTTGCCGTTTGAATCGGTAGCTTTTTGAGGAGATGGGCATTTGATAACAATATTTGGAACATAATTATCTTTAGAACCTGTGAATTTTCTTGGAGACGGAGATGTGATAACAATATTTGGGATATCCTCATCTTTGGAGACAGTGACTATTTGTGGAGATTTAGCAATAATATCTGAATCTAACTTAGTATTAATTGAACTGTCATGATTCCCCTGTTCCACATAATTTAAGTCTGTGCTTTCTACGGGACTTATGGAATTCACAGAATCGGCTTTGATTTCTCGACTCCTGGTACTGATATAATCTGCATCGCTCTTTAACGAGACTTCGGAGTTACTTTTGCAATTTTCCGGAACCTTCCTTGGACTGTTGATTGCAACATCTTCAGCCCTAACGGGACTTTTCGTTGTGAATACTCTGCACTGGTCTCCATCAACTACATTTTCTGGGATTTTCGCTTCTTTTGCCTGTTGCTTTTTTACATCAGTAAGGACAATTTTCGGAACCAAAGCCGAACAGCTTTTATCTTGTTTTCCTTTAGATTTGTTGTCAGGCGAAGTATTAATTTTATCATCAATTCTAGGGGGGTAGTTTTATCCTTTTTATTCTGAACTTTTTTTTCTGGTTCAGGTTTTTCTTTTTTGTTTTGGACTCCTTTTTCTGGTTCTGAAGTTTTGGTCGTATCTGGAACCAGAATATCAGCCCCCATGGTTTTCCTTTTCGCTCTTGTTAATGGTCGGGTTGCGACTACCTGAAACAAAATTTTAAATATCGTTACCAACACAAAGGTATATAATATGTCTATAATACCGCTCATATTTCTGTGAAAGATTACAGAAAATTTAATTTACCCATCTAAAGGAAAACTTAATTGCAATGTATTTTACTTATAAATCTTCAAGAAAGAATACCATATATGATAAGAGTGAAAACCATATCAAAATCTGTCGGGTGGTTTAGAAGGAGTTCTCTAAAACCAATAGGTGTGTTATCATTTTATATAGAGAGAGATTTGGTTATTTAAATAAGAAATTTTGACATTAGTGTAAATGCTAATATCTCGTGTTGATATCTTACAAGGAGAGGAATGTTTGTGCGCGATAAACACATTTTATTTAATATTTCTGGTTCTAGTGAAGGTATAAAAATAAGTTTGGTGTCAAAATTACCCTATTTCAAAGTGGAATAATGAAAAAAATAAGCCATTAAAATATTTAATTTTTATTGTGGATGTAATTAGTTGACCGTTGAGAATTACTGGAAGGAATTAGTCCGGGTGGCGGTCATTAAATGAAACAACTAAATAGTTTCAACTATTTTATTGTTTGCCAACGTTTCGACCCCCTTTGTGGGTCATCATCAGGGCGCATGGTGGGAGAATGGAAACTAGCTTAGTCTAGTTTCTATTCTAGTCTAGTTTCCATTCTCCCACCATGCGCCCTGATGATGACCCACAAAGGGGGTCGAACATTGGCAAACAATAAAATAGTTGAAACTATTTAGTTGTTTCATTTAATGACCGCCACCCGGACTAATTCCTTCCAGAAATTTAATTTTTATGCTTGGTAATAACCCTAAAAATATAAATAATCTCGTAAAAACAGTACTTTTAATTAGGTTTCTTAAATACTGTGGACAGATTGAGATTCCTCGCTCCTAAAATAAGTTTATTACAATTTTTTATTAAAGTTTTATTTTATTTTATAATTTATATCTATACTACTATTATAAAGCTGAATTTTTTTTTTTTTTTTTTTTTTTAATGTGCTAATCTCAGAAACTACTGGTTCAAATCGAAAAATTCTTTTTGGGTTGGATAGTCCATTTATCGAGGAAAGCTTTAAGCTATATAACATCAGGCTGCGACCAATAGGAGTTAAGAACAAATGCAAAATGTAGAAAAAACATTAAGCTTGCATTCAAATGATTCCAAATGATTTACTTTTTAATTTTAAAAGAATCTCTTTTTACTCAGTCTGCTGGTGTTCCTCAAGGTAGTATCCTAGTAGGACCTATCCTTTACACAGTTTATACAGCTGATATCCCAACCCATCCCAACACCTTCCTTTCTACCTATGCTGATGACACCTGTGCGTTATCAGTCAATAACGATCTGACTATTGTCTCTCAAACTCTTCAATACCACATCCGAGACCTTGAGGTATGGCGTCAGAATTGGAGAATTAAAATAAATTCCATCAAATCCCACCAACTACTACTTGACAAACGTCTAACATGGAATCCCCACACTAGACTGAAACAACAACAAAACCTAACTTCCACTAAACTACAAAAGACTCTACATGACCATCATAAAACCTATCTGGACTTACGGAGTTGAGCTATGGGGCTCCACTAAACCATCAAATTCTTCCCGTCTTTAATCCTTACAATCCAAAATCCTTTGAAAAATCCTCAACCCTCCTTATTTTGTCACGAACAAGCTCATCCATAACAACCTTAATATTCCCTTTGTAGCTGATTTGGCCCGAACCAGGTATCAATCCTTACATGACAAACTCCACTCCCACTCTAATCCACTAGTTTCAATCCTTGCTTCCTCTTATATTCCTGACAATCCTCCGAGGTGCCTGAAAAGAAGATGGCCTCAAGACCTTCCAGTTTAGATTCATAGTGGAGTGATGCCAGTGGGCATTTTCTCTTCATGTATTTTACATGTATAATATCTGACAGCTAATTTACTTGATGTATTAACTAATACAGTTGTAAATCTCAATAAATGAAAAAAAAACTGAATTTCCCGTTAAGTTATCTTTTGCTGTAACAATTAATAAATCACAAGGACAAACTTTTAAACACGGAATCGATTTATGTCAAGACTGCTTTTCACATGGCCAACTTTATGGCGCATTGTCAAGATTGGGCTGTGGAGAAAATCAGTATGTATCTGCCACAAGAAATTAAAACTTAAAATATCATTTACGCAGAAGTACTTTAAAATATATTCTTTTAAAAACTTCTAAATCCCGATCATGATAACAGAAATTGACACGGACGAAATTGCGGGCAACAGCAGCTAGTAATTTTATAACCAACCATAAAACTTAAATATTGGAATGGTTTATTGTTTTCATTATCCCGATGATTTCACTAGAACCAGAGATATCAAATAAAATATTTTTTTCACGCACATTCCCATTTTTTAATGCAATTCCTGGAGTGTATATGGAGAGTAACCCCTAATATTTTTCGGATACAAATCATTTAATGTCTAGTTTTACCTAAAACAAGAGTTTCTTGATATATATCTTGCAGGTAGTTTTTTCTGAAGATGGGATCATCAGGAGAGCCAATGGCTGAGTGGCTAGCGTGCTAGTCTCTCATGCTATAGATTCTGAGTTCGAATCCCAGTCCCGGCGTGGCTTTTATAAGGATGTAAAAAAACGGGGATTTACTCACAACCTCTCCCCCAGGTATGTGAGACCCGTCAGCCAAAGGGTGGCCACTCACAAAATTAGTCATAGGGAGTGATAACCCTACACTAAAAATTGTATCGTGAAACGTGAGTGTAAACTCGAAGGAATTTATACTGCGAGGCCCAGGGCCTACACGGCCTTAAGGCGCCACTGGCAGAAAGGATTCAGCAGGCTTTTTTCAATGTACTTTTCTAAAAATAATTTAAGAGACGGATTATTAATTTTGCTTAACGGAATGTCAGCCTGCACAAAAGCCAGACATAGACACTTGAGGTAGATGATGTGATGAAACTTTGCCTTAATTTTGACCTTTTCCTTTTGTTATAGAAGGGAGATGGAATCTCTGAATTGTTTTGTAGAGTTTGGTTCTAAGAAGCAATTAACAGCCGAAATAGAAGGGCCAATTCTAAAGAAAAATTTTTCTTGATGCACTCATAATTTAGATTAGTCGCAAAGAAATACAAAAATTAAAAAATGAACAAATATGGAGTAAAATATGTAAAAATTCGAGAAGTATGTATAAAATATATAAATTTGAATTAGCTTAATTTGATCCTAATTGTGTTGAAACATATACATATACAACATATATATGTTGTTACATAGGAATCCTTGTCCTAGTTGAGAAACATTTAGGAGCCTCTGCTAGTAAGACGTCAACACGTGATATTAGTATTTACACTAATGTTAAATTTTTTTATTTAAATAAACAAATCTCTCTTTATAAAAAATTATAACCCCCTAGGTGACAACACTACAACAATTAGAAAAACAATTGAGTTTCTGAAAACATTTAATTTGTTTTAAAAAATCTAGTGAAATTTTTATGTAGATGGAAAGGGTGCTAAAGACCCCAGAAGTTTTGTGCCCATAAATAAAATAACCTAACCTAACCTAAAAAATGACAACGCTTGGTTTTAGATAACTCCTTCTAAACCAGGCGACATATTTTGATATGGTTTTCACTATTATCATTATCTATATCAGTACGGGCGTAATAATCTAGAAATTTATCGCCCTAAAACACCTTACCTACCTCTATATCAGTGGTTTCCGACAAAAAATTTCGTGGATCCCTTCATACAATCATTTGAATGGCAAGGACCCACTAGATCCTAATTAGAAATGTATTTATATTTTGAGTGGACTATACTGATATCATGCACGAATACCTTTACTAAAGCTCTGTATAATAGAAATGGCCAACTACGTGAAATGGAAATGAGAAAAAAAAAAGAATAAGGCTCTCTAGGAGTTAACTCAAATGAAATAATTGAACTTTAACTTTAATCTTGAACCTGGCAGGTGGTGGTGGTCCGAGGATTACGTGAAATAAAAGTATGAGTAAAAAAAAAAAAAAAAAAAAAAAATATATATAATATATATATTTTATATATTGGTGAGTTGTAAAATAAGTTTGTAGTGTTTATAAAATCATGTCTACTTGGTAAATACTGTTTACATATTCTAAAAAAGGATTAGTTAAGATGCTTTTATGAATAAGTTTCAACTGAGATTCATTATCTTCAAGTGGTATTTTCCTGACTCAAAATGGAATACAAAAAAAAATTCATTTCCCGTCATTTAATGATTTTTTTATTTCCAAAAAAGGAAATCCGCTGCACAGGCGGTTAACAAAATTTGCACTGTGTATGGTAATGATGCCTTAGAAGAAAGCACCGTCTGTGAGTGGTTTGCTTGGTTCAGGGCCGGAAATGTTGACAAAGTATCTGGTCGCCCTTCAACTGTTGATGACCAAATTCAAGCATTTGTCACAGACAACCCTTCACTCAACGACACGGGATATGACATAAACACTTTTAGCTTTTATTGAAATCACCAGGACAGTAAACAACACTAGAAACTTATTTTACAAGCCAATTTAAAGAAAGCACTTACGGTTGTATCTTCAGCTGTCTCGACAGGTTTCTTGGTAGTTTTATCAACAGTCGAGGCTTTAGTAGTCGGAGTGGAAATGCTTTCCCTTACTACCCTTCTTCTACTTGGAGTTTTGGGGCTTATTTCTTTGGTCTTTCTAGAAGGTGTGCCCGGAACGGTGCCTACATTTTCTTCTTCATTTAAAACCGGAAGAGTCTTTTTTGGAGTGCTCATGGACTCGATCAAGTTCTTCTTGGGTGTCGCGATGAAGCCCTTGTCCTGCGACTTGGGGTACTAGGCTCAACTTTGACAGGAGTAGATACTTTCTTCTTCCTCGGGGTAAGGGTAACACTTTCCTTTTCCTCATTTTTTCAAAACAACGCTGTTCCTCGTAGATCTTCGAAGTGGTAGCGATTCATCCATTTTTTCCTCAGTTTTCTGGCAGATCCTGAAAAAATACAAGAGATAAATATAAATGCGGCCAGATACATCAACTAAATATAAATTAGATCGAATAAGGATGGAATACTTTTGATATTAGAGTGTATACATGTGTTTATAATGTCGGCCAAGAGTTAGACAAGAGGAAATTATTAATAACAATGACGTTAGCTCAGGTTATGAAGATTTTGTGGTGGTAATAGCCACCTTAAGAATAACAGAAGTCCTCGTCTTGATGGTATTGAAGGAAGCAGATGGTGAAACATTGCGGAACCATGGTGCAAACAAGATCTACAACTTAATGCTGGAGATCTGACAACAGAGCACATGCCAAAAGAATGGACTACCTCCATTATATGGTCCCATTTTAACTAATTGTTAAAAATCTAGCGCAGGAAACAAACGACTTTCACTTACTCCTTTTTAAAAATCGATTAAAGAATTTTCAAATACAGTTAGTGATAAAAATTAGTGAAACTATTAAAGAATTAATTAAATTGAATTTCCATAGAAACATGTCTTTTATTAAAAAATATTATTTATTAGCTAAAATCATCAGTTAGTTTTATCAGCTTTTCATCACTATTTATTAACTTTTACAAGCTCGTGTATAAGATAATATTTTTTTCTATAATCTTTAGCTTTCCTAACTGTATATTACACATGTATATTTCTGTTATTATGTTCAAAAACAAAAAATTGCATTAAAAAATTTTTTTTTTTAGTTTTTCATCCTTTAGTTATTTTTCAAATTCACTCAAGTTAAATATTTAGATGTTAGTAAGTCAAAGTAAAAAAGGGGAAAAAACAAACTGTAAAAAATTACAGAGGTATGCAATGATTATAAACTAACACAACTAATCCACATAACACAGAAACACAAAACATTATCTTTAACAATTTAAATACATACAGACTTATGTGACAAAGACGGCAAATTAAAAATTTTAAATATATACCTTATGATTGCAAAATATTAGACAGACAGAGATTTTATTAAATTAAAAGCATTACATTTAAAAATGAAAATTGGCCAGACAAAACAAAATTCCTAAATTCAAGACAGATCACTTAAATTCATTAAAAACATAAGACTTCAACTCACTGACAAAGATTATTTTTTTGGCTTAATTTTTATTTTATAATTAACTATTTTGGTTTTAATGATTTATTAGTATTTAATTATTCTTATCTTCTTTCTCTAATAGTAAATAGTTCTACTATCACTTTATGGTTAAACTATTTACATTATTTGAAGATAAACAGTTTAACCAAAATGTGATAGTGTAACTGTTTCCCTGGAAGTAAGGAGATAAAAAACTGTTTTCATATTAACAAAATCTGTACAAAAATATGAAAATACAAATATAAATTATGAACTCTTTATTTTATATAAAAAAAATATTAATAAATTTATTGAATAAGGCACGAGACTATTTAAAACCTTGCTTTAAAGAATGTTACAATAAAGACTACCTATTAAATTTGTAGCTGTTTAAAATTAGTTTGATATAAATTATTTTAAATTCATTTTCACAAATCCTCTAATACACTAAACCAAATATTGCCCAAGCTTAATGTTTGTTAAACCCTTTAAAAATACTAATTTGAATTTTATAAGTATATGAATACCTGTAATCTTCCATGTATATATACACGGTTTTCACTTTTATAAAATTTAATGGAGCTATGGTGATATAAAAATTATGTCCTAGATTAAAAAAAAATCATTGTGCAGTTTTATTTACATAAAACACAACTCAATTAGGAACCATGAATCCTTTTAAAAATATCAACATAAAAAGAATGTAACCTCTAGAGGTTTTGGCAAAACCAAATAATAAGATAAAGAGTAATAAAAGACCTGGCAAGTGTTTACCAATAGATTCATACTGTTTCAAGAACAACAGCAGTGCAGTGAGGTGATTAGGCCTAGATCACGCTCAGCCGCAAGGTTTTTTTCCCAAATTTTAGGTACCCATTTTAAAGAGGCTGGGTTTGCCCCAGGAGTGTCTCCGTAAGCTAGGGCCGCCCCCCGCCAAATTAACAGAATAAATAATATTCTGCCACAGCCTGGATTCGAACCCAGGACCCGGGAGAACAGTAGCTAGGCTCTATCCACTTGACTATCACCCTAACTAATTTCTTTCCTACTTGTGTTAAAAACTATTGGTTTTTTTTTAAGTATTATTTAATGTTACTATCCAAATTTATCAAAAATTATTATGATTCCTTTCCTATTCAAAATATTTTCACTAACTTGTCTCTATAAATTTAGTAGCCAGGCCTTTAAATATGTTGCTTAAGAGTAGTAACATGTGGAGGGTATTAAAAAAATAAATGCAATATGGAGGAAAAAAACAAAACAGTTATGATTGAATGAAGATGAATTGAAAGAAATACAAATTTAAGGAAAACATAATCCAAAAGAATGGATTATAAAATATATTAAATTAAATTTATTCAACTAATATCACTCAGTATTCACAACAACCCAGTCCTTAATTATAAAAATAGGAAGTAATAATGAGGGTGTATATTGATGTTACCATTTATAGAAAAATTGGAAACCAGTCATGAAATTTTACCGAGGTTTCAGCCCTAACATACAAACCATGATCAGGGCAAGAATGTTCCGAGCTTTGAACAAAACTATTGACGAGTACAATTAAACTTGCAGCAAAACATTAGCAAAATTAAATGTTTCATTATTCATTAATAAACATGGCAGATGACTTCAAAAAAGGTCTTAAAAATACAAAAAAAAATAAGATTCATAATTTATTAAATCTCTGAGATCACTGCTGTGCAGGTGTTATGCACTCCAATACATGTACCAAAGGGTCAGAAAAGATTAAACCTAATTCACTAATGAATGTAAATTCTTTTAAGATTTTTTTTTTTTTTTTTTTTAAGAAAAATGAGATTTTAATAAACCTGCAAAATCATCAAAATGATTCAATAAAATATCATTGACCATGCGAATCCTATAAAAATATTGTAAAATTCAAATGAACTCCTGTCATACTTTCAAAATTTCACAAAACAAATAAAACATTTTAAGGCGTAAAAAGATATATATATACTTTAAAACTGGTAAAATATGGACTTACCTATTAAAAAAGTTATAAAATTTAAAATAACGCGTAAAACTTTAGCAATCAGTAATCCTAAACTTCGACAAGACCTTTGAACTAATACAGATCACTTTTCATTATCTTTATCCGTTAACGGTCACTCTGAAACAGCTTATCTCCCTCCAAAACCTATCTTCCTACCACGAGGTATTTTGTTTGTCTTTCATAGAGGCTGTGGAATAAATGAAACATTTCAATATATTCATATTTAATTTATTATTTATAAGTAATAAAAATAAAAATTGTGACAATATAATTAAACTCATTCAATAAACCCTCTTCTTATAACATACTTCAATGTACCATTAAAAGTAAGTACTACTTTAATATTTCTTTTAATTTCTGAAAAGGAGATTTAAAAAATTATAATTCTATAAAATATTTTTACAATTGATGAAAATATTTTAAAAATTCAAACCATTAAAAAGTACTTGGCACTTTTCAAATAAATCGAACCATTATTTGAAAATAAGAGATGGATCAAGAACATTTTGTGGGGAACAAGTTGATATTTACGTGAAAATTTTGACATGGATTTTTTTTTTGTTTATTAAACGTCCCTTTAAGCTGCTAGGGGTAATCGGACGATGCTACGGTGGAAGTCTAAATTTTGTTTCAGGATTAGAAGGGAATCTTCAACGAGTACCTGACATCGCACAAGCTCGGGACCCCTTTTAACGTCCCATCGAAGGACGGCATAACAGAGGATTTTTATTCCCTTAAACAATCCTAGGGCAACTTGCAGATTTGAACCCGGGACCTTGGGCATTGGAGGCTGTTATGCTAACCACTCTGCTACAGTTAACCCCGACAATGTATCAGATATTCTCAAAGCGCAGTAAAACTTTCCAAAGAACGAACAATTAACTGCTCTAAAAGGTCCGTTCCCTTCGACGTAGTATGTGCTCTAAAATTTATGTCAATGAACCATTGATTGATTAAAACTATCACATTCAACGAATTGAAGTAATCCTAGATAACCTTTAAAATTCAAATGTTCCTAAGCCTTTGCGCAAAGCCTATATACGTTTCGCGTAACTGACGTAGAAGTTTCTTTCAAGTAACTAAGTACCGGGTAACGTGCTGAATGCACCTTCTATCGTTTGGAATAATACTGCACCCAAAGAAAAGAACCATATGATGTCAATAATTCTAAAGGTTGCTCAATAATAACCGATATGCAAAGAAATACAGCGTTATTAGCTGTTCGATGAATTTCAACACCCTGTGCGTTCAAAGACCATGTAATTGTTAAAGTATTATAATGAGCTTAAGTTCAAATTGAAAATTATTTCTCAGAGGTTACCAAGACTGAGCGAGCAAAAGTTTTTTTGGGGGAAGTAACTATTAAAACACTGTAATCAACAGCCGTACGAACATTTTCCTCCTTCCCTTTTAGTTTAGATCAGTGGTTCCCAAAAAGTGGTCCACAGATCATTGGGGGTGAGCAGACGATACCCAGAGGGTCTGCGAGATTTCATTGAAAATAAACCTATATTACCTTAACGTAAAATATTTGTGAAGCCTTGTTTCTTTATAAGAACCACACTAAGTGATAAAGTTGCTAGTGTTCACTAACAAGTGACTAATTTTGCACAATCACAATCATAAAATTGGTCATTTTATAAATTTGAAAATGTTAAGCCCAAATGACAGATGTAACTTCGCATAAGATAATGAACAATATTTCTTCATGAGTATTTGAATTAATACCTATCTTGCATTCATTTTAAATTTGGGTATTCAATGTTGCGCAGATTAAAGAATACTCGACAGCCGGATTCTCTTTTCTTCATTTCCTCTACTTGTTTATTTTCGACACACTTATTTTTGATAGCAGTGGTATTTCGCATGAAACGTACGTGGTATGGAGCAGCCCTTTAAAAATCTAAATATATTTAATATTTCGTTGCCATTGAGATGATTGGATGAGGGGGCTGACGAAAATTTTTTGTTGGGAACCACTCGTTCAGAGGCTTTACCATAGGTTTGTTCCCTCAGACATATTTCGTCCGCTTACATGTTTGGGACGGATAAACTGAACAGTGCATGCGCAAAGTGAAATGGACAGAAAGTGAAATAGTTTAGAGAAAAAAGACCATATTATTGTTTCTGACCTTTTTTTTCATTAAAGTTAGTTATATTAAAATTATTTAATATTAAAATATTATGACGTTAATAAATATATTTTAAGACTGCATCAGATTTCAGAAATATGCTTTTAAACAGGATATTTATGAAAATTAACTACCCATTGAATCAGAAAGTTCTAGAAATAAATATTAAAAATTTTTTTTCTGAGCAATGAATTTTCTATGTTTGTGATAATCTTTCTCCATTTATCGAAACCATAAGATAGTGCGAATGAACCTCCTTGGACACAGTCATAAACTGTTCAACTTCAAATTTGTGAAGTCAACATATATTTTCTTTGCCAAATCAGTTTTGTACCAAGTGATATTTTATTAAATTTATTTATTAGCTATGTTTTTTGAAGAAGGAAACTGTAGAGCTATTAGACTACTTCATAAAGCCAGTCATTTTTTAGAAGATTGTATTGAAAAATTAGTTGTTCTAGAACAGGAGGCCTTATCTGAACTGAATAATGAAACTATCCAAAATAAAATGAAACTGCCAGTTCTGTGAAACGTAAAAATGTAAAACTCAATCTTAATTCTAGTCCTAGTTCTTCAAGTGTAACTGATGATGTAACTGAAAGTACCTGTCTTAGTAATTCTGAAAAAAACTCTCCCTGTGATTCAGAGAAAATCAGGCTGTTAGGTTCAGATGAAGAATCTCCCATTACTCCTGAAACCTCTTCTAAACGTAAAATTGCAGTTGATCAGCCACCAAATGAAAATCTAAAAAAAAGTAAGTGGGATCAATCGCAACACCGATTAGATAAAGACATGCTAGAGAATTTAGCGTTTCATAAAAATCAACTCAGTATTCGCAATAAAGATATCGTACTTGAGAATAGTTCAAAATCTATTATTAAAAGTGTTGATTGTAGGGATGATTTTGATGAAAATGTCAGTTCTAGTAAATTAATCTCTGAAAACTTCACTAGTATTGCTGATAATGTAAGCCAAAAGGAACAAAAATCATCATCTGAATTAATAAGTGGTACTTAGTTAAGGATTTAAAAATACGATATTAAATTTAAGGAAACATTATTTGTTATGTTTTGTGCCCTTATTGAAGAATGTTTTATGAAAAAAATAAATTAAGTTTGAAGAGATTATTACAATAACTGTGTTCAACTATTTATTCAAATAGTTGAAACACCCATAAATTTGTATATGTACATCATTTTTAATTCTACTGGAAGGAATTAGTCCGGGTGGTGGTCAGTGAATTAAACAACTAAATAATTTCAACTATTTATTGTCTGCCAACGTTTTGACCCCCATTGTGGGCCATCATCAGGGCTTAAAAGACAAAAAAGGAATAGAATTACAATAATATTAAATGCAAATATAACGTAAGTAAGGTTTGACTACTTATTGATGTCAAGGAAACTAGAGAAGATAATTTATGAATAGAAATTGGTAACAAGCCTTAATAAAGAAAGTAACAAATAAGAAAGGATTCACATAAGAAAGAAATTCGTAAATTGAGAATACAAGCGTCAGAAATCTTATTTCAATAAAGAATAGCTAGTGAAGTGTGTTACACCAAATTAGAAAGCAAAAGAGGAAAAGGACGGCCTTAACAGAAATTAGAAGATGGAGTAAAAAGGACTTCAATGGAATGATGAAATTGAAGGAACATTGTAAAATTTAGGCTATATAGACTGCTTGATGGCTCATAGGGAATGGAATATGATGACAATATTTGACATTTAAATAGAAAATAAATATTTTGCAAGAAATATTTCCAGAAAGAAAAAAAAAGCATTTAATTATTTCAAATTAAGAGAGACGGTTACAGTAAATCCGAAAAACCTTGGACATTCTTTTTTATTAATAAATAATAAATAGGTAAAACTTTAACACACATTCATATGTATACCTCAGTTCATCTTGCACAAGTAGAAACCATTTGCTTCTTATCTTTTTCTAAAAGAGGAAATTAGAAATTTTTTTGTTTAATCAATTTTTATTAATTCTGATGAAGTGAAAGTGAAAGGAAATTTGCCTTTTTATTATTGTTGGAAAGTTCAATTTTAGAATAAATTTTATCCGTGCGAATTAATTTGATGTGATCATTTCATAATTGTAGACCAAACTTTTTTTATATAATCTTTCCTTTTTTCCCCAAATTTTATAGTAGACCCTTGATTAACAGATTCAAAGTTTCTGCTGCGTTGAGTACTTCCGGTTTTATATTGCCGAAGATTTGATTTACAGGACAAAGATTTTTTATTAGTTGTGTCTTTCGTTAGCTGAAACGCTATTTCCGTTTTATTAGCCCTCCTAGCTAATGCTTTTCTAATGAGTTCTAACTGTAATGGTCTCCAAGATATTTAAAAGTTAAGAAAATTTGATACATTTTTTATGTTGGTTGAAATTTTAGTTTTCTCTAATGAAATTTTTAGTCCAATTTATACCTTTTATTATGAATAATATTTAATTTCTTAAACTTAAAATATAATTGTGCATAACAACTGTTAGTAACCCGCTAGGATTTTTTAATGGGAGTAAAAAATCCATTGTTATGCCGTCCTTCGGAGGGGACGTTAAAAGGTGGTCCCGAGCCTGTGCGATGTCAGGTACTCGTTAAAGATCCCTATCCTAATAAAACCTGGATTGGCAAAATTTAGGACTCCCACTGTAGCAAGTAAATAAACAAAACAAAAAACTGTTAGTTTTAATGTAACTTTACCATTTAGTTTTTTAATCTTCTTTAAAAATAATATGTCATGATGTAATAAGATTTTTTAAAGTGATAATTGATGTTTTTAACTAACTATGTTAAAAATTATCCTGTCTTCTTTCTCTTCTGAGATTACTTTCACTTGTTGGACAATCATCATGTAGCATGAACTTCAGATTCTAAATATGCCAAAAAAAACTGTTATTCCCTTTGCCATTGTTTGGCAATAATTTCCTGATTTACCGTATAATATCTGAGATAGATAGTCTTGTTTTTATTCATAATTATGGTCCTCTTTACTTTCTTGCTATGAAGTGATGTCCAATCCAATAAATATTTTGGCTTCCAGAAGATATTTACTATATGGGTGTACATGCTTTCATCCCTGATTTTTCTTTAGTCGTTTATCTTATCATCTTTGAACATATAATCCTGCTTATTATTTTTGGAATTACACAGCAGCTTATATATTAATTAATTTCAACACTTCCCTTTATCTGCAGCTTTTTATTTATTTATTTTTTAATATCTCTAGATAAAACTATGTTTTATCTATTTCCATGGAAAGACTGAAAAGCCCATCAAGAAATAGAATTGTGAATAGTTTTAATAATTTGTTTATTATTTATGTTAAATATAGTAATATAAATAAGTTATTTATATAAATTTTATGAAGAATATATCTATTTTATATATGTTGTTGTTTTAGTCTTTTTCCTGAGGGATTAACTAAAGTATTTAAGAAAGTAATAGAAGAATAGTTCAGCATAGAATGGATTATAGAAAATGTTTGGTTTGGTGTGTTGGCATTGTAAAAACACTATAAATAATAAATCTTAATGTGTGCTGTGTGTTTTAAGTTATCATATGTAACAACAAACACAAAATAACCATATTTCTTTTAACCTTGAGAAAACAGCAAAGAAGTATTTTGATTCCTATCCTAATAAAACCTGAATTGGCAAAATTTAGGCCCACCACTGTAACTTCATCTGATTAGCCACAGTAGCATAAAGTAACTTAAATGGTTAAACAAACAAAATTATTTTGAAATAAAATAGTAATAAACTATGTTGACAAGCAGTAATAAATAAACGGATATCCATATCAAATATAGGAGTATTTTTATATATTTCTGGCCCTGAAGATGGGCCTTCATTACATAAAAAATAAAATTTTTAATTTGAAGGTTTTGTTACGCAGCCTGTTTTTGCGTCATTATCTGTCCTTACTTTTTAGTAAAGTGTTTCACATTATTTATGAGTTGAAAAATTACCAAATAGATCAATTGTAAAGGATGTACCCATATGACCTTATTACTAGATGTTTCTACTAGTTATATTTTCAGGCCACATCTACCTATTTTTAAAAAATTTCAAGCACATACTGCAGCATTTGAAGAGCAGAATAATAGTTTTAATGTTCTTGGTTCATTCTCTAATAGAGTCGATGGTTATGCTTTATTTTACTTGAGGAAAGTTTTATTTCTTAGGATAAAGTGGACAATTTTAAGACTATTCGGTTCAAAAATGAAAAACAAGTTAAATGAGATAAAATACATTTTTTGATAAATCCAAGTGCATCTATATCCCAAATACTTTCCGTGAATTTATAAAAGTTTAAAAAGCAAAACTTCAACAGAAGAAATCAAGGCTTCTTTCCTTCGACTCCTTTCCTACAAGATTTGCGAAAATACATTTTTTCCTTTCCTACCCAGATGAAACTATAATAATAATAATAATATTTATTTGTTTTCGGGGTAATCCCCATACAAAAGGAGTTGGTCAGTACAGTACATATATTATAAATACAAAAATAAAAAAACAATTGGAGATTATTTACAGGCATTGTGAATATACAATAAACAAGTAAAGCTATTTTTTAAATCAAATACAAAAATGAAAAACAAAACAAAAAAAAAAACAATTAGGAATTTATAGTTATCCTTCGAGAAAATATAAATGTTTCGAATTTATAATGTTGTTAAATTATTCTAAACAATTAAAATTAAGTAAACAATTTTTTATTAAAACAAGTAATCTCACTTCATATTTTAATAAAAATTTAATAAGGCATTAACGGAAAATCTATATCATGAACCTTATTCATTTATTATAAACGATATAATTTTTAAACTACCCACTGTATAGTAAAAAATGTCATTTAGTTTCTGCACAGTATCAATTGTTAGTAGATTTCCTAAAATTGAATTATTGTTCTCATTAATATATTTATATATATAGTGCTTCCTAAGATCTTTATACATTGGGCATTCTATCAAAAGATGAAATAGATTTTCCGGCTTTTGTAAATTACACAGTGCAGTTTTCATCCCCCTCCAGCCCAGATGAAACTAAAAATTAAGGAATCAGACATTTGTTCCAACATGGCATCAAAATGGTCAGAAGGTCACACAAAGACAGAAAACTTAAGAAATGTGCAAACCTCAAAATTATTTTTATTTCATGAAGCATATATTTTCAAGTAATATTACTCGAATATGTACTAAATATTGCTCCGACAATAACCTAATTAGGCGGTTTCGTCCAGTCATTCCAGAGGCTTTCGTCCTTAATCTTTTCATAATGGCGGTCCGTCTTGTGACCCTCCTCGTGTGAATGGCAATCACTCCAGCATTCTTTTTTTACAACACAAACCGTAAAATGAAAATTTCTACATGTTAAATTCTAAGTTGCATGACTGATTTCATTCCAAGCAGTTTAAATGCCTTGTTTTCTCCGAGGTGCCCGAAATGAAAATGGCCGTGTGACCACATTATTATGCACTAATTCAAACAAACCTGAATGATGATGTGCAAACCTCAAAATTACTTTTTATTTCATGAAGCATATATTTTTAAGTAATATTGCTCGAATACGTTTAGAAAATTTTGTTTCGATTAGGGTTTTAAGCATTTCTGTGAAACAAAATTCCTACTCTTGCGTTTATAAAAGGAATTACTTTGTAGAATACTTGTTAGTTGGTAAGATATTCCGACTAAACGGAAAACTTAAACAATATTTATTTATTGACAAGCAACTTGGAAGTTAATTTGTTTTAATAAATCAGCGCAATTAATTCAGCCCTTAGTAATTTTATACAAGAATATTAGGGCAAATTTATGTCGCCTGGATTCTATTGCAGATTTGATCTAAGTATTGAATCATCTAGTGATACATCATGATAGGGAATTCCCATCTACTTGCAACCAGTCTTAAACATTTATTTGTATTCTCTCAAGAAATTCTAATTTGAGTTTTATAATAAGATGACCAAATAATTGAATTATACTCTAATACTGTACGGACTATCGAAATGTAAAGTAACTTAATAGTGGACACATTAAAATCTTTGGAATGACGAAATATAAAGAAAATTAATTTCTTGGCCTTGCTAACAATGTTACCAAAATAGAAATGGAAGGATAAGGATTGATCAAAATATGTGCCCAAGCCTTTAACAACATTACTCCTAGTAAGAACTTTATTGTCAAGAGAATGTGGAAAGCAAATAGTGTTTTTTAGTAAAAGAACTTCGCAGATACCATATGAAGATAGCTTAAGGCGACCATGATTGACGAAATCAAACGCATTTGAGAATCGGCATAAATAGGATCAACCTGGAACTTCTTAAAAACAGTATATGTATCGCTGAAATAAAAGAAAGTTAGAGGAAGTAGATTTTCCCATTATAAACCCATGTTGTTGACTAACAATGACACTTTTAAATGATATAGCAAGCTGATCTAAAGTAATAGATTTCAACAATTTTTCTATGGAAGACTGAATTGTGATAGGACGATAGTTCTTGATATTTGATTTATCATCATTTTTAAAAATTGGTATTAATATTGATGAGTTTTTGACCGAGAGAAATTAGATGAGGAAGATGTGGGGCGGTCATAAATTAAAAAAATTAATTAGGTAATTAATATTGGTCAAAACAAATATAGGAAACAACAAAAAAACAAATATAGGAACAACTATTTATTTAAAAAAAAAAAAAAACCTAAAATACTGGCATGTATGTTTTATTTTGTATAAACCATCCACCACCATCATAGCTTTTGTTAAAATTAAAACATCTTATTCTTTAATATCTAGATGTTTTATACCTCTATGAAGTATACCTCCCTGCAATAAAAACATGTATACAGCCTTGATAATGGAGATATTGGTATCAGTCATCCCTTATCTAATATCTATCAGAATTGTGATTGATTATGGATGTAAGTACTCATTTTATTTTTTAGTTTTATTTTTATTTTTAAATTTCTCTGTATTCCAAAGAGCCATCCTTACTTCTTACCATTTATACATGATTAATGAAAAATATTTGTTTGTTGATTTCTATCTAATTGGTGTTTTTTTTAGGACATTAATGTTTTCATTGGACCAGCAGTCCATTCTGAAACTCCAAAGAAATAACATGTTTTCCTAAAGTTGCCATCGCTGTTAAGGATGGAAAAGTAAGTGACAATAGCCAATAATTTAATATTTTTTTCCTTATTATGTTAGTTTAATTTATATTTCTTGCATGGATTCAATTCTTATTTAACTATATTTTTATTATAATGTTATTATACTTTAATTCAAACAATGAAGTGGAACAATTTTATCTAGTGTTTGGAGTAAAGACAATTTCTAAGGCCCTACTCCACTCTATAATTCTTTTTGTAGTAATGAACGGGACCAATGTCAAAGCAATCTTAATGGTCACATGTACACATATTTTATTGTGTTGTATTATGTTACATATCTATATTTATGGAAGAAAATGGTCTTAGTTTGTTTATATTCTTTTATTATTGTTGTTACCGCAGCATTTCAAAAACAACAATGCCTATGAAACTGAAATTTCTAATGGAGGTTCTTCTCACTTTCTAGATATACAATAATGCAAAACTTCATTCTCTGGGTGAATGAAAAAAAAAAAAATTGGTTTTCAAATAACTCAGCAATTATACAACTCCTGAAATTATAAGTTCTTTTTAGAAAATGAATTAAATTTCCAAACAAATCATGATAGCAAAATTATCTTAATCTGACCAGTATTAGCCAATATACTAAATTCATAAAAGATGTAATTAAGTATGCTGGGCTTTGTGCCGATGTTTGCTATGCAGGTTCCTACGGAAACACGTTCAATTATTTCTCTTTTAATAACAATTTTAAGAGACTATAATACATTTCGCTGTGGGACATGGAAGAATTTATTTCTAAAACCTAAAAGCCGTGTTTTCTTTTTATGAGGTGGAACAATGATTTTATGAAGAATGTAATGGGATTGTATATTGTCGCTAACAAGTTGTGACGTTATACAATTACGTGTACATACAAGCCAAAATTTAATTATGGGTATGCCTATTTCTACTTGCATGTTATTGTAAAGTTGACAGAATAAAATTAAAATCTGGCACTAAATAATAACCTCATTTATTGTACGTAAAAAACTTGAAAGAATAATTTACCTATAGCTTATGTATTATAGATACTCTTACCTTAAACACATATTTATGTAAATCAACATAAAATAAATTAATCATGAGCAAAGCTGTTGGTCACAACTAATATTTTTATTTTCAGATCAATATAACACCTAAAAGTTAATGAGGTATAAATAATACCTTTGAATTATCAAGGTCGTAATATATGTGGTGATAAATGCACTTAAAATTTTTTATTCTTAAATTTATATTTTTAATCATGATAACAGAAATATAAATTTAATGACCATCATTTTGTATTGGGTTGTAAAATGTTTGTAATGTTTTTGCTGGTGATTTCAAAATAAAAACTTCGGATTCTTATAAATATTTTTAATCAATTATTTATCTCCCCCTGTGTCGTAGAGTGAGGATAGTCTGTGACCAATACTTCAATTTGATCATCATCAACAGTTGAAGTACGGTCTGAGCACTTTGTGTCTTCTTAGCCAAAAATTCTGGTTCTTTAATTTACTTTAATCCGTGAAATATTGAATAACTAAACTTTAATGTTGATCCTGGCAGATAGTCCTAGAATTTTTAAAGGGAGTTAAAACTTAAAATGGTGGTCCTGAGCCTATGCTAAATCAGGTATTCATTATTGACCTCCATTATAATATAACCTGGATAGGCAAAATTTAGAACTTCCTCTATAAAATCGTCTGATTAGCCATATTAGCATAAAAATGAAGTTAAATGAATAAAAATAAGTAAAATTTAAAAATTATACATGGTAGATATTTATTCTACCATTCGGCGGATCTAGACCGGGAAGTCGATAAATATCCCTGGTGTGAGGCAGCAGTAGCACCAGTATTATCATGGAGCCGAAGACAGTAGGAGTCGGATGGGTCCATGACTAGACATCATCAGGCGGAGCTGGAGACCAGCAGAAAGGCTGATGAACTGCGAGGGGTAGATGGGGCTCCTCAGTCGTAGTGAAGGCAACCTATCTAGGGCCCCTGGCTCCTGATTAAAGCCAGGAACCCGATGTCCCTGGGCAAGGGGCCTCCAGGACTGGGCCAATCACCCGTATGGAGTACAACTGATTCAAAGTAATCAATATAGCCTCGGATTCGGACAGTCAAATGGTTATGGACACGGCAGGGACAAGGATTTACGTTTTGCCACTTGGAACATAAGAACACTTACGGGAAAAGAAAAAGAATTGGTTGAGGAAATGAAATCTTATAGGATTCACTTAATGGGATTGAGTGAGGTAAAGAGAAGAGGAAGTGGGCACCAAACATTGCCTGATGGATATAATTTACTGTACTCCGGTGTTACTGTGAGAGAAAGAGCTAAGGGAGGAGTTGCCTTCGTGATGAATGATGAACTGTATAATAAAGTTGAATCTTGGGAACCAATCTCATCAAGGATCATCACAATGGATATGGAGTTGTCAGTTGGCAAGGTTACAGCTATACAAGTGTATGCCCCTGTGGAGGACGCTGGAGTCTTCGACAAGGACCAATTCTATGAAGATCTCCAAAGGACAGTAGACGGTGCCAGAAACAAAAACAGAATGGTACTTATCTGTGGAGACTTAAATGCTAGAACAGGAGATAACAATGGTAATGCACATGGTGTAATGGGTCCCTGGGGAGGTGAAAATATATATAACAGTAATGGACATAGGCTGATAGAATTCTGTATAGAAAACAACATGCTTATAGGCAACTCATGGTTCAACCACAAAAAGATCCATAAGATTACATTTGAGAGTAGAGGGGAACATGGTTCAAGAGAAAGCATCATCGACTACTTCATAATAGACCGAGATCTCCGAAGGTTCTTTATCGATATAAAAGTCATAAGAGGGGCAGAATTAAGTACTGACCACAAGCTTCTTGTAGCGGACACAAAAGTCATAAGACCAAGAAAAAGTTTCAGCAAAGCATACAGTCGGATAGATGTGAGCAAGCTGAGGATGGAAACAAAACAGGAGGAATACCGGTCATTGCTTGAGAGACGCCTACAGGAAGTAAATGGAGACAGTGAGCTGGACATTCTTTGGAGTGAAATAAAGAAGTGCATACTCAACACCGCAAGAGAAGTATGTGATACCCAGAAAATAAAGCCTTCGACCAAGAAAACAAAATGGTGGAATGATGAGGTCAAGAGAGTGGTTAAGCTCAAGAAGGAGGCCTGGAAAACATATAATATAACAAAATCACATATTCACTGGGAAGAGTATGTTAGGAGAAGAAATGAGGTCAAAAGAGTAGTCAAAGCTGCGAAAATGAAGACCTGGGAGGAGTTTGGCCGAGAGCTAGAGCAGAACTATAGGGAAAACATAAGAAAGTTCTGGCATATAACCAAGGCTTTGAGAGGGAAAACGTCTAAGCCTGTGAGGAACGTCAAGGACGCACAAGGGAGGCTGGTGACCGAGGAAAAGGAAATACTAGAAGTTTGGAGGCAATTCTTCCAGGAAAAATTTAGCATGGAAGAACGTCGAAACAACAACTTTCGAGACTGCCGAAGAAGAGGGAGAATAGATGAAGCATACCCAGATGACATAAATGATGCAATCGAGGAAGATGAGGTGGATTTAGCTGTGGATAAAATCCAGCTAGGAAAAGCTCCAGGACCAGATGGTATAGCCCCGGAATTCATTAAATATGGGGGAAACGAAATGAGGAAGTGCCTCCAAATGCTTTTCCAAAGAGTTTGGGACTCGAAGCGTTTGCCACATGAATGGGAGAATAATATCATAGTCCCTATACACAAGAAGGGCAACCAGAGTGAATGTGGGAATTATAGGCCGATCTGTCTATCCTCAGTCGTATACAAGATATATACACGAATATTAGAACAGAGGTTGAGGCATATAGTTGAACAAGAGCTGGAAGAGGAGCAAGCCGCCTTCAGACCTGGTAGGCAGACACAGGATCACATATTCTCCCTCAGAATGATAATAGAAAAAGCATGGGATCGTGGCAAGGCAGTGTATCTGGCGTTTCTGGACCTAAGGGCAGCCTTCGATTCGATTCTGAGGCAAGAGATTTGGGACGCGCTTATTAGAAGAAAGGTGCCAGCAAATCTGGTGAGCGCCATAAAGTCAATATATCAGGACCCAAAAGGTATAGTGAGGCTAAATGGTCAAACATCCCAACCTTTTCACTTTTATAAAGGAGTAAAGCAAGGGGACAGCCTTAGTCCTTTGCTTTTCATCGTTCTCATGGATGAGGTGTGGAAGGTTTGCAGAAGGAGAACACCAAGAGCTGTGGTGGGATACTGGAACCTAACACCAGTGCTCGCCCAGGCTATGATCTATGCAGACGACATAGTACTGATTGCGGACTCCCAGGAAGCTCTCCAGACATCGCTAAATGAATGGTACGAGGAACTCCGGCTAAGAGGGTTAAACATAAATCCAGCCAAAAGTAAAATTATGTGTGTGGGAAGAGAAAATCTGGAGCCAAGGATATTATGTGGCGGCGAAACACTAGAAACGACGAATGCCTACACATATCTTGGAACAGTTATAAGCGATGATGGTAAGATAGACCAGGAGGTTCTAAATCGGGTGATGAAGGCCAATGGACTGTATTACCAGATATCCAAAACGATTATAGGAAAACATGAAGTTAGCAGAGATGCTAAAATTAGGATTTTTAAATCTGTTTTCCTTCCAGTACTCTTATATGGATCTGAAAGCTGGACAACCCTTGATAAACATGCTAGCAGGATGACAGCGGCTGAGATGAGATTTCTCCGAAGAATACTTGGAAAGACCAGGAGGGACCATATAAGAAACGACAGGATTCGCGAGGATTTGGGAGTACGATCAGTGCGTGACATCCTGGAAAAGCGGCAATTGAATTGGTTTGGGCATGTCTGCCGAATGAATGATACCCGAAAGGCCAAGTGGTTTTTTGAAGCCAGACCGGAAGGAAGACGTCCTCGTGGCAGACCCAGGTGTATGTATTCAGACTACATTGGGAAATTGGGTGCAGCAAGAGGACTAACCATCCCAGAGATGAAAAGAATAGCTAGGGACAGAGACCAGTGGGCTCGATGGACCGAGGCGGCAACTCCACGCTTAGCGGCACACAGGAGTTAGAGGAAGAAGAAGAAGAAGATATTTATTCAAATACTCATAAAGAAATCTAATATTGCTCATTGCCTTCTACGACACATCTGTCCTTTAAACTCATATTTTTTTTAATATATCTAATTTTAAGATTGCAATTGTGCGGTGCACTAGGTACTAGAGACACCCTATTTAGTATTAAGTCCTTTTCCAACGATGCAGGGATGCCAGCTACGATGTTTTTGCCTGCTTCATCGACTACCAGAAACCATTTGATAACGTGCAACACAACAAATTTGTTGAAATTCTAAAGGAGATCGGACTGGACGAACAGGATATAAGAATGATTGCCAACTTGTACTGGCAACAAACAGCATCTTATCGGCAGCCCAATATTTAGCTATATGTGTAAATCAAACTATAAAAAATTACAAACGCTCCAAAATAAATGTATAAGAATCTGTGAAAATAATAAATAAAAGAATACAGTAAAAGAATCAAAACCATGCATTTAGAATTGAGAGTACCTCTTATTAAAGATTACATAAACAAGCTTAGTAAACAATTATTTTCCAAGTGTTTAATTAACAAAAAATTTCTTATAAGAAATATTGGAAACTACACCAAAAACAGCAGTATCTATACAAATGAACTAAACATACATTACTGTAAGATACATTTGATGTGATTTTTTTTTTTTTTCAAATTGTGGAAGTTTTTTATATTTATTTCTTCTTTTATTTATTAATGTGTTTATATCCTATGTTTATGTTATGTGATTACTTAAGAGACTGGTCTATTTAGGTACAGTATTATTTATATTTTGTGTGTTTTATTATATATTGCAATAAAGAAAAAAAAAATGTTGAGTTCATTTAAAATTATTTCCAAATGACCCATCGCGAACCACTATTGTAGACTATTGTATTGCACCCTATTAAATTATAATTAATAAACTAATATTATTTACAGATTGTGGATATTGAAAAAGACGGAGATATAAAAAACTTAAGGAAAATTGATGTTTCTAAAGCTAAAATTATAACTCTTGAGAAAGGACAGTTCCTATGTCCTGGATTCCTAGATATTCACCTTCACGCCCCGCAGTATCCAAATATCGGACTGGGATATGACAAACCTTTATTGGATTGGTTGAGGTTATACACCTGGCCTTTAGAGATGAGATATGGTGATACTAATTTTGCCAAAGAGGTTATGAGAAGTTGTAGTAAGTATTTTTTTTTTTTTATTATTGTCTTACTGTTACTTCTTTTTTTCCTTTTTTCCAGCTGATGTTTATTTTGGTGAATCATGATTGGCTAATTCTTGTTATTGTCTATCTGATCTCTCTTAACAACATTATAGAAAACTATTTAGTACTTACTCATAGTTTCATGATAAAACAGTTGTCAGTAAATTGGTAATTTATGTAAATTTTTTAAATTTCTAAAAATTCTTTTATTTTAAAGTCTTATATTAAAATGAATGTAATGAAGAGAAGGTTTGGTTGACTGTCAATAATTTATCACCAAAAATATATGTATTATTTTCAGTAATTAAAAATATCAAAAGTTGAACTTTAGTTAAATTATATGGTACCTTTGGAAATCAGCTTATTTGTGGTTCACGAATGATTCATCAAGCAAATGCTAAATATTCCCATTAAAATTCTTATAATATTAGTAGAAATTGAATTTTAAGATCATTATGTGCATATTTTTGTCTGGGAATTTAATTTGAAAAATAATGTTGGATACTTTTGAAAAATTGCAAAGTAATATATATTAAAAAGAACAATATATATATATATATATTTTTTTTTTTTTTTAATGATGTAAGAATGGTTGACTCTGTGTAGATATTGAGGAGAAATTGATTCCGGGTGGTCATCAAAACGCCTAATTTAGTGGAAACTTAATTTATTTGCGCCAACATTTGGCCTAAATTTTAAGCCTTCTTCAGGACTATAAAACAAAAGTTAACTGGTTGTTCACTTCCCTTAACTGGTTGTTATCTTTTGTTATATGGTCTGTTGACAGGCCTAAAGGAGTTATACAATTTTGATACTATAAATAAATGATAGGAATACATTAAAGTTTAATAACTTTAACAGCGCTGATAATCCCCCCTCCCCCCCCGTGGTTGAACGCCTATAAATCACACCCAAATAATCTTTTGTTTTATAGCCCTGAAGAAGGCCTAAAATTTACGCCGAAACGTTGACTCAAATAAATTAAGTTTCTACTTAATCAAGTGTTTTGATGAATGCACCTGTAATTAACTTCTCTCTTTATATATCTTTTTCTTAATTTGTTTCTTTGATATTTTTGTATGTCTATTTATTAATATATAAGAATAGACTTAAACACATATTTTTCATCATAAATATACTTATGGAACTGTGTTATTCTGATTTCAGAAATCAACATTACGTTGCGGAACAACGACAGCATGCTATTACGGCACTATACACCAAGAGAGTTCTTTTATTTTGGCAGAAATAGCCTCGAAGTATGGCCAAAGAGCTATAGTTGGGAAAGTTAACATGAATCAAAACTCATTTCCAGAATATACAGAAACCACAGAAGCTTCTCTAGCTGATACCAAAGAATTTATAGAAAAAGTTATAGCACTTAATGTAATTATAATATTTATTATATTTAAAGGAGGAAAATTTTTTGGTTACAAAGTTATTTAGGCTACAACTTTAAGTTAAAAAACTTAAAAATTATTGGTCTGTAAAATAAGTTTGTTGCGTTTTTCATATTATTCAATTGATATTTTTAGAATCCCCTTGTGGAGCCTGCTGTTACTCCAAGATTTGCTATTTCTTGTAATTTTGAGCTTTTAAAAGGATTAGGAGATTTGGCTAAGAAATACAATGCTTATATTCAGGTAACTGGTGGATTAGAATATATATTATATTTAACTTTAACTTAATTTAATATAAGAGTAATTATTAATGAGGCCATGAAGTCAAGATCATAGGAATAAACAAATTTAACAATCCATTATGCCATTACTGAAGAGAAAAGAGTGTTAAACGCTGAAAAACATGTATTTTGTATATATTTATAAAATTAAAATAATAATAAGCTTTTATATATTACTATATTTTAATTTTTATTAATTATGAATGATAGATAAGGGTTTTTAAAATTAATAATTTTGTAGTCTTGGCTAAGGTTAAAAACATATATTTTATTTGAAACATATTACAGTATATGAAATATATATATATATTTTTTTTAAAATCATTTTATTGGTATTTACAACTGTATTAACAAAAAATACATCAAGTAAATGTGATGTGTTATATAATACAAGACATGATATACATGTAGAGAAGCTTCCCATTGGAAGCACTCTAAAATATTCTAAACCAGAAGGTCCCGGGCCATTTCCTTTTCAGGCACCTCGGAGGATTATCCGGAATTGAAGAGGAAGAAAGGATTGAAACTAGTGGGTTAGAATGCGAATGGAGTTTGTCATGAAAGGATTGATACCTGATCCGGGCTAAATATATGAAATATAAACTTAAAACTATTAAAGATTGAAAATATAAAAATTTGTAGTTTATCTGGTTCGTAATTCTTGTTCTTCAATATATATGCACTATTTTCTATGATGACTTGAATGTATAGATGATTTGATGGTTGGTGGCATAATCCATTCCGTATGAACATGCTTCCGTTCTCGTCCACGATCCACAACATAAGAGCGCCATTGCCGGAAAACGTTATGTTATTCCCGCCCTACTGCACATTTCGATTATTTTTTCTGATTGGCCGATCACTTCGTGCCTTCTTGACCTTTCTTTATTATTTTAGCCTACTTAATATATCACAATATATATATTTAAAAAAAATAGATATACTAGGTGTAGAAGTATGAAACCGGATTTTTTTTGTAAAAATTGCACATCTGTTTAAGAAAATTATAAAAAATATTTTATTCAAAATATTCTCCATTGGAATTTATACATTTTTCCCATCTCTACGGTAGGTTATGAGTGCCACACCAAAAAAACAATTCTTTCTTTGAAGTGAAACAGTTGTCGAGCCATTTTCGACGATTTTCATATGAATCGAAATGGAGTGCATGTCCCAATGATGCGAATAGATGGTAATCAGACGGAGCCAATGCTGGAGAATAAGCCGCATGCGCTAGTATTTCCAAATTGAACGCCTTGATCGTATCCGTAACCCGTTTTGCTGTGTGTGAGGGGGCATTGTCATGAAACAAAATGACTTTATGTTTCCTTTTTACATATTATTTTTTCACGTATTGCTCGATTCAAATCGATCATTTGTTGTTAGTGTAGTGATCAGTGTTAACGATTTTGCCAGGTTTTAGTATCTCATAATATATTATACCCTTTTGATCCCACCAAATGCATAGCATTGTTTTCTTTCCCAAATGATATGGTTTGCCTGGATTCACCAATGATTTACGACACTTAAAAATATCCACTTTTCATCACCTGTCACTATTCGATGAAGAAATGATTTTCTTATACATCTTATGAGCAGCATTTGACAAGTGGTTTTTCTATTTTCTTGCTGTCTTTCATTCAGTTCATGTGGTACCCATTTTCCCCACTTTCTGAATCTTTTCCATAGCTTTCAGACGAAGAGATACTGCTTTTTGTGTCACATTTAATTGTTCTGTGAGTTCTTGTTGTCTTCATCCAATAAGGCTTTGCAAGTCCTCGTCTTCAAACTTTTTCGGTGGTTTTCTACGCTCCTCGTTTCTCATGTCAAAATCATCTTTTTTAAACCATTCAAAGCATTGAGTTTTGCCAAGAGCATGTTCACCTTAGTCTTAATTTACGGTAATATACTGTACCATTGTTTTAGGAATCATTTAGTTAATATATTTTTTTTTTTTTATTTTATTTTTTCTTTGTAGACCCACATATGCGAATCTAAAAGTGAAATAGCGTATACTGAAGAATTGTTTCCAGAATGTAAAAATTACACCGATATATACCATAAATCTGGATTACTGACAAAAAAAGTAAACTAATTTTCATTATTATATCTTATTGGAATCTTTGCGTACACTTGTAATTGTAAAAATATACAAATATATTGATATTTAAAGACTGTATTGGGCCATGGTGTTTATCTAAGTGAGGAAGATTGTAAAATTTTGTGTTCTACTGGAACGTCCATTGCTCACTGTGCCAGTTCCAATTCAGTTCTTCAAAGCGGACTTTGTCCTGTTCGAGATATTTGGGAGGCAGGTGTTAAGGTCGGTCTTGGAACAGGTAAATCAATAAATGATAATTGTGGTAAAATGGTGACGGTATGAAATAATTCAAGTATAGTCTTTCAATCATTCATATTCTTTGTGTATGAAGTCTCACAGAATGGTCTGTGGTAAGTCTAGCTTTAACAATAAAATTCTAAAATGAAAATTTATCAAAACAAGTATACGCTTAAAATATTAAAGAAACTTTTTCTTTAAAAAATGGCTTTAATGATTTTTTATCAAAATCACTATGTCTATGTAAAATTAGATGGGCTTTAATATATTGTAGGTTTTATTATTTAGGTGTTATTTCTTATTTATCAGTTATGCACAAAAAGGAGGAATTCTACTATTTCCAAGGATATGCTGGATTTTCATATTTTAAGGACTGTCTACATAAGGGAGGGAGGTTGGTTGTGCACGAAAATGACTAATTTTACTAAATCATGCACTGCACACACCTAGGATATAATTCAAAATGGAAGAGAATCACCATTTTTTACTCTATTTCCCTTTTAAAAGGATATGAATTGAAATATTTCAGTGGTAACTAGGATTACCACACTAAAAAGGACACTATTTTGTATCACAACTCTCTTCCCAATGGAAGAATCAGTCCGAAATAGCATAAGTCTAACAGTCTATATAAGGGAGGACGGGTGGTTTACTCACGGAAAGAACGAATTTTTTTATTTCCAGGGATATGCCCAATTTTCATATTTTAAGGACTGTTTTAATTATTTTTCTTATTCTAAGTTGAAATTGCCATTCTCGTTTAAAGGATTCTTAATAATTTATATCTTGTAACTGGGATACAATTCAAAATGGAAGGGAATCACCATTTTTTACTCTATTTCCCTTTTAAAAGAATATGAATTGAAATATTTCAGTGGTAACTAGGATTACCACACTAAAAAGGACACTATTTTTTATCACAACTCTCTTCCCAATGGAAGAATCAGTCCGAAATAGCATAAGTCTAACTGTCTATATAAGGGAGGACGGGTGGTTTACTCACGGAAAGGACGAATTTTTTTATTTCCAGGGATATGCCCAATTTTCATATTTTAATGACTGTTTTAATTATTTTTCTTATTCTAAGTTGAAATCGCCATTCTCGTTTCAAGAATTCTTAACAATTTATATCTTGTAACTGGGACACTATTCAAAATAGAAGGGAACCTCCATTTTTTACTTGTTTCTCCTTTTAAAAAGAACAGGTGTATTTAAAAGATACTGGTCTCATCTCACCCAAATTTTTAAGAGAGTTGCATATTAGTAAAACAAGTGAGTGCTTTAACAAAGTTGTAGAGTTTTTAAGGAGATTGATTCAGAATTTAATATCTTTACCTAATATATGGTACAGTAACGGCAAGGAAGCTATACTGATCTATTGGGCAGACAGTTAATTTTTTTTATTATTATTTTATTTTTTATCTTTTTTTAAAATAATCTTTTTTTAATGCTGTAAATCTATACTAATATTATAAAGCTGAAGAGTTTGTTTGTTTAAAGCGCTAATCTCAGAAACTACTGGTTCGAATTGAAAAATTCTTTTTGTGTCAGATTGTCCATTTATCAAGGAAGGCTACAGGCTAAATAACATCACGCTATAATAGGAGTGAAGAATCAGTGGAAAATGTGAAAAAAATGGGGGATATTAACCTCCCATCCCAACGATTCCAAATGATTTACCTTTTAATTTTAAAATAATTCAATTTCCTGATAAGTTATATTTTGTCATAACAATTAATAAATCACAGGGGCAAACATTTAAACATGTAGGATTCGATTTATGTCAAGACTGCTTTTCACTCGGCCAACCATATGTCACATTGTCAAGATCGGTTTGCGGAGAAAATCAGTATGTTCTTTTGCCACAAGAAAATAAAACTAAAAATATCATTTACGCAGAAGTACTTTAAAATATATTCTTTTAAAAACTTTTTAATTACGATTATTCCTTCCTTCCAGTGGCACGACAGGCTGTGTAGGCCCTGGGCTCGCGGTGTAAACTCTTGCAAGTTTACACTCACGTTTAATGATGCAATTTTTAGTGTTGGGTCATCACTCCCTACGACTAATTTTGTGAGTGGCCACCCTTTGGCTGACGGGTCTCACATACCCGGGGAGAGGTTGTGAGTGAATCCACATTTTTTTTTATCCTTATAAAAGCCCCACCGGGACTGGGATTCGAACTCAGAACCTGTAGCATGAGAGACTAGTGCGCTAGCCACTCAGCCACGGGCTCCCCAATTACGATTATAATAACAGAAATAGACGCAGACGAAGTCATGGGCAACAGCTCATGTTTAATATTTGTTATCTTGTTTTTTTATAGCCCTGATGAAGGTCTCAAATTTAGGCCGAAATGTGGGCATACAATAAAGTAAGTTTACTCTTTTAAGTATAACTTTTCAGTGACTGCACCCTCTGCCAACTTCTTTGATTCATTCTATGATCAACTATTCTTCTATCGTATCATCATCATTAGCTTGCTTTAATATTTTTAACTTGAATAATGAAAACTAACCCAAACTTGTTTTGCAGACGTCTCCGGAGGCAGTAACTTGAACATTCTTGATGCAATGCGATGTTCGTTAACGACGTCGATACACTTAGCATTCTCCAGGCCTGAATATAAACCTCTTACTTACCATGAAGTCTTTTACTTGGCCACCTTAGGCGGTGCAAAAGGTAAATCAATTTTGTAATTGTTAGCTTTAATTAATTGAAGTCTTTTACCTGGCCAAATCATGGTGATAATCGACAAAACAAAACAAACAAATAACTATAATTAATATGGTATACTAGATTAAAAATATATACAATGACTAATTACTTTACGATAAGATTCAACTATATCTACCCGACACCAGCCGAAATTGTAGTTGTTTAAGTTGACTTACCAATGAATTATGATTAACTTGGATACTGCTGTTAGTAATAATCAATATTTACAAATCTGACAACAAATTTATTTACAATCAATATATCTATGTAAAATTTAACTGCTTTTCTTTAATGTTTGAATCTCTGGAGCCAAATCTTCAGCTTTCTGGAGCATTTTTGCTTTTTTTGCCTCCAATTCCTTCACCTGAAGGTTGACTTTTCTCTTCTCCATAGCCCTACTGTCCCTTTATGTTATTAAATATTAAACTCACTTTATGATATTTATAACATCACAACAAGTAGGCATATTGGAACTTTTGTCTGAGTGAAGAAGAAACGATGTTATTTAGGGAACATTTTCCCTGACCAAAGAACCAATTTCCTGACTTTTTCATATGTTTTTAAAATCCCGATTTTCCCTGTTGCTAGACACCCTGTATTATGGTATAATACATTTAACTATTTACTACTGTTTTATCTTCTATATTTATAAAAGCATGTTACCATTATGTGGACATTGCAATACCTCAAAAATGATAATGCCTATGATGCTGAAATGTTTAATAGAGGTCCCCTTTAGCATTTAGATGTGCAATAAGGCATTAGGAAAAGTTTTCTTTAAGTAGTTGGAAAACTTATTTCTAAAACCAAAAAAAAAAAAAAAAAAAAATGTTTTTCGTTTTACTCTAAAAATATTTCACTTATTGGAAAAATAATCAAGGGGTATAACAGATTAAATATGGAAAACATGCCCCCACAGCTATTTGACTCACACTTGGGGGATCGATTTGGTTTCAAATAAAAATAATTTATCAAAATTTCTAGCTCTTTAACTCTAACGTTTTTCAAGATTTAAAAAAAATATATATATTTTTTCAATTTTATTTTTTTATAATAAAATTTAAAATGATTAATGATGATTTTACCCTGATAATTAGGAGCCAGAGACATGAAAAAATGATAACGTCACAAATCTTTTTTAAAAACAATTTGCTGATTTGTAGCTCAAGAAAGATAATAAAACAAAACATTTTTAAGCGTTTTTGAAAAGTGTGACCATCCCTAATTTTGTCAGACAGTATCATTTATATTCAGGAATTTGTTGAAGTGGTAGAACACTATGAAAAAAATAAAAACTCACTAATTCCTGAATTCTTGCATTTAAACAAACTTAAATTTTTGTTATTATTTTATTTATTTTTTTTTTTTTTTAACATAAGAACAGTAATGTACATCTATAATCTACTGTTGGAAAGCTAAAGATTTTAGACAAAAATATTATCTTATACACAGGCTTGTAAAAGTTAATTGATAGTGATGAAAAGCCGATAAACTAACTGATTATTTTAGATAATAATATAATAGATTATTTAATAAAACACCTGCTCCTATTAAAATCCAATGTAAATAATTCTTTAACAATTTATTTTTGTTTCTAAATTTGTTTAAAAATTCTTAAATTGATATAAATAATGGAGGTAAGTGAAAGTCGTGTGTTGTGTGCACCAGATTTTTTTTTAAAATGTCATTTTAATTTAATTTTAGCATTGTAGTTCTGAACTTATGTTTATATTAGTTTGTTTTTTCTTAACATAAGTTTTATTTTGCTAAAATGTGAGTTTGTTTTTTATTATTATTTCTTTTTTCCTATTAATATAAATTTCTTTATTTATTGAAATTGGAACAATTTTTAATTTTGTAAGTTGAAAAAAGCTAATGCTTGAACACCTTTCTATTATATTGTGTCCATTGTACATTTGATAAATAAAAATTCCGTATATGAATTACTTACATTATATGGTCTCATTTTCAAAGAGTAGTGATGTTGATCAGATCGTGAATTAAATTTACTCATTCATTAATTTTTTCACTTTCACTTACTATATACAGTAAGGGAGAGTATTACGATCGTGAAAATTTTCAATTTCAGTTTTCGACGGAAATACATGTTATGTTTTTAGGGTCTTCTGAGTTCAAATGACCAAGTACCGAAAAAAAGTCTGTGTGTCTGTGGTAACTCTTAGCGCAAAAACCATTAGTCGTACAGAACTGAAATTTCATATTTAAGATTGCTATACACCCGAGATATTACAGCAACTTTTTCACTAAAATCAGCTGACCGGAAGTCCTACTATATCCCAAGCATTTTGCTCCTATTTACGATTTTCTCAAAAACAGCTCTAACGATTTTGATTAAACTCCCTTTATCGATATAAAATTTAATGGGCTTTAATATCATGTAGGTTTTATTCTGATTGAAATAGTCTGGTGGGGCTTAAATACAGATATTTATATTTTCTTCCTCTAAAGTATCTTTAATTTTGTAAATTTAAAAAATTTTGGCACATCATCTTATGAGAATTGATAAATAACGCCTAAATATGCAAGTTTAGCAAATTTGATTCACAACCAAAGGATAAAAGACCTAAAATAATTCTTTATGCAATTCTTTCACCGCATGGCCGCTTGACGGCGCTGTCACTAGACGTCCGCTTTTGGCGGGACATGTCTCTATTTTTTAACTTAAGAACAGTGATATACATTTATAATATACTGTTGGAATGCTAATGATTTTAGAAAAAATATTATCTTATACGTACTATGGTATAAGTGAACAGTGAGTGATGAAAAGCTGATAAAACAAACTGATTGTCGTTTTTTTTCTTTTTAGCACTCTCAAAAGAGGATGAGATTGGTAACTTTAAGATTGGAAAATGTTTTGACGCCCTCCTGGTGGATATGAATGCAGGATCCCCAGCTGGTATCTTTCCTTCCCACAAAATTGAAGACCTCATCCAGAAGTTTATTTACTGCGGAGATGACAGGAATATTAAAGAAGTTTTTGTTAATGGAAAATCTGTGAGCAGAAGATGAGACAAAATATTCCATTAAACCTAAAATTGTATTTTTTTTTTAATAAGATCAATAACATTTGAAGTGGTTTCAATTATCATAAATCCCTGTTTTCAGTTGTTTGATAATCATTTAGCTTTTTTCAAAATCAGTTCTCCCACTTAATAAAAAATCACACAAGTTCTTTATAGACTCGTATCTAATCAACATCGCAATAGTAATATAAATTAGATTATCGTTGAATTTACTTTTTCAATTAATTGCATAGGTTAGAAGAATTATAGTAATAAAAGGTTCATATTAAATCTGCAAGAACATTTTATACATTACTTTCACTTACCGTATATATAAAATATTAGCAAGGGAAAGTATTGAGATCGTGAAAATTATCGAAATTCCAGTTTGTAGCGAAATACATAAATAAATAATTCCCAGCAAAAAGGTGTGTGTGTGGTGTCTAGCATAAAAAAGAAAAGTCCTAAAAAACTAAAATTTCATATTTGAGACAAACGGGTGACAAGATCAACTTTTTACCATTCATTTTGCACCTTTTTACTATTTTCTCAAAAACGGCTCTAACGATTTTGATTAAACTAGCTTATCAATGTAAAATTTAATGGGCTCTAATTTGATGTAGGTTTCATACTGATTGAAATAGTCTGACAGGGCTCAAATGCAGGTATTTTAAATTTTCTTTCTCTATAGTACATTTAATTTTGTATATTTCAAAAAATTAGTTACATCATCTTATTATCAAAGATAAATTGCGGCTAAATATGAAAGGAGAAAAGTGCAAACATATTTTTTAATGCAATTTTTGTGTTTTTAATATAAAAACAATAATATATATGTATAATATACCATTGGAGAGAAAAAGATTTTAAGTAAAAATATTATCTTATACACAAAATTGTAAAAGGTAACGGAGCATGATAATAAACCGATAAAACAAACTGATTGTCGTAGATAATAATATTATAGATTATTTAATTACTTAAAACACATGTTTATATTCAAATTCTATTTAATTAATTCTTGAACAATTTATTTTCATCTCTTAATATATTTTAAAATTCTTAAATTGATTTTAACAGTGAATGTAAGTGAAGAAAGTTGTGTGTTGTGCTGCACCAGATTTTTTCTTTCCAACACGTCCAGAACTAGAAATCAGTCCAAGTCTAAGCATGTACAGAATAGTATTAAGATCTGACTGCGAGTGGATGAGGAAAAGAATCTGTAGTGAGTTATAAAAAAATGAGGGATTGAACAGTAAAAAACAAAAAAAAAAGGTGATTGAACACAAGAAAATAATGCCTATACATCTATTAGTAATTAGCTATTATAACAACAAAGTCGGTAATTATCTGGTGAAGATTTTACATTGATAGTATACATTATGCTGCATCTTGCTAATGTATATGACATCATATAACTAGATAAAATTAAATGAAATGAAAAGTAATTTAATTCTAGGACGAATAGTCCCCTAAGAATAACAAGAAAAGTACAATATACATAATTGTCTGGTCGTTTAAGACTTCAGTTTAACTATAAATAAGACGGATTTTGTGACAATGAATATTTATCATCTATAGATTTTAAATATTACATATGTTGGGAAGATTAATACTTTAGGAGATGAAGAAATAGTTGGTGTTTGAAAGTGGATAATGATAAGGATTTACAGATAGATACAGGCAAGGAAGTCCAAAATAGGGTAACACGAATAACAAAGCATTTTTTGAAGGAGACAGATCTGTGAGAAGGTATATACAAGTTTATGGATTGGGATCTAGTGTTTACTGAATGGATAGAGGAACAAGTGGTAAGCATATCAAGAATATAAGGAGGTGTTTTAGTTTTGAAAAATCGGAAGAGACAGACACGTAAATAAAGATAGATATTAAATAAAGTGTGCTTAACTTTGAAATTAAGCAATAATTAACAAAGGGAAAACAAAACAAAACACTTCTGTAACTAAAACATTATATTATATACATTTTTAACAATTATAGTCACTTCAATCATTTCAAAGGTTAAATTAAAAAAATACGCACCGGAAATTACTAGATCTGTTTAAATAATTAGTTCAAAAATGAGACAAAGATTAAAAATTGTTGATTCATTTTAATTGGAAGTCAATTAAAAAATCCAGACATGAATCCTAATTGTACTTCTAAATCCCAACCACAAGAAACCATTAATTGGAAGAGCTATCGTTCTGCGCACTGATTTGATTCGATAAAGACTTATAATTATCTTTTAAAAACTTAGAAGTCATTCCTGGAAGCTCTAAGAGAAAGTGACCAGTCTTTAAAACGCCAGAATTCCAATAATTTTTGGCTGATGAAGTAATATCTGTTATACGAGGCAATTCAGGAACCTGGAACATTTTATTTTTACCTCTAACATGAGTATTGAAAACAATATCTGATTTTATGGGAATGCAATTTTACCTCTACTGGTATATCCTGTAAATATGGTGATATTAGGGTGTGTAAATCTTTGTATATTTTAACTGAGTTAGAACTATCACCCCAAACACCGGCTTTACTTGTAAAATAAACAGTTCCTCCAACAATGCCAAATTTTGTTCCTACCCTATAAATAAAAAAAAAAAAATTATGAAGCATACAAATCAATGCGGAAAATTTAAATAAACACAACGAGATGAAATCTACCTCAAAAGACCTGTCATATTGAAGGGCAAGCCTCAGTTTGATCCTATCAAACCAAAACTTTACAGAGGAGAATAATAATAAAGCTCGGATAATAAAATAACCTCCCTAGCAGGTTCATCGTTTCATACAAAGAATAACATGTGATAAGTAAAGAGAGATTTTGAACTCCATAGACTATTTTTAAAGATGTCACATATACATATCATATGTAGAAATGTATAGCTTTTATTTTGTTGATCTTACACAGACTTTAACCCTAAAGAAAGCAACTTTTTATTTATTTATTATAGAGATATTTACAGCTGTATTAAAAAAAAATACATCAAGTAAATGTGAACAATGAGATATGAACATGATAGGCGTGAGAAGAATCTACCCAGTGGTAGCACTTCAAAGATTTTTCAAATAAGGAGGTCTCGAGGCCATCGTCTTTTCAGCCGCCTCGGGGGATGATCAGGGATAGGAGATGAGAGATTGCGGGCATGTGGGTTTGGGTGGACTGTTAATTTGGAGTGAAAGGAAGTATATCTAATTCGGGCTAAATCTGCAACTAATGGGATATTCAGGTCTTTATGGATTATTTTATTGGTGACAAAGTAAGGGGATCTTTCGGAGGATTTTGGATGCGAGAGGAATTTGATGGCTTGGTGTATCCCCATAATTCAATTCCATATGTCCAAATAGGCCTAAGTATGGTAATATAACTTAGTTTTTCGTAGTAGGTGGGAAGTTTTGAACGTTTGTCAAGTAAATGTAATAAACTATATCTGTTAGCTGTTTCTTGTCGTTTCAGTCTAGTGTGGGGCTAACATTTTATTTGATTTGTATTTTTGCTTTATTCAAGCATATAATACACATAAAATAATGTAAGTATACCAGTCAGTACCTTTATTTAACAACTTAAACATAAGATACAATCATTCTCGTTAAAAATGAGAGAAAATAAAACTTCTTCATAGCAACATTTTTATATACACAAAGGATCGTTCCAGAACTCCATCCTTCGGCGGATTGTCAGAGGTACCAACTTACAGAGGGCCAAAAACCATATCGTACATCAGGAGTTACTATTGCCAACAGTACCTGAATATATCAGCCGGAGACACATTAAATTGTTTGATGGGCTGAAGGTCTGTGCTAATCCATTGTTTTCTGATATCACCCCACCACCCAAGCCTGGGAGGTGGCAAGGATCAATACCTCTCGTTGACGTTGTCGCCGAGGGAAGGAGTTCGGACTATGTCTGAACTCAATTTATTGCCAAAACCCTGAAGAATGGTCCCTCCCATTTTGCAATTGATAAATAATAGATAGAAGATAGATATTGATAGAAGCCCTTGAAAGATTACTAGTGCATGCAGCGCATATAGCAATCCTCTTTAGAATACCAAAATGTGGCATCTATACATATTACATTTGTGTTTGTATTTTGTTTGAAAATAAAACCAGAGGGTATGAAAAAACAAAAAAAAAAAAAAAATACACAAAGGTTTGTCAGAATTTTAAAATGCACTATTTAAGTTGACTCCCAAATAAATTTTAATTCTTATTAGAAATAGAACTTGTATCGCTTTTAGCTCTTGAATTCATTCATGCCTAGAAACTTGATTGTTTTCCTTACGGCTGGTTACACTACATTCATTTAAGCTTAACACCTCTGGTACTTGAGCAAACAACGTCGTCACAGTTTATTGTCCTCCTAGCTTGTTTGTTTTTCAATTTCCATTCTAATTAATGTTTTTTCTTTTTCTGGTGCAACAGGCCGTGGAAGCCCTTGGCCGCGTAGTGTGATCTCCTGGGAGAAAATACCACGTTTCTCGATAAAATTTATATTGGGCAGGGTCATCGCTCCCTAAGTCTATTTTTGTGAGGGGCCACCAGTAGGCTGATGGGTCTCTTTAATCTTTTTATCTTACTGTTAAAATTATTTTTTAACTTTATAATGTTTCGCATTTTTCATCGTGTAAAAATTTTTAAAATTGGTTATTTTAAATTTTCATTATTCAATGATTCGCCTTTTATTAAAATTTCTTTTCCCCCTTTCGTTTTTAATTATTATTATATTTATCAATTGTCATAACTACTATTTCACTTTGTTTGTAATTATCAGTATAATTTATTTTTCTTATCATCTTTATATATTGTATTCTACTACTGGTTGTTATCTTTGGTTTTTATAGCCCTGAAGACGGCCTACAATTTAGGCCAAAACGTCGGCACCAGTAAATTAGGTTATACTCAATTGTATGTTCTATTGACTGCACCCTGAACCAATTTATCCCATATATGAGTAGTAGTAGAAACGGTGACGATCTTGGTGATATTGAAATATCAGGGCATACGTTTGAAGACGTAAAGAAATTTAAGTATTTATGTTCTATGATAACATGAAATCTGGGAGAAAATAAAGTCTAAAATTGCGTGTTATTGTTCAGTTTTGAAATTACTCAACACGCGACTCCTATCAAAAAACCTGTAGGTAAGAATTTATAAAACTATTATTCTCCAGACGGTTCTTAACGGATGTGAAACAAGGTCGCTTACTTTGAAGGATGAACAATGCCGTAAGATTTTCGACATTAAGTGCTTCGTAAAATATCTGGTCAAAAGAGAGATGGTTCCACTGGGGAATTCACAAGGGTCCATTTCGGAGATTGTACCGTTAGTATAATTGAGCGGATAGCATCGCAGCGACTCAAATGGGAGTGTTAAGTTGTCGGGATCAGTGAAGAACGAATTCCGAAAAAAAAGAAAAAAAGCGAAGCAGCCTCTCTGGATAGATTTGTCTTGTCAGATCTTGGTGTCTAGCAAATTAGCTCAAAGAGATTTCCTGACTTTTCCATATTGTAAGAAGTCTTTTACCTCGGCAAAACAAAGAATAATTATAAATAATATGGTATACTAGATTAAATATATATAATGACTAGTTACTTTATGATAAGATTCAACCATATCTACCAGACACCAGCTGAAATTGTAATTGTTTAGGTTGACTCACCAATGAATTATGATGAACTTGGTTACTGCTGTTAGTAATAATCAATATTTACAAATCTGACTACAAATTTATTTCAAAACTCTCTTTATGATATTTGCTACATCACAATATTGGAACTTTTCTCTGAGTGAAGAAGAAATTAAGTTATCCAGAGACCATCTTCACTGACCAAACTACAAATTTCTTATTATAGGTGGAATAGTCAGGAATCAGTCATTTTTTGAAAAGTTTTTAATTTTGCCAACGTTTCGGCTCAAGCTTGTGAGCCATCATCAGGGCATTACTGAGCCATGTCCAAGCATAAACTCTTCAGTTTATTATATTATATATCAGTTTATGCTTGGACATGGCTCAGTAATGACCTGATGAAGGCTCACAAGCTTGAACCGAAACGTTGGCAAAATTAAAAACTTTTCAATAAAAGAGCTGATTCCTGACTATTCCACCTATAATAGTTTCTAGAGTCGACTATACATCCTCAATACAAATTTCTTGACTTTTCCTGGTTATCACTGTAGCTAGACACCCTGTGTGTAGGCAACATTTGGTCTTATCAGCATCAAACCTTCGGGTTCGTAGGCCTATTACTATTAAAATAACAGATCTAGAAATAATTCGCAGCATAACTGTGGGTGACTGCAATCCTGGATCTAACAGTGCAGACATAAAGGAAATTCCTCAAAAGGGGTCTCATAATATTGATGGTACTACTATCAACATAAATCCTCCATGCTACTTCAGCTAATCGGAGGATGCTACAGGGTGAATCCTAAATTTAGTCTATTCAGGTTTAATTAGGATAAGGATTTTTAAGGAGTACCTAAATACAGACAGGCTCAGGACCACCTTTTTATGTTCCCTCCTAAGGATGGTGTAACTATCCTTTGATGATGATTTTTTTACTCCCATTAAAAAATTCTGGGGCCACCTACAGGTTTGAATCCGCTACATTTAACATATAATACTGTTATGTTAGGCACTATGCCACAGTGGATCCCTATCATGGGAAATTGTGATCATGAACATTTTTTAATTGCAGTTTTCAAAGGAAATACACCTTTTAGGGCCTCTTGAGTCCAAATGACCATGAGTCGTAGGAAACTGAAATTTCATATTTAAGACAGCTATACTACACACGTTACAGCAACTTTTTCATGAAAATCGGCAAAGCAGAAGAGACACTTTATATCATGCGTTTGGTATCTTCTTTTCTCATCAACTGCTATAAATGATTTTTATTGAACTCACTATATCAACATAAAACTTAATGGGCTTTAATATATATTTCATTCTGATTTAAATAGTCTGAAATTGCTTAAATGCCGATATTTTATTTACATGTTCTTCCTCTAAAGTACTTTTAATTCCAGATTCAAAAAATTTAATTTTTATTGGTATAGATAAAAAATGGCTTAATACACAAACTGAATGTATTTGATAACTAACTAGAGGAGAAAATATATTTTTAGGGTTTTTTTTTTCCCTCGCAGACCTAAAATAGTAATGTAAGTGTATAATATACCATTGGAGAGCTTTAGATTTAAAAAAAAATATTATGTATGATATACACGAAGTTGTAAAAGGTAATGCAAAGTGACTAATAGGACATAAACTTCTGCGATTAGTTTTTATAATAATTTTATATTGAGGATATATAGTCGACTGCAGAAATAATTGGGAGTCGTTCTTTTTTTTTTTTAATATTCTAATTTTGCGAAATGACTGACAAAGAAAAAAAAAAAAAACAACTGACTCCAAACTATTTCTACCAATGATTTTATATTGTTATATTTTAATTCGTAGTGGATATAATTAGTTGACCGTTGAGAATTACTAAAAGAAATTAGTCCGGGTGGCGGTCAATGAATGTAGCTACTCAATTGTTTCATTCACTGACCGCCACCCCCCGGACTAATTCCTTTTAGTATATTATTTAATCTAAAACATATGTTCTCAACAAAACTGAAAATAATCCTTTAAAATATTTTCAACTTAAATTAATATTATCAACCAAGCTAAGTGTATAAGTTACCGAGCTAAGATGAGGTAAACTTTAAAAAATGCTCGAACCTTTTCAAGAGTTGAAACCAATAATGTCTATATCTTTCAAACTTCAATAATCTCACATATTCCGATAAAAAATAGAGAGGGGTTAAACGACCCAGAGGTTTAAATTTTGACCTCTAATGTGGGACGGGTTATTCTTTGGGAAAAATGATGAGTCACTCGATGATGAGGAGAGGGAAGCTTCTTTTTTCATTTTCCTTAAGTATGAAAAAGGTTATGTTTAGAGGAGTGAAAGGGAGACCCAACCTAAAAAAAAAATTCAAGTTATTTCCTATTTCTAAAATTTAATTTTATGAAGTGAAAAAGTTTTGATAAAAAAAATTTATGATTACAACTTCCATGAACTTTTGAATGAATCAATTAATGTCCTGCTGTCTTGGTATACACAACTTAATTATGGAGTGAGAAAACAAATGATTTTGTCAATATTAATCAATTTTTAGGAGGCTGAATACATTTAAACTAAGAAAAGAATACGGGTCCGATTGACCCCGTTTCGCACTTATGGATAGTAACAAATTTCTCTGTCTGCACTCAATGTGTTAAAGAAGTTAATGTTTAAATACGATTCAGAGCAAAATTAAATGTGTTATTAGTACTTTTAGAAATAATTACATTTTAATAGGATTTGAGCATTCTTTAGATGAAATCAGATGATGAATTTTGATAAAATTTAAAGATTATACAGTAAACCCTCTTTTTAAAGAACTATCGTTTGAAAAATGCATAGAAAACTATGCTTTCTCCTCGTTTATAACGAAATATTCTCCTATAACGAACTGCTTTTGTGGACCTCAGAATCGAATTTGTTCGGTTATTATGAAAAATAATGAAGAACAAAATTACGATATGTCTTAATTCCACTAAAGAGCGGTGCCTTTTTGTCCAAATCTTTACCCCTTCCCCTATTCAGCTCAATTCCGGTGATAGAGTTTCAGCTAGTTTTTCTGTTTTTATTGCTTTTATTACTTGCTTTAATTCGAGTTTCCTACGAGGTCAAGGGAAAATCCATTGGTTTAAATACAAGATTGGCGATTCTCCAAGAAGTGGATAAAAAATTGAGTCGAAATCGAAAATTGCGGAAAAATACGGGATGTCAAAATCTCCTCTATTAATGATAATCGCTAATAAAGATAAAATTGATGCCTACGTGGCTTGCATCTTGGCTTGGATGAGCAAAATAAACATTTTTTTTATCATTTTTAACTTTATATGAATTGCTGTGATTTTGACATTGTAAGTTCCTTTCAAGTTTTGTATTTTGAATGATGGTTTATATTAATCCTAAATTATTATGTACAATATGAAATGAGATATATACATGTACATAGTGCATAGTTTCAACTGCTTTTGTAGTTTCTAAATACACATGTGCCTGAAAGCGAATGCTATTTTGAAAATATTTCTTTTTAACCACCTGAATTTAAACCAAGACATATTATACATACAATATAGGGGCCACCCATAGCGTAGTGGTTAGCAAACATCTTTCTATGCCAAAGGTTGCGGGTTCAAACTCGCAGATGGCCCTAGGATTTTTTAATGGGAGTAAAAAATACTTATGCGTTATGCCATCCTTCAGAGGGGACGTTAAAAGGTGGTCCCGAGCCTGTGCGATGTCAGGTACTCGTTAAAGATCCCTATCCTAATAAAACCTGGATAGGCAAAATTTAGAACTCCCACTGTAGCATCGTCCGATTAGCCACAGCAGCATAAAAGTGACGTTAAACGAATAAACAAACAAACATACAATATATTTTTCGGATATAACAAATTCTTTTATAACGAACAGAGAATTTTTTGGTCCCTTGGAGTTCGTTAAAACGAGGGTTTACTGTAAAACAAATTTATCAAAATATCAATTTTGCCAAAAAAAAAAAAAAAATACATTAGAACTGATAACAAAAATTATAATGTTCTACTTCTAAGGAAAACAATTTACTAAAAAGTCAGTCAAATCGCCGATAATAACTGGGTTAGGTTACTCCATAACTGGACTAGTAAGATTCAAAAGATTAAACGGAATGAGAAATGAGGAAATCTTGTTAATGTCTTAAACTTTTTATTACTAACAATCTATAGTTTTAAAGTATAACTAAAAAATAAATATGTTATAGAGCAAAAGTTATAAACTGATATTAAGAATCAAAACTTTCTTGTACCTGAAATAAAATATATTTCAACATAATTTCTTATACAATTACATGTTGTGTGAGGTTTTCCATTAGAAATAAACAAATTAACACTGAAGAAACAATTTTGCTAATGATGCTGGTCGTTAGTAATCAATTCGTAAAGAAACCATTTACACCTCAATTATTCATTTTTATCATAATGAAAAAATGTACATAAATATATTATAATGATAATAAAAAAAATTTAAAATCCCTATTTCCTTTCAAGTTAACGAAAAAAACAAAAATAATAGTAGAGATTAAATCTAAAAATCGGCTTAGAATAATTAATCATTTTTTTTTTCACACTCAAAAAAGAAAAAAAGATCACAGATTAAATCGTACATATAAATAACTTTCTAAAAAAAGGAACAGGAAACAAGACTATATTATAGGTAGAAAAAAAATTAAATAAATTCAATAACATCCTACCCTAAAAGTTATAAATTTTATGATAAAAATAAGTCAATAAGCATATATTTTGTTTTAAATCACACCACAAATTTGTTGTCAACTTCGAAACAAAAACTCTAGAGAAGAGCTAAGAAGATAATAGTGCCAGTAAAAAAAATTAAATTAAATAAAGTAACAAATTAACACATACATTTTACATATATATATACGAAATACATCTAGTTTTTATTTACTGCATGGTCAAAAAAATTCTTTATTACTTATTTTTTAAGATAAATGCAATGAAAACCGGTAAGAGCTATTGGAGGAGCGTGGGATGAGAATTGTTTATAAAACGGATATTACTCAAACTAAGAAATAAGCATTTTAATAACGACGTTGGATATAGAAGGAAGGAAATTATTGCGTAGCGCATTGGACCCTGTTAGAACCCTGGCCGCCGATCTCCTCGTACTGGTGAGCCCTCTCCCGCCTCCGCGACTCCTCTTCGGAGTCTACCTCGATCATCTCGACTTCTTCAGCATTGTCTGGGATCATCTGTTCCACCCTGCAAACACATGTTAAAACATTAATAATAATATATGTTAAAATCTATTACACATATATATTGTTGTGCTATATTAAGTAGGCATAAATAATAAAGAAAGAGATCAAGAAGGTGCGAAGTGATCAGCAAATCAGAAAAAAGAATCAAAATGCGCAGTAGAGTGGGAATAGCCCAGTAGGTTTTACCGGCAATGGTGGATCATGGACAAGAGTATACGTGTTCATAGAAATGGATCCTATATCAGCAGTCATCAAACCATCTATGAATTCAAGCTATCGTGGAAATTAGCGCATTTCTACATTGAATATAAGAAAATTTAAGACATCTATAAAAGAACAAGAATAACGAACCAACTGAAAAGAATGAAACCAGATAAACTATAATTTTTTAACCTTAGCCAAGACTACGAAATTATTAATTTAAAAAATGCTGATCTATCATTCATTATTAATTAAAAATTAAAATATAATATATATATATATATATATATATATATATATAATATAATATATATATACACTAACACGATGCATAGACTTTATTATTATTATATTATATATATTCTGCAGAATAATAAATAATTCTTAACAAATATTACATACAAAAATAATAATAAAATAAAACTAACTGAACGTTTTACTGTTTTTCATTTAAATATTCAGGATATCGTTTACTAGACAATGAATTCGCCCAACAGCCAGCTATGGCAGTAAGACACGGGTCCTGACAAAGGAGATGGAGAAACTACTACACACATCTGGGAAAGGAAGATCTTGAGAAAATTATAAAATAGAAATGGGAGGTGATGCCCCAAACTAATAGCTTTATTAAAAACTAACGGGTTGTTTTGCCAACTTTGAGCATAAAAAAACAAAAATACAACAGAAAATCATATAAACATTTTCAAGAAACAATTTAGGCATCGGCAACAAATTTGGGGCCAAGCACCTAGCAGAGGAAATAAAGCAGAACATCAATAAGAATATTTAAAAAGGAACTAAGCAAATAATAATGTTAAAAGAACAACATGTGAACAATTAAAATGTTCACATACGTAAAAATTAGTACTTATTTAAATTGTTTAAAATTGTGAAACATTCAAAATTATTCATATTTAAAAATTTTAATCGTTTACATATTGTTCTTCTTTTAACATTTAATTATTTACTTAGTTTCTCTTAAATATTCTTATTGAAATATTATCATCTTAATTTTGTTTACTTCCATACTTAACAATTGTCATCTTATTATCATTTTACATTAAATTTATGTTTGTTTCCATGTTGTATTACTGCTGTAATATTATTATTATATACCTAACGTATTATTTAGTTCATTACATTGGTTATCTTCTTTCTCATAGCCCAGATGAAGGTCCACAATTTAGGGCGAAACGTCGGCATACAATTAAAATAAGTAATACTTTTTAATGTGTGTTTCTTTCTAATGACCACATCCACAACCATCTTCTTAATCTAATATTCTCAACATTTAACTAAACTCTATCATTAACATTTTTATATAAGATCACTAATTATGGATTATGGTTGGATGTTGAGTGCCCATAAACCCCGTAACCTAAACCTAACCTATCTAGAACCACAATCTGGAAAATAATGAGCCCTGGACAGTCGAGCGTTGAAGGGTAAGATATTGCAATGAGATGAAAGCCCTTCATCACTGACTACTATCATTACGTACCTGGGCGGTAAGCAGGCTTCCAGCTGAGGGATGACTTCGGGGTTCATTTTTGCAGGAAAGCTCACGGTGAACTGGATGATTAATCGACCCTTTTCGAATGGGTTCTTATAAGTTGGCATACCTTCTCCGATCACGCATTTCAAATCTTTATGACGAGTTACTTCACCTAATAAAAAAAAAATATATAGATTAATAATTAGAAAACAACACATACAACTATAATTTTATTTTTCAAATAAATTGAAATGTTCAGATTTGACATTAAAGTGGTTCCAACAACATGAACAGCCTTAATAAATAAAAAAAAAAAAAAAGAAACAGTAATGATGTTTAGTAATAAAGAAAAATAATTGAAAAATTGAATCTAACCATTTCCCAAGTAAAACTGCACATCTTTATCATTTAAACACAAATTTTATAACATTTTAAAAACAAAATGAACCCGAAACGTATTTTATAGATAATAGATCCTTAAGTATAAGAGCTTTGACTGTACTCTAATAGAATTTATTGCAAGCAATGAACAACTAGGTAAGAAATTATAACAAGCCTTCATAATACAACAATAAACTTTTTATTCTTTAGATTAATTGTTATTATCACATAAGGATAATAATATTTTAAAAAATCTAGTGCCCACAGCACACAAGTTTTTCACTAACCTCCATTCTTATAATTAAATTAATAAGTTTTAAATAAATGAGGAGAAAAAATATCAAATGATTAATTACATTAAGTTTCGATAGAAACAGGTTTTTTTTTTTTTTTTTTTTTTTTATATAAAATAACCTATTGTATTTTTATGTACAACAATCAGTTAGTTTTATCAGTTTTTCTAATAACTTTTTCAATTATGTGTATTAGATAAAATTTGTTTTCTAAAATCTTTAGCTTTCCAACAGTATAATATAGATCAATATCACTATTCAATAAGTTCAAAAACACAAAAATTGCATAAAAAAAAATAAAAAAAATTCACACTTTTCTCCTTTAGTTGTTAATCGAATTTGCTCAACTTGCATGTTTAGCCGTTGTTTAGGCAGGAAGATGTCCGCAAAGATATAATTTTATTTTATTGAAATATAGTAGTGGGAGGTGCTGCTCCCTAATAAGTTTTCATGAAGCTCACTAATCCTTAAGGTGGCAATACACAGTGAGAATTAGGGTATGTGTAGGTGAGGTGAAAGCAAGTATTGTAGGTGTCCACGAAAGTAGGAGGAGAGGGGGAAGGCTTATTTTAAAAAAATAAATTTTGATAATAACATCAAATATTACTTTAAGAAAAATCCTATATTATCATTAAATATTATTATTTTTTAAAAAAGGAAAAACAACTGAATGATAAAGTTATGTCAAAACAAACAAGTGAAATATACACATCATGAAAACAGGTTTTTTAATGTAGAAACTCTTATTTTAAAAAATTAAACGTTATTTATAATAAAAGGTAAAGAAAATAAATGACGAAGTAATATAGAAAATTAGGTAATTGAATATTTATTATAATAGGTTGAAAGTATGCGATATTCACTTTCACCTAACCTACACATACCCTAATTTTCCGTGTATCGCCGCCTTTAAGAGAGCTAACTTGAGTTGGATATAGATCGTGGCTGTGCTCCGATCGTTAGGAGTTAATGATAGTGCCGTGTTAAAAAAAAAAAAAAAAAAGGAAGCCCGAGGGTCGAAGGGTGAGTTTAGTTTTTAACTTAACTAGTCTAGAATTCCACACTCGTTTGAATTTTGGAAAAAATACAGTCCACTAGCTCCTGCAGCCTTTATTTAATAATGCTAACAAGATGAGATGCATAATTCTTTTTAAATATACAAAATTAAAGGTACTAAAGAGGAAAACAAATTTTAAATATCGGAATTTAAGCCCTGTAAGACTATTTTACATCCATATTATCAAAATCGTTAGAACCATTTTTGAGAAAATTGTAAAAAGGTGCAAAAGTATCAAGTACAACTTCCGGTGAGCCGATTTTAGTGAAAAAGCTAGCTACTGTAACATCTTGGGTGTATTGTTGTCTTAAATATAAAATTCAAGTTTCATATGACTCTTCGTTTTCGTGCTAGACTTGTCACAGACAGACTTTTTGGAGGGAATTGGTTATTTGGACTCAGGGGGCTCTAAAACGTGTATTTCTGTTAATTCATATATTAACAGAAGTAAGTGAAAGTAAAAATAAGATATTCTAATTACCTGGAATAGCTGTGATGACTAGATCTCTGTTATCGAGTGTGTGAATTGTCTTCTGGAAGCCACAGAGGGCTTCCACCAGTTCTAGGTTCATCAGCATGACAAGATCGGTACCAGATCGCCTGGGGAAGAAAACATATTTTTATAAATAAACAAATTTTCATTGTAGAAATTCAAAGTGGTATAAATAAGGTAAATAATTAATTATACAAAGTAGGGAATGGTATGGGGCACTTGATTACTGATCTACATGTTCTGGACTAGATTATTTATTCTATTGCTTCAACCAATATGGAGAGACCCTGGAAGCTACCTAGCCTCAATAATGTTGGCAAGCATGTTCTGGTCTTATCATTTCCTTACAGAGCCATTGGTCTGGATTCAATGTCAAAATGATATATAAATGGTCAAAATGATAAATGAACTGAACTAAAGACCCTTCATTGGTTGTGGAGGAACAGGTTCAATTATATATTGTACAGGCTTCATTAAGAGATAGATGAACACTTAAAATTTAAGATTGTTCTCCCAAATACTGGAATTTAAAAGTATATATATAGATATGAATTCTACATATGTTGTGATATAAAAATTGTGCACAAAAAATAAAGAGCAACAAACAGATACAGGAGGCGGTCGAAGTTATCACCTAATCAGAGCAAATTGCGCAGTTATAACAAGATGTAATCTGCAATTCAGGAGGGAACCGCATAGTTTTGTGGGGAGTTAGTTGTTGGACGTCATAGGAGAAGGAGCGATTACTGGTGATCACCAATCAAGGCAATTAGTGAAATTTAAGAAGAATTACTACCGTAAGGGGGAGACACATAAGAATATATATATATATCAAACTAAAAGGGGGCAAGAAGTGGTCTGATGAAAGAAAGGAGGCTTGCAGAAGAAGAATGCCACAGTACCAGGCAAGAATAAAAGTTAAACAATGCAAGTAGTGGTTCAAAGCAGGCCGAAATTAAAGAAAGAAAAATTAAGACCGAGAACTGAAGTTTAACTTTTTTGTCCAGGTGTTAAAAATTGTTAGCTTCTATACCATTCAAAATAGAGGTACAACAAAGATGTTTAACCATAATTATAACCAAACAAATGTATTAACAACTGAATTTATATTAAAAAAAACAAACAAAAAAACACAGCACTGCAGGCATTTAAAGTTTCCAGTTGAGCACACAGTAAGGATAATTTTAATTAATTATGAAGAGATCAAGTTGGCAGATTTGTTTATTTACCCGCAAGGCACATTATAAAGGCAATGCTACACAGAGAGATAACAGGGGAGGAAGTAAAATATGAAAATGTGTGAAATTTTCATATGATGTTGGTGATAGTGAAATGTCATATGTTTAATATATTATAATAACCATTTTGGTTTATTATTTTCAATAATCAACCTTTGCAATCGAAAAAAAAAAAAAAATATTACCCCTGCTCAAAATTTGAGAGCTAACGTTTCAAGATGCGTAGAATCCGAATAATGAATAAAAAAAAAAAAATCCGTTTGTCCTAATAAATAAATACCAAAAATTTAGTGTTATTTGATAGAGAATTAAATTTTGGACCAAATGAAAAAAAGAATAATTGAATTTGGTTAACAACTAGCTTAGATATAGCATTTTGATATCAGTGGTAGTGTTATGATATGCTTTGAATTAGTGCTTTTCATATTAGTTAATTGCCTATTAACAGCCATATAAATAGTTATACTTTAATATTGTTATTTGGAAATAATAAACCATTGTGTAATAATTTGCAGCGTTTTCTTATTTATTAATGTATTATAAATAATTATCCTGCTACACCCAGGTTCAAACCTGAGAAAAGTAGCTCTTAATTTAAACAAATATAAAATTAAATCTAATATATATATATATATATATATATATATATATATATATATATATATGTTTTCTTCTTCAAATTTCTCTTCCATTCCCAAACTTTATTTATATGCTAGCAATTCTGGTCATTCAATAAATAAAAACCTGTTTGATTACAACAGATAGTGATAGCAGTGTGATACAGATAAACCGTATTTCAACTTACTTGAATACCGGATGTTCTTTCTCTTCTAAAACGAACATAATATCTCCGGGTTCTAAGCCAGGTTCCTGGTTACCTTCTCCGCCAAAGACAATTTTCTGCCCGTCGGCCATACCCTTATCGATTTGTACTTCGATGATTTTTTCTTCGTGAATAGTCTGCAAGATGAATATATATATTTTTATATTAGTATAATCATAATAATTGATATAAAAAACAAATTAAATCACTATAAAAAAGACTTTTTACCTTTTTGCCGTTGCACTTCTTACACCTATCCTGTGGCTTGATGCACTCACCCTCTCCCTTGCACTCACGACAAACGGTCTGGATCTGATGGATCACGCCAGCAGCAAACTGTTGGACTTGGACCTGCAATCCGGAACCACCGCACTCGTTACAAGTCTGCGACGCTCCTTTCTTTCCTCCTCGCCCTGAAAAAGAATATAGAAATAAATTTTAAGCATTTTGCAACTTCAAAGAATAATTTATTAAAATCAAAATTGTTTCTAGTTCTAATACTTACTAATAGCATTACATTTTTGATTAAACTTAATGCGAAAGTATGAGAATTACGTATAAAAAAATAATAATCCGAGATAAGTTACAAAAATAATGATGCCTGACATAGCCTAGGATGATCCTTAAGGCCACGTGAGAGAAGAGGCAGGTGAAAATTCATAAGAGCAAGGTCTTGCGGGAGATCATGAAAGTAGCAAGAGAAGGGGAAGGCATATATATATATTTTAAATAAAATCATTATTAGATTACGATAGTTAATTTAAGATAGAGAGATTGATCCAGCAAAAGTTCTATTGTATATTACTGAATAGATAAGGTGGCGCTGCCTGAGTAGAACTATTTACTTCCCTTAAATTTACAGAACATTCATGAAAGCTGTAAGTTGTTGATGAGTAGCTGGTTTATTTCACCATTTTTAAAAACATTGTAATAAATAAAAGCAATTAAAATATTTCCATGAAACTGAAATCCGGTCTCTTCTCTGCTACCGTGAGAGTAACTTTATTTGACTGTCTCCATCATGCCCTTTTTAAGCCCATACATAAAGGCATGAATTATCACACACACTCTCAGATAGTTTCAATGTATTATGGTATATATTCAATTATGTATTTTTTAGGAAAATTCACCATTTATTTTTTAAACCTTTTATTGTAAATAATGTTTAGTTTCTTAAAAGGGAGTTTCTATATTAAAAAAACATGTTTTCATCATGTGTACATTTCACTTGTGTTCTAATATAACTTAGTCATTTAGTTCTGTTTATCTTCTTTTTTTTTTAAATAATATTTTGGCAAGGAAAAAGCTGACTAACGGTACAGCCCTTTTGGTGTTGACCGATTAGAGCATCCATTAAGAAACGAGTTAATCGATACCAACAGCCTCTTCAAGTTTGTAATTGCAATGAAATTCATGTACTAACTGTAACAAAACTCATGAACTAATTTGCATACTATGGTGCACAACAGACCTGTTCGGATGCAGTGCATTAAAATGCTATAAAAATAATTTTAAAAAATAAATATAATAAAATATGTAATAATATAGGATTTTTTAAAAGTAATGTGATGTGATAATCTAAATTATTTTTTAAATTATGCTTCCCCCCTCTCCCACTACTTTTGTCAACTCTCACGATATTTAACCCACCTCTTCCCTCACTGTAGAGCGCATTATTTATTTGCCTGTCTCTATCACTGTGTATAATGCCCTATACTAAGAAGCTCACCCATTAGTTCGTTAGCTTAGAAGATAATTAAAAACTCGAATTTTAGTATTATTTCCATAAATATGCCAAGAAAAATATTAAATGATACCATAGTAACATACCTTCACACCTATCACAGATAACATTCTTCTGGATCTTCTGCTTTCTGACGCTGCCGTTGTAGAGCTCGTCGAGGGTGACGATGAGGGGGTGAACAACATTCTTGCCCCGACGCTCCCTCCGCCGACCCCCGCCCCTCCCGCCGAGGCCTCCGAAGAACATGTCGAAGATGTCCATAGGAGAGGAGAAGTTGTTCATGTTCACACCACCTTCCTTCAGCGCTTGCTCACCACCTTCGTCGTATATCTGCCTCTTCTCCGGTGTCGAGAGCACTTCGTAAGCTTGTGAGATCATTTTAAACTGAAAGGAGAACATGAAGAATATTAGTTTTCTCTTCAGAAGGTTAACTATAAGTTGTTAAATATGAGGAGAATGATTCCTTTTATTAATAAACTCATTATTTCTTTCCCTAAAATGTTTTTCATTTTATTAGTCAAACAGCAAACCCTTATCATATCACCATATATATATTATTTATAATATTCAAAAGAGCAATAGTTGGAAATTACTTATGAATGTAATAATTTGATACAAATAGTACAAAATGTTCAGACAAATAAAAGCGGTGACAAATTCACAATGAAAATGAAAAAAACAAAACAATCTCAGTATGATGATGGACAAGAGATGTCCGAAATGTCACAAGGACCCCTGGGAGTCAGCAAGCACCACTCACTTCACAAGTCACCAAGTTAAAAAAAAAAAAAAAAAGGAAGAAAAAACCCATCAGATTAATTATATTATGTTTCTTCAATATAATTGATGAAATGATTTAGATAGCAACTTCTGGACACTCTCATTACTAAGATACTCCAGGAAATCCAAGATGGGTGTTAAAAATAAAAATTTGCCCTCCAGTCAACATAAAAAACTTACCGATAACACAAACCAACTTCTTTACTTAGGACTCACTTTCGACAGAAGGATGACATGGGGGTCTCCCATTATTAAGCAGAAGTGGCTGACTCAACAATTGACTTCTATATTCTCTGCTCCCTCTGAGGTCAAATATCTTCTTAAAAAGCTTCCTCTCCGTAAATCCCCTGGATATGATCTCCTCACGCCTCAGATCTTAAGACAACTTCCACAGAAAGCCATTACATTCCTTACATATCTTTATAACAGTATCCTACGCACTACCTATTTTCCTCTCTTATGGAAACATTCAACTATCATCCTTTTCCTGAAACCAGGCAAACCTTCCAACAGCACGTCATCTTACAGACCTATTAGCCTACTTCCGATCCTCTCAAAAATTTTCGAAAAGCTCCTACTAAAACGAATCCTAGATAAATTTAAAAATTTCCCTTCGCATCAGTTTGGATTTCGTTCTCAACATTCCACAGTTCAGCAAGGACTCCGAGTTGTGGATCACATTTCCTCTGCCCTTGAGTGCAAGGAGTATTGTTCGGGTGCCTTTCTGGACATAGCTCAAGCTTTTGACCGGGTGTGGCGCCCGGGATTGCTCTTTAAGCTCAAAACCCATTTACCTCAATCCTTATACCTAATCCTCCGATCCTATTTATCAAACCGCTCCTTCCGAGTTCGCTGTGGTTCCGAATTTTCCAAACATTATACTGTTGAGGCCGGTGTTCCTCAAGGCAGCGTCTTAGGACCCGTCCTCTACATCCTCTACACCGCCGATATCCCTACCGATCCCGATACCTTTCTGGCAACATTTGCTGACGACACAGCCATTTTATCATCCAATTCCGATCCTGAAGTAGCATCTCTAAATCTCCAAAGGCACCTTTCCCTTGTCGAAGACTGGTGTAAGGCTTGGCGAATTAAGGTGAACGAAAGCAAATGTACACACGTCACCTTCACCCTTCGACGTAAATCCTGTCCAACAGTTAAATTCAATTCCATACCGCTTCCTTCCTCAGACACAGTCCGGTACCTTGGCTTTTTACTAGACAAAAGACTGACGTGGAACCCACATATCGAGACTTAAAAGGATAGAACTCAACCGCAGATTCGGCCGGTTATACAAATTACTAAACAGAAAATCTCATCTTACAGTCGACAACAAATTACTAATATATAAGACAGTACTGAAACCTATATGGACCTACGGACTTGAACTATGGGGGACAACTAAACATTCTAACATCAAACGTATCCAATCCTTCCAATCCAAAGTCCTCCGAACAATAGTTAATGCTCCTTATTACGTTACCAACTGTACCCTACACCATGACCTTAATATTCCATTTATTTAGACCTGGTACCATCCAAATTCTCCAAATTCCATCAGAACCTTCTTCATCATCCTAATCCTCTTGCTCAATCGCTTTCCAGCTTCACCCATCCCTACAATCCTCCTCGAAGATTGAAACGGCAGTGGCCCCGCGACGTTTTGTAAACATTTATCTGGAGTTCTGACACTGGTCAGATCCTCCACTCATGTAATGTATGTTTGTGGCTATTCCGCTCTGGCTCGGCCTCCACTGGCATACACCAGTGAAGCGCTGAGTGGGAGGCGCTGGGATCTCTTGGATTCCGCTTCTCCCCCCACTTGTGGGGGGAGCAGCCGAGTCTAGGGTTCCTTTGGCTGATTGTATATATTGTATATAGTTAAGTATGCTTGTATCATTTTTATTTATTTCCCAACTTGTATTTATCTCTACTACAGGTTGTTGTTTTGATTTGTTTCTTGTTGCTTTTTTTTTGTATATATTTGAATTTATTTATTTCCGATTTTATGTAAATTGACTTTATCATTATTGGCTGTATATATTGTATGAATGTGTACTACATCTCTATTACTACTGTTCATTATGCAACAAATTGTAATATTTCTCAATAAAAAAAAAAAAAAAAAAAAAAATATTCTCTGCTGCACAAACACTCTTCTTTAAAAATCCGACAAAAACTAAATACTTATACCTACTTACTAAAACCCGTATGGACATACGCCCCTCAAATTTATGGAATAGCAAAACCGACTCAGATTAAAAAAATCCAGACTTTTCAATCAAAAACTTTAAGACTTATTGCTCGACCACCCTGGTATGTCAGTAACAAAACTTTACATACAGACTTACACATACAAATGGTACAAGATCACATTCAGACTTGGTACATAAAATTTTTTGACATACTTCACGGACATACTAACAAACTCATACAAAACATGGCTATGACAGACAGGCCAGAGAATATTCAAAGAAGGCTGAAAAGAAGCTGGCTAAGAGATCTCCTTAAGTAAACTCTTTTAAAATTCAAGTTAGATAGAAGAGGTAGATGCCAATGGGTATCGACCTCCCTCATGCCTGACATGTCATTTATATCAATTGTTATCAAATCCGCTTATTGTCACGGGCTGAGCGACAGGTGTGGATGTAAAAATAAATGATGGGAAATGAAGATTGATAAATTAATAATAAACATAAGTGGTTCTAAAACATAAAAACATTAATTCTTAAGTTAACATTTAGAGAAAATGGGTAATAAAACATCATAGAAGAAGAACAAGATATAACATTTTGAACTCTCTACTCAGTGAAAGAAATGACTAATCAATAAGATTGACAAACTAAAAATAAACATTGGTGATTATCCTCCACAAAGTAAGAAACAATCTAGCACAAGAGAGGAAGTAGATGCAAAATTCTAGGCTCATTACTCAGCGAAGGAAATAAATAGCAAAGAAGATAGACTAACTAAAAATAAATATGTGCGATTATAAATAAAACATTAATTTGCAAACCTCCATGCCATTCATAATTCTAAATTGCCCCACACTTATTTTTTTCTAGTTATTCAGTCATATTTAACTTAGTTACAATTAAATAGCTTTTAATATGGTTCTTAAATTGTATATACAAATTGAAATTTAGATTTCTCAGTACCACAGTGTGTATTTATCTCTTTTAAGAGTTTTTTCCAGTTAAGAATTAGGACAGAGATCATAATTAAATCTAAAGATCTAAAAGAACAGATGTTAATTTGAATTTAAGGATTTTAATCTTTAATTAATATATTAAATAACAACATTGTAAACCGTTTTAAATGTTAAACAAATCTCAGTACCATGATTAATTGTAAATAGTGTGTAAAATAAATTTATTAATAGATTTCTTATAGTAAAAACTAATAAATTTAAAATATTAGGTTAGACTTATTGTTACAATTATTATTATTTTTTTTTTTATAACTTTGAAATGACTGTTTTCAGTTTAAAATTATGTTAATAAAGATGAATGAAGATTTAACAACAATTAAGTGTAGTGCGTAAAATAAGTTGGTCATAAGGATTTCTTTTAGTAAAAACGAATTGATTTAAAATATTATGTTTAATATCATCAGATCAGGTTAGACTTTATTATTATTTTCAAATCAGGTCAGACATATTGTTGTATATATATATTTTTTTTTTTGTCATTTCTTAAATGTTTTATCTATTAAACACAAGAGAGAAACTAGGTTGATTATTTTAGACTCAACATAGGGAATAAATATCCAAGAAGATTGACTTACTAAAAATGAACATGTGTGATTCTAAAAAAACATTAATTTGCAAATCTCCATGTCATTTATAATTCTTAATTGCTTCAGATTTGTAATTTTCGCTTAAAAACCTTTTATTGAGTCATATTTAACTCAAGTTACAATTAAACAGATTATTAAATTTTATATTTCTCATTACCACAGTGTGTAATTACCTCTTTGTGGAGTTTTATCCACTTAAGAATTATGTTAGAGATCATAATTAAATCCTAAAATCTAATAACTTTTCAAGAACAAAATGTTTATTTCATTCTATTGGTTGTAGTTTTAATTCTTTACATTCAATAACAAAAATTTAAGGAGTTTCATACTTTGAAAAAATCTCACTACCATAGGTAAATTGAAGTGTGTAATCTAAAATATTATGTTAGACTTATTGTTACAATTAATTTAATTTTTTTTTCTTGCATTTCTTAAATGTTTCATGTATAACTTTGAAATGACTGTCTTCAGTTTAAAAATACGTTAACACAGAAGCTTAAATGTAATTCCAGTTTTCATTGAATTATTGAACATATAACGACAATTCTTCGAATTGAAGTACACGACCTAATAGGATTTCATACTCCATTTGAAATTTGAATTACTATATTTCTTTCCTAATAGAAGATTTTAAATTAATTTAAATGTTAATTATCAATATAAATTGTAAAATAAAAAACTTTATAAGTTAAAATAAACTTATGAACTTGCTAGAACTACTTAATTTGTTTTTTCTTTTAACAAGATATTAATAAATTATTAATCAATTCAAACCATCCCAATATAAACTAAAGTGGAAAATAATTTACAACATTGTTTTAAGAAGCCAATGGTTTTAATTAAGTTTAAAAGTTGTGACTTCCGCATTAACTGTTATACTGTTGCATAGCAACCATAGATTGAAATGGGAAAAAAATAATGGTTATTGATAATCAAATAGTTCCCATGGCACCAGGAAAATTTATGAGTTCTGACGAAGATAGGTGAACTGAATTATTACAATATTTTAATATATGCTCACTGAACAAATACATGAATTAATATCAACATAGTTTAAATTATAGTTAAAACAACATACTAATGGAAGTTATTTATTAAATAACATGTTCTTTCTTGGTTACTTTCCTATACTCCGTAAATAACTTAATAAGTAAAACTGCGCTTCATTGAACGTATAGCACGAGTATTCATTCTATATAACTTTATAATAGATTTAAGAAAATAAATGGAAAGTTTATACTGTTGGTTATTAAATGAAAATATGTCATTTCTTGGTCACTTTCCTCCATTTTGTAAACAACAAAATTTCTTTCCTCCATTTTGTAAACTGCAAAATCTCTATCCTCCATTTTGTAAACTGCAAAATTTCTTTCCTCCATTTTATCAATTTCAAAATTATTCTCCTTAATTTTTTGTAAACTTCAAAATGGAGAAAAGTAACAAACAAATAACATGGCATATTAAATGAACAAAATAGATACTTTCTCAAGTCTTTTAAAGGAATAACTACTCATAAAATACATTAAATGATGAGCAGTTACACTTTAAAACACATTTATTTTACTACAAAATATTTCTTCCTTTTGCAAGAAAGAAAACATGTGTTCGAGAAAATTCTAAAAAGAAATATACATTTCATGTCTGAAATTGTTACACACCAAAATGTAACATTAAGACATGTAAAAATTGCAAGGTCAAAATGAGAATATCCTTTCAACAATCTCAAGCCAATATTCCTTAACTTAGTCATTACTGAATGTAATAAAAATATGATCCTAAACCAACTTTTATAAGGTATTGAATATAAATATAAAATATACCTGTGAGAAAGTCTTATGTATAAAACATATACTCAAAAATATTATTCACTTCACTAACATAAATGCTAATTTTTAACATTTATAGAAATTTACCTTTTCTCCTTCATTTGGATTTTTGTCTGGATGGTATTTAAGAGCTAATTTTCTATAAGCCTTCTTAAGTTCATCGGTTGTACAATTAGGCTTGACACCTAATATGTCATAGTAAGTCGTTTCCTTGACCATTTTATAATAGCTCGAGATTCTAAAAAATAAAAATAAAAAAATAATAGAATAAAATTGAACAAAAATATCAAGTTTATACTAAGTGCATGAAAGGCTTTGAGTCAATAATGCTTTTGGATTCTTTTCCCCAACCATAAATGAACCAAATGCAAATATATTAAAAAAAAAAAAAAGGCAAGTTAGGTTAAATGGACAATCAATTGTGAAAATTAAGTTTTTGCACAAATTAAAATGATTGAATATCAGGTAATTATTATTAACACAATACTTTAAAACTAAAGCAGTTATTAGAAACACAAATTAGGGTAGTAATTAAACTAACAGTATTAAAACATAACCTTATAATACAGCAACTCAATTATTTAGGGTTATTAATAACTGTCTACAGAATATAATAATTTATTAATTAAATTTAAGACTGGATTTTATGGAAATATTGTAATAAAGCTACACTTAATGATTTTTCAAGCAAAAATATATTTTTTTTTAGTATTATTCAATTATTAAAACTAAGTTAGCATGGTTAACAAAGATTGCAAAACCTTCAAGAAATAAACCTTGAAACAAGAAAAGTGATACAGAATAAATTAAAAGGGACTTATATTTCATGAGAACTTTTAATTTTTCATTAAAAAAAAAATAATGATTATTCATGGTTTCTAAAATGGCCCCAGACCACTATAACACAATGGATTATGACCTGTCCAGAGCCATATAATATTTATAGTGGAATTAAAACAGAATCAGACAAGGATAATACCTGAATTTAAACAATTCCTAAATAATTCATGCGACTACATGTCATTAAGTTATAAGTAAAAGTTTCATCCCCGAAAATAAAATATGGATTGGAAACTGAAATAGATGCCCTATTACATAGAAGGATCGAAGATATATACTAAAATATTTAATAAACTTTAATACTTACGATTGTAAAAATTAAGAAAAACAAAGTACTACACGCAGCAGGGAAGAACAAAAGATACGAACTACGACAAGAACCTCAAACAGTCCTTGAAAGTAGAATGTTCTAGAGGGTTCTAAATTTCGGCATAAGCATTTATTGACTGGTAGTGGGGAACCTTTATGTCAGGCACGTCATATGATAATCTAAGAAAAGTTTTAATATTAATACTTATATAATTATTTATATATATTTTCTTTTGTTGATTTTTTTAAACTACTTTCAATGTAAGAAAATGTCCCAGTATGAATATATGAAAATAATTTGCAATTTACTGTTGGCGGGAATTTTAAATCAAATATTGAACATGCCCCGCATTTGATTAAGTTTTTATTATTTTTACTTTATATTTCTTACTTTTTTTCTTTAATTATATTTTATGTCGTTATCATTAAGCGGATAAAATTTTATTTAGTTAAATAGGGTAAGATTCAAATATGATTAAACAATGCTAGGAATTAGAAAGTAACTTTCTACATATGACAGTTATTTTAGTAAAAATAGATATTACAACTACAATTTTAATTTTAATATTTATATCAATGCATTAGATTAAAAAAAAAATCATAATTTTAGCTTAGCGCAGTCACCTACATAGCACTACTAAAAAAATAATATTGTAATTACTTTTAAAGGAATGAATTAAAATTGTCCTTTAGAACTTTGTCACTCAATGAATATAGGCAAATCTATAAATCATATTTTATTTTTAATGAAACATGTGATTTCCATACATAATGTTTTAGAATTATCAGAGGGTCAAAAAGGATCATAGTATACAAATTTGCTCCTGAAAATATGCTCAGTTCAGGAATTTATTCCTTTCCGAAGCTTAATCCAAACTTTGAGAGTAAAATTAAATTAGTTATTACTTCAAATTATAAAGTTGATGTTAAAGAGTGGTGAAAAAGAAAAAATAAATGAAACTTTTAGTTCAATGTTATTTATTATATTAACTTTGTGAAATGCTGCTTTTTTTAAGCAATTAACTTTTATTGTAACATTAACAATATGTTCCTTTTCAACAAATGTAACTTAAACATGTGAGTGATTCATTAATAATTCATCACTCAACACTCCCCTTTCTTTATTTATGAATCACTCTTGAGCCCAAGGCCTTTGCTAAGCTTCACCATGCGTGGTCCATATAATGGCTTGGTGAGGATGTCTGCAAGCTGGAGCTCTGTTGGAATGGAACAAATCTTTATATCCCCTCCATTCACCTTCTCTCTGACAAAGAAATGTCTCACTGCAATGTGTTTTGTCCGACGATGAAGTTCTGGATTTTCAGCCAGCCTCACTGCTGCTTCGTTGTCCACAAAAAGTTCTGGAGTATGTATTTCTCCTACCAAATCCTTCAACAGCATTTGCAGCCAGACCATTTCTCTTGCCGCTTCACTTGCAGCAACCACTTCAGCCTCGGTGGTAGAAATAGCCACAGTTGCTTGTTTCTGACTGTACCAGGTGACTGCAGCTCCTCCAAAGAGACAGACAACACCTGTAGTGGACTTCCCTGATAATCTATCTCCTCCATGGTCTGAGTCACTGTACCCTAGAAGCTTATGACATTTAGACCCATAAGCATAGTTTAAGCTGTAGTCCATGGTGCCTTTTAAGTATCTAAATATACTTTTCACTGCAGTCCATTCAGTTGGTGTGAAGTTGTCCAGAAACCGTGATACATAGCTCACAGCAAACGCTATGTCTGGTCTTGTTCCACACATCAAGTACATAAGCGCACCTACAGCTTCCCTGTACGGAACCTTCACTCTCCAATTGTTCAGATCTACTATTTTCTGGGAATTAGTAGGTTTGTTATTATTATTTGGCACTTCCCTTGTGCATGCAGGTAAAATAGGAGATCTCACAGGTCGGCAGTCACTCATATTAAATCTTTCTAAGATTCTTTTTGTATAAGCCTTCTGACTGAGTTGGATTCCTAATTTACTTCGCTCGATTTGAAGACCTAGCATATAGGATACTTCACTGATGTTAAACTTAAATCGTTCTCTCAGTTCTTGCTCAAAAACATCAATATCAGCCAAACTATTGGCTGCTATTAGGCCATCGTCTACATACAGAGCAATTATAAGCTTAGAACTACCATTCTTACGGATGAACAGACAGGGGTCTGCTGCACTTTCACTGAAGCCTTTAGATGTGAGGAAATCCTTAAATTTCTCATTCCAACACCTTGGAGCCTGCTTTAGGCCATACAGACTCTTTATTAACCTACAAACTCGGCCACTGCCATCATTATGTCCTTCAGGCTGTTTCATGAAAATATCCTCTTTCAGATCTCCATATAAAAATGCTGTGGTTACATCGAATTGCCTAAGGATGAGATTTTCACTCGCAGCGACACTCAATACCGTCCTTATGGTACCCAAAGTAACAACTGGACTAAAGGTCTGGTCGTAATCTACGCCTTTCTTCTGGGAGTATCCCTTAACTACCAGTCTAGCTTTGTATTTATCAACCGATCCATCTGGAAATGTTTTCACTCTAAAAACCCACCGCGAAGGAAGGGCCTTCCTGCCTTTAGGTAAATCTTCTAGTACCCAAGTGCCGTTCTCCCTCAGGGAAGCAATTTCACAGTCTATAGCTTCTCGCCACTTGTCACCATTGGCACTTGTGATCGCTTCTTGGAATGTTTGAGGTATGACATCATTATACCTCAATGTTTCAGCAGCACAGATGTAATCAGCTAGTCGAGCAGGAGGTCGAAGTGCAGACCTTGGTCGAAGTTCCATCTTCCCTTCTTCGGTTTCAGATATTTCCTCTGCTTCTCCTTCCACCACCTCCTCTTCCTGAATGTCATCACCTTCCACTTTTCTTTCTTCTTGAATACCACTACATTTTTCTCTTTTTTCTTCTTGATAAACATTTTCTTGGTTTATATTTATGGCTTATATATTAGCCAATTCTCTAAAGAATTCAGGTTCCCCACCCTCTTCATTTTCAGAACCAATTTCTCCACAATCTTTATCACTGGTAAGAAGAGGAATATCCAGGCATTCTTCAGCCGGGTTACAAACGCTTTTTTCAAATTGTTCATTTTTACCATCTCTAATGGCCATTGGTATTAAAATACAGGAGGATTTGTTTACACCTTTCTGTGGTTTTAATACTTCTTTCCCTGTATTATTTTCTTTGATAATTTTCTCATCAAAAATTACATCCCTGGAACGCACAACTTTGCCTTTGGAAAATATTCTATAGCCATAGAAGTCACCCTCATAACCAATTAAAACACCTTCTTGTGCCTTCTGATCCAGTTTATGCCGGTTTTGTTTGGGTATGTGGAAATAACATTTACTTCCAATTACTTTAAAATACTTAATACTCGGTTTTCTTTTGAACCATAGCTCGAATGGAGAAACATCTTTGATGTTAGTTGGACCAGACCTATTGAGTACATAAGCTGCTGTGTTAGTCAATTCAGCCCAAAGCTGTTGAGGCAAATTATCACAACTATACATCATAGACCTCACCGCCTCAACCAATGTTCTGTTTTCTCTTTCACTTGAGCCATTTTGTTCGGGCGTGTAGGGCATAGTGAACTTCTGCTGGATCCCCTTAGAACTACAGAAGTTTCTTATCTCATTGTTATTGAATTCGCCCCCATTGTCACTCAAGATTGCCTGGATTCTATATCCTATTGCTTCTGCTTCAGCCACCATGCATTTCAATTTATTAGCTACTTCACTCTTTTTCTTTAAGAAATATACAAATCTGTAACGTGAAAAGTCATCTTTTATTAAAAGAAAATAACGATAACCAGAAAAAGAAGGTGGAAATGGTCCACAAACATCACTGTGCATTAGTTCTCCGGGTTTACTTGCTCTTGGTCGTGTACCAAATTTTAGCCTATGAGTTTTCCCAGCAGCACACCCTTTACAGATCTCTTGATCTAATTTCAAATTAATACCTAATTCCTTTGAGATTAGTTTCTGTACATGTTTCTTGTTTTGATGAGCTAAACGTTCGTGATATAACTGTAAGGAATCAATTGCATTTATCTCAGCATCTGGAAGAATTGGGTAGATATCAAGCTTGTACAATCCTCCTCTTCTCTCACGTTTCCCTCTCAAGAGTGGTTTTCCATTTAGCTTAAATGTACAGGTTCTATTATTTGAAGTAAAGAAACTATTTGAAGGGTTATTATCATGTGCTGCTAACACCGAGAAGAGATTTTTATGAATATCAGGGACATATTTAACATTTGACAGGGTCAGCTCCAATTCCTTCCCAAATACTCTGCTACGAAAGTTAATACTACCCATTCCTCGAGCCTCAACTAAGCTCCCATCAGCAGTTACTACCTTGCAAGGGTTATCAAAATTCTGAAATGAAGAAAATATGTCCCTTCTGTTGGAAATGTGACTTGTAGCTCCATTGTCCACATACCAACCTTCTTCATCCCATTCAGCCTTTCTGTCAACCTGAAGAACATTCTGAGTATTGTTGGCTTCAGGAGACTTATCTCTCTCGAATCTATTTTTTGATATAAATTTAACTCTGCTATCTTGTCTCTTCTTGCAATTTTTTGCAATATGCCCCTTTTCATGACAATAGAAACATTCTATATCACTTTTTACATTGTTTGACATTCTTCTATTATTGTAAGTCTTAGTTACCATTGCTTCTTCTTTATCCTCTGTTTTCTGAGAACCAAGCAATGATCTTTCATAGGCACAGATTTGTGTAGTCAGGTTATCAATTGACCTCTCACTTTTGCTCATTAGCATCCAGCTTGAGCGAAATGAAAGAAAAGAACCTGGTAAAGTTCCTAATATTTTGCAAATTAAAAATATTCCAGGAAGTTCTAGATCAGGATGATCCCTATCTTTAATTTCTTGATTTAGTTCCTTCCATAAATTTTTAAGTTTGCAAATATGGGTAGCCATATCATCATTTTGTAATTTCTTATATTCGAAAAATTCCATGCAAAGGTTGTATGCCTTGTCTTCGGTTGAGCAGTCAAATATCCTATGGAGTTCCAGCCAAACTTCTCTTGCTGTCGTCAACCTAATTACTTTCATTAGAGTATCTTCAGACATATTATTAGTGAGAACTAAAAGCGCAGAACTGTCTGCTTTATTGAACTCAGCTAATTCATATTTGAACTGTTTCAACTTTTCAGCTGATTCTGATGAAGAAACTAGCTCAGGTTTCACCAGTTTCCCTTCTATTACATCCAAACCTCCTGGGATTGACCTTAAGCAAATTAAAATCTTGTACCTCCATGTTAGCCAATTTGACTTTCCTTCAAGGCATCCAATTTGAACAACTTTTGTTTCCATTTTGTTAGAATCTTCTTCACAACAATTCTTATATCTGGGCTGGGCCCATAACCAAATGAAACTTTTAGTTCAATGTTATTTATTATATTAACTTTGTGAAATGCTGCTTTTTTTAAGCAATTAACTTTTATTGTAACATTAACAATATGTTCCTTTTCAACAAATGTAACTTAAACATGTGAGTGATTCATTAATAATTCATCACTCAACAAAAATCCTGTACCTCTAAAACCCATTTGGGGTCTTGGGCTCAGTGCATATTGAGATCTGCACTGTTTAAAGGCCAACAGCCATGTAATGAGTTTGATTAAACCTTGATCATGCCCAGCCAGCAGGTTTTTCCTCTATTTTTGGGTAACCACGTGATAGAGGCTGGGTGTGCACCAGGAGGGTCACCATGCATCAGGGTCACTCCAAAGCTGAAATAACAGAATAAAGAATACTAGCACAGTCAGGGTTCAAACCTGTAACGGGAGCCAGAGAACGGTATACTAGTTCTCTATCTACTAGGCCACACCACTCCTTTTGAAGAGTGTGAAAACCATTATAAAAATAAAATTCTAGAGGGCACAACATGCAACTTTCACTTACCTCTCCTCTTGAAAACATTTTTAATAGATTGAACTAAAAAATAATTACATTAAGTTTTATTGAAAGTTGTTTGGAGGGTGCGGTTATCAAACATATTACAATAAGTAAACTTATATTGGCAACATTTCAGCCTAAATTTTATACCTTCATCGGGTTATTTTCAAGTATATTTCTCCACCTACCCAGCATTATATAACAAATTTTACTAATTATATGGCAAATTTTCATAACTTTTTATATTATTATTTTTTTTACTATAATCTTGATGGATTTTTATGTTATTAGTTTTATTACTATTCATTTAGATATTTTATTACTGATATTTAATTATGTTCCTTTTATATTTTATTGTTTGTTGTCTTATCTTTTCTAAGCCTCCTTGATGAGAGCTCATTTGATCTACTTCTCCAATAATTTACTCTAAGGTCAACAATTCTTCCATCAGTATATACAGTTTTGATGGAAACATTTTTTTAAAAATTAAATATATAAAAAGAAGATTAAATATTTTTAAAAATAACTGATTAAATTATTTTATTTATTAACAATTTTTTACAATTTAGTTGTTTCTCTTTCCTAAATATTTTTGCCACTTCTTTCGCACGAACCAGTCTCTCGAAGACCTCTGGCAGCCATGCCTTTCTCCACATCCTGCAAACATCCTTGGGTCTACTTTTTTTTTAGCCATTCTATAGGTTGACACAGAAAGGTCAATTTTGGCCATCGCTCCTCTGTCGTTCTTTGTAAATGTTCATAACATTTAAACCTTTTTATTAATATTTCATAGAGAATAGTTGTTTCTAGTTGGAAATTATGCTTGATACTTTAGTTGGTAACATGCTGCAGTCTGGAAATGGCGCAAGACCATCTCCAAAAGTTCAATGCTAACAACCTTGTTTCCTGCTTTTTGGTTATCACACACACGTTTCTGATCCATATAGAGTGACGCTAACCAAAAAGGAATGGTATTGCCATTTCTTGGTTTGGAGACTCACCCATAACACAGAATTTAATGAAAATGAAAAATAATTTTTATACTGGGACATTTCGTCCCCAAATATTAATATACAGTGAACAGAAGAAGTCCAATTTGTCTGGCTTCAATTGATATATAATTATTTAGTCAAGTAAATTATATAAGGTTAATATGAATAAAAGATACAAAAAACAAAAGAAATAACATCAAATGAGTTTAGTTAAGTATTATCAAAGTCTAGATTTATCTCATATATGCGGAAGATTGATTTTTGAGGAGGTGGAATATGTAATAAACTCATTAAACAATATTCAACAACAAAAACAATGTTTTATTCCCTCATTGAGGTTATCCATTACTAACTAACAAAAACATGTGTTTTTTTACAATAAATATATACAGTGCTTAGATTGTAACAGACCATGGGATAGCGATGACATAGAGGAGAGTTGGTCAGCTTTTAGAAAAATCGTCCTAGATGCATCGAAACTGGTCTGCGGAGAGAAAAGCATCGGATCCGGTTTTAAGAGAACAGATTGGTGGAATGAGGACGTGAAAAAGGCTATTCAAGAAAAGAAGACTGCCTTGAAAAACTACCTCAGCCAAAAACTCCAACTGCGTATCAGACATATAAAATCAGGAGAAGTGAAGCCAAAAGAATAGTAACTCAGGAGAAGAGAAGATCCTGGGAGGATTTGGGTAGGAAGCTGGAAGAAAATGCAAGAGAAAACCAAAAAGTTTTCTACCGAGTGCTCAAAGGAATGAGAAAAGACCGGCCAACTACCCTGAAAGGAATAAAGGATAAAGAAGGGAACATTCTATGGAAAGAGGAGTGCATCATGGAAAGATGGAGGGAATATTTTAAAGACCTGCTAGAGGGGAGAGAAGTTGAGGCGTGCCTAACCTGGAACGATGCAGAGGAAGTTTGGGACGAGGAAGACTACGTCAGTGAAGAAGAACTCCAAGATGCAATCGAAAAGACAAGACTAGGCAAGGCAGCTGGACTCGATGAAATTACTCCAGAAATGATTAAATACATGGGCAACAAGGGCCAAGAGATGTTCCTCCATCTTTTAAACATGGTTTGGAAAAAGAAGAAAATTCCTAGAGACTGGGAAGTAGCGGTGATTGTGCCCATCTACAAAAAGGGAGACAATAGAGAATGCAGCAACCACAGGGGAATATCACTTCTCAGTGTGCCTGCAAAGATCTACTCTAGGATCCTAGAAACAAGAGTAAGGAAAATTGTCGATTGCCAAATAGGAGAGGAACAATATGGCTTCAGGAATCAGAGAAGTACGCAGGATCTCATATTCACGATGAGACAAATAACAGAAAAGACTGTGGAGAAGGATAAAGAGCTCTCCATCTGCTTCGTAGACCTCCAGAAAGCTTTTGACAGAGTGAAGAAAGAAGATATAGAGATGGCACTGTCAGAGCGGGGTGTAGACCGTGGAACAACCTTGGCGGTGATGAGTCTCTATAAAAAGATGAGGAATGTGGTCAGAACCAGAAACCACATTTCAAAAGAATTTGAGACGGCATTGGGAATAAGGCAGGGCTGTAGCCTGAGTCTGTTACTTTTCATTATGGTTCTGGACTTGGCACTAAGGAGAGCCAAGCCTATAATGAGGAAATTCCAGCTAGGGCACAGAAACCTCCACCCCACCAGATATTCCCTATTAGCCTTCGCTGACGACATCATCCTGCTAGCTGACAATGATCGAGACCTCCAACATAATATAAATGTCCTACAAGAGGAATTATCCAAAATAAATATGAAGATTAATCCGGGGAAGACTAAATGCATGAGAATTGGTAAGAAACCCCGAAGGATAATGAGGATACTAAGGGCTGGAGGACAGAGATTAGAGCAGGTCGAAAATTTCAAATATCTGGGAGCTCATCTCAATGAGAATGGCTACATAGACGAAGAAGTGGCCCAGAGAATTGGAGCGGCAGGGAGGATGTTCTGTATGGTAAGGCGAGGTTTTCTGGGGAGAAGAGAGGTGTCAAAGCGGACCAAATTAGCCGTATATAAATCGACATTTCTTCCTATCCTATCGTACTCCTCAGAATCGTGGACTCTTACCTCAAAACATAGGAGCCAAATCCAGGCCATGGAAATGAGGTATCTCCAAAAAATAGAGAGAAAGACACGGAGAGATAGGATACGGAACGCCACTATACGGGCTAACCTTGACGTCAAACCGGCGGAGACCGTTCTAGAGGAACACAAACTGAGGTGGTTTGGACATCTTCTTAGGATGGATCCGGAGAGAAGTGCCAGGAAGACGTATGAGACCCGCACAGAGGGAAAAAGACCCAGAGGAAGACCCCGCATCTCCTGGGAGGACGGTGTAAAGGATGCATGCAGGAAGCGCGGGATAGACTGGAGTAGGAGAGTGGAATTGGCACAACAAAGAGACATATGGTCCAGACTCTACAGGCAGGACCCTCACACCGAACAGCGGTAGAAGAGGAAACGATTATGATGATGATGAGTGCTTAGTGTTATCACATTATCACACCTCCCCTCTTAAGCCTTCACCCTCGCCTTCATCTTCCTCGCTGACTGTACCAAATGTTTTCAGCATTTGGTCCACGTGCCTCTTCCAGGTAGCTTGGTGCCTTCAGGCCTCACCAGGTATAGCCATTCTCCAAGCCTTCCTGTAACAATAGCTCAGATCCACTTAGTTCCCTTTCCTGATGGGGACTCCCTGCAGCCCCGAACGTACACATCTTCTCCTCGCCGGAACTCCATCTTTCTCCCTTTATTTTCTTCAACTCTTGGTGTTTCTTCATCTATCAGGGCATCCATCCTGCTTCGGATTTCTCTCCCTAACATCCGCTTAGCTGGAGTCTCTCCAGTTGTACTATGGATAGAAATCCTGTAAGAGAATAGATACCGACTGATTGCAGTTGCCATGGAAACCCGTTCCTTTTGAGAATCATCCAAGGCTTTTAAAAGACCATTTTTGAAGCTCTTTATTGAGTGTTCCGCCGCCACGGAAGAGCGCGGAGTAAGGAGGTCAAAGATATAGGAGGGTTTTCTGGTTTGCAGGGATTAGAATAGAATAGGAATATTAGAATAGGAAGATGCCAAGTAGGTATTTTCTTCGGGATTTGGGATAGAGTCACCTTTGACCTAAATACCAGTGAGACGTGTGACTATCTGTAGAGGCCGTACATAAATCTTATAAATCTATTCATTAATCTTTTTAGCCTTATCTCGTTTTTGCCTTTGAATTCTCCATATGCAAGGCATCCATAGTCAAAGTGGGGGAGGATGAGAGAAAACACTAAGAGATGACGGGTACTTCTAGGAAAAGTCATGGAAACGTATAAGCTGTTTGAAGATACAGGTGGATTTTCTGGTAATTTGGGAAATATAGTTAGGTTACTCCATGTTAAATTTTGATCAAATATAACTCCTTGATTTTTTATGGAATTTTGGAATTGGATAGGAGTTTTTTTTTTAAGAAAGAGTAATGGGTTTTAATGTTCCTATAACCAACCTTCCTCTCGTAATTTTTTCCATGATGTCCTTAGAACAGCTGTCATCCTCAGTTGAGATATTTTAACTCATTTATCCTTTGAACAGCAGTGAAGATAGATAATACCCTTGTTTGAGCCCTTCTAGTGATCGGGAAGTGGTTTGTTAGTCGATTTCTCAGCTTTATCCTCGCTCTAGCAACATAGTACAAACTTTTTATGGTTTTTATAATAATTTCTTATCCCTACGTTTTGTAAGGATTCCCATAGCCTACACAATGTTACCATATCATAGGCTTTCAATAAATCTATAAAATCCCTCAGGCCAATCAAGGATGAAAGGAGACAAGAATTTAAAAAAAAAATTGTGTTTAACATTTGTCTCAGAGTCGGTTCTGGCACCACTACATTACATAATATACACACATGACATGCCAATCACCTCCGAAACTAATAGCAACATACGCAAACGATACATCTATCATCACAAAACATCCTAATCCTACTCACAGACATTACAACACCACCTAACACAATTCCCTGACCGGTACAAACTTTGGAAAATTCGAATTAACAAAGACAAATCCCAACATATTACTTTCACTCTTCGACATATCACCTGCCCGCCAGTATATCTTGACAACATCCAAATTCCACAGACAGGCACAATAAAATATCTCGGCTTGACATTCGACAGAAGAATGACATGGGGCCCACACATCAAGAACAAACAGATAACGCTCAACAAAGGACTGAAACTTTTATACTCACTACTCTCAAGACGTTCAAAACTAAAAATTAATTGAACACTTAAACTTACCTACTAAAGCCCATTTGGACTTACACCTCACAAATATATGGGACTGCCAAAAAGACACACATACGTAAAATTCAAATTTTTCAATCCAAAACTTTTAGAATTATTACAAACTCACCACGTTACGTTAGCACATTACATACAGGACCTTCACATACCAACAGTCAACAAACAGATTCGGGCCCTCTACAAACGTTTTCACAACAACTTACACGGACATACTAACACACTAATACAAAGCATGGCCACAAGTAACATGGGGACAATACTCGCAGAGGGCTGAAAAAAGTTGGATAAGGGACCTTCTAAGCTAAATCCGTAATAGGAAGCACGCTAGGAAGAGGTGCCGCTGGGCATCTTCTCTCCATCGTGCCTACCACGTCAGACTATCATTCCTTCATAAAATTTGCTGATTGTCAACATTCATTGACAGGTATGAATAAAAAATTTGAAGATTAAAAAAATATATATATATTTGTCTCATGAATGTCTGGTCATATTTTGGGTGCCGATACTAGGCCTTAAGAGAAACAAAAAAGTTGATATGACCCATAGTCCAATCGCCGACGGTCAGGAAGGAAAATCAAATTATGTGATTTTTGCTGTTATGCATGGCCATCATTGAAAAGTATCTGCTCTTACAGTATGACGAGACATTTACAAGACATCCTGTATATTCAATTAAATAGTTAAGGACTTAAAGGAAAAATCAACAAAATAACAGCACAAAGACAACATTAAAATGCTTTTATTCATCATAATCTCAACTGTGGTTATAAAATTAAAATTTCAACACAGAAAATTGTTGGTGTCATGAACTCATTTTTTTTTTCATTATCAACATTTTTTTCAAGCTTTAAACATATAAAAAACAATATTTGGGCGCCCGACAAGATAAGAGAAAGCGACACAATCAAAAATTTTCTTTGATCATCTTAAGTGCATAATACAAAAATTCTATGAGGAGTATCACAAAACATCTTTTAGAGAAAAAGAAACTAATAAAATATAACATTAAACCATCAAATTAACAATGAAAATGAATAAACACTTAACTTAAAAAAAACTAAACTCTATGGTGATATTGCACAATCTACTTAAAATAACAATTACAAAAAAATGCATAGTAAATTACAACATATTATATGTTGAAAGTTGACATTGAAATAAAAATATTTATAAAACATTTTAAATAAATCATTCATGATTTTATCTTATCAATAAAATAATTAAGGATAAGATGATTTGGATGGTGGTAATTGAATGATAATGAAAAAATATTTCTTGTATCATTCTACCACCGCCATCCAAATCATCTCATCCTCCATTATATACATATGGTCAACTATTCAGTATTCAATATAAATAAAATATTTTTGTCAATATTCAAATTTTAATCAAGATTTTTTTTGTCTATGTCAACTTCCAGTAGAGATGACAATTATATATAAACAGTAATGAGAACACACGAAACAAAATGAACAGAAGAAATGATAATACTCTAAACTATTTATAAACATTTATCACAAGTCCATTAACATAAAATTAATAATAAAAAAAACAAAGACAAACAACGTGGCATTTAAACAAAGCAGTATAAAATGTATAATCAAATTATATAATAAAACAATATAATACAAGAGGAATGTAATAAATTTACAACTCACAAACATAATTGTCTTTGTAATTATAATCATTAGAGAATTGATGGTAATGTTTCATCGTGGAATGTTGAAAGGTATATTGTATACCACACAAAAGAAATTGAAATATGTTTTTTATGATTTAATCTTAAATGAAAAAACTAATAAAAATAAAAATATTGTATTTGTAAATAGGTTTGTTATTAAACTAAAAGCAAAACAAAATTAAAAATTTAGATAATCTGATGGAAACAAGAAAATTGTATTGTTTCTTTTAATTTTTATAAATCGTTATTACAGAAATCAATGTCATGGTTATGAAGTCCTTTTCTGGCCTTATCACATTAAATATTATCGCAAACTTAAATTATAGTTTTAATAAACTGTATCTTGTAATACTGAAGGTTTTTTTAAGTAGTTGAAAAAAAAAAAAATTAATTTCACTGTGAATATGAAAAAGTGTATTTTTCACTGAATCAAATAAGAAACTCGAATTACTTAAATAAGAAGTAAAAGTCATATTTTTTCTTTTAATGTTGAAAAATTTTTATTTATTTTTTTGAAACATTTAAGCTAATTATCAATAGAACATCTTTGGTGTCTTCTTATAATTTATAACTATAAAAATGATTTAATATTTAATTTATCTTTTTTTTTTTAACATGGACAAAATTCATATAACAGATAAGTGTCATTGTCAAAAATATATAGTTTAGTTTAATCAGCTGACTAGTAAGGAAATAGGAAATATTCAATTTAATTTAATTTTTAACAACCCCCAAAAATTTTAATATTTTAATAAAGTATATTAATTTTTTTTAAACTTACAGAGTTTTTAATAGCACTCTTTTGTAATTTTTATTTTATAAATATAAAAACAAGTTAAGTTATCATTATCAAAGAACCATCATGTGCCAAACCGATTGTGTATAATATCAAAATAAAATAACTTGAAAAAGAAAAATCTCAAAACTTGCAAAAATAGATTTAAAAGAAAAACTACAAAGAAACAGCATAAAGACATCTACTTTATAGTGATATGATGACGGATGAAATGGTTTAAGTAGTAATCAATGTATCGTTACAAAAAATATAGAAAACTATTTTATCGTGAAGCCAACGTTTGCAGGTCTTCATCTGGGCTAAAGAGTAACAAGATACAATTTAAAGGTTCGAATAGAGAAATAAATAAATAAGTATAATCATGAAAAAATAAACACGTGAAAAGTGAAAAACAGTCATGAAACGTGATTTTATACATCCATAATTAAAGTTGTTCAACTAAAATGAATACAGTTTACTAAAGTTTATTACTTAATAATAATAATATTCATCATTACTAGTAATAATATTTAATATTACTTTTTAGTTTGTCATTGTTAACTTTAGTTTGATTTAATGACTTTAATTAAATTTTACTAAACTTAAATAAATTTTAATTAAATAACGATTGTTTTATTAATTCTTATGATAATATTTATTTCTCTATACGAACCCTTAAATAGTATCTTGTTACTTTTTAACCAATTGTATATATATGTAAATATATATATATATATATATATATATAATATATATATATATATATATATATATATATATATATATATATATATATATAATATATAGACATTTACCTAATAAATAAAATAATGGAATTAAATTAAATGATGAAAATTAAAATAAGTAAACAAGTACGACTAACATTTTTCTTAAAAATAATAAATATATAACAAGTGTACTAAATAAAATAAATAGCAAAGTGACGAAGTTCACTTCTACTAATAAATAGAATTTTCTCGACAGAAGATTTACTCGTGTAGTCATTAAATTATAAAAATGTATAGATTTTTTTTTTTCAACCAACAAAACTGCAACGTTTCGGTAAAAACACTTCTCGAGACATCATTTAGAAGTTTATTTCCAAAAAGTAGCAAGACATTTTTTTTACGATATTGTTATTTTTAATTATTTTTATTCTAAGACCGAAATTGGGACCTACAAAAGTTGGTATCACAATATATAGTATTCATTCTTTTTGTTTAACATTCATTAACGACCACTTGAACCATTTCATCATTCATTCTATACATACTGCCAACTATTCAATATTGTGTTATTATTAATTTTTTTTTTGTTTAAAGGCACAACAGGCAACTTTCACGTTAAAAAACTGTCTTTAAAAATGTAATGATCGTTATTTTAAACTAACCTTGAAAACACTAAATAAAGCTATTCTAACCTACATATATAGTGAAGAATCTCGTAAGAATGGACAGCAAAATTAAACAACCAATCTGATCAATCAAACATTAAACCAAAAGCATCCATTACAAAGAATCATCACAATATATGTGCATATATACAGCTTTTTCTAGTCAAATTAGAACTTTTTCTTCCAAATTATTAGTTTTTCTAAGCAAATATAAAATAAAACATTCAATTCTTATTCTTACATAACTGTATTCTTGTGAATTTACTAAAATTAAGTCATCACTTTAATTCCATATTTTCTGATATTATTATATCACTGTACTCCACACTTAAGTACTAATTTTGCTAGAAAAAGTTATATATATATATAAACTTGTATATTTTAAACTATTGGTGTCATATATTCAAAAGAGAGACAAATAAGCTAAGTAAATATTAAAAATAAATTCATTTATTTGGCTGGCTTTAATTGTTTTATTTCTAATGAGTAGTCCATAGCCTACATACAATTTTTGATTTTGATAAATTTTACCACCTTTTTTTGTATGTTAGGATAACAGTCTTTATATCGATAACTATTTTGAATTCTATCAGCCTGTTATGTCACTGCGATATCGAACTTTGTAGATACGATCTCTGAAATAATTAACATAAAAAATAAAGGCCTTTTTTTTAACGAAGTCATTATCTTGTACTTTGTGACGGTACTAACATGCATTTTTATATGGTCCTTAACCAAGGAAAATCTGATTTTAAATATATAAACTCCTTATCTAAAACATTTTATAAATCAACCTTTATCACAACGATACAAAAAATATGTAGAACCAACTGTCAAAAGAATCATCGCTAAACAAATAAGAAGAAAAGAAATTCACACAGCTATTCTAATATATATTTTCTTTGAAAAATATTAATATATTTTTTTCAGTGTCTATAAATTTAGCAAAAATAAACATATTACATCACATTTTTAAAATAGTGTGCGTAAATTTTGAATGCAAAAGCATAAATAGTCGCTATTCATTGCATTTATAGCATCACTAGCATATAAGCTTTAATTTTATGCAATATTTTCCATTTTTGAAAAAAAAAAAATAAAGGGGAAAAATAAAACGGCCTTAAGCAGTTTTTTCGATTGATGATTTCAAATATTTTATCTCTGATTCAAGTTCTTCTATACGTTTATCTCTCAACGCCAATTGTTTCCGTAAAAGGAGAACTTCTTCACTCAATCTATCATATGATCGCTGAAGCTAAAAAAAAAAAATAATAATAATTAAAATAAACCATAATTGAAATTATAAATGTCACTTTACAATAAATTACTTATTACGTAAATTATGTATAGTAATCCTTCATACTCTTAAGGAACATTTAAGAAGAAAAAACCTATACATATATTAAGTCAATGCAGTACTTGGGTGAAAAAGTACAATCAATTTTTCTTTTTTTTTTTAAATCAATAAATAAAATGAAAATATATAGAGAAATATAAAAAACCTGAACTTTACTCTCACATATTCATACAACATTAATAATAATTATTATTATTGTCGGATTGTTGGTGACGCCTTCTCAGGTTCACACAATCACCCTGAAGAAGACCTATAATTTAGGCTGAAACGTCGGAACCAATAAATTAAGTTTACGCTTAATTGTGTGTTACATTGACTGTACCCTGAACCAACTTCTCTCAAATAATTATTATTATATTATTAATAATATTAAAAGAAAATTAAAATTGGCTTGACTGCCTTATAGCAAAAACAAAACAAAAGAAATAACAAATACATATGAATAAATCAAAAAGTAACTTCTAATATTTTTTTAAATAAAACAAGACAAGAAATAAAATACAAAAAATCTTGTGCAGGCAACACACGACTTTCACTAACCTCGACTTTTATAATCAATTTAAAAACTATTAAATATACTTCAATTTGAAAAATATTTGAAGTTGATTTTAATTAAACGTGTATTAATTTTCATTGGAAACATATGATTTAGATTAAATAATATAAGTATATTAAATTGTTAATCAGTTGTTAATAAGTTTACTGTCTATTGATCACTCTACATTACCTTTTACAACTCTGTGTATCAGATAATATTTTTTCAAAAACCTTTCTCTTTCCAACGGTATATTATATCTCTATGATACTGTTCTTATTATCAGTAAACCAAAAATTAAGTTAAAAAATAGTTTTGCACTTTTATCCTTTAGTTGGTCCTCTAATGCGTCCAACTTGTATACTTAGCCGTCCTTCATCAATGTCATTAAGATGATATGGTTAATCTTTTGTAAAGTACAAAATTAAAAGTAATTTAGAGGAAGAAAATTTAAGATATCGGCATCTAAACCCTGTCAGACTATTTCAATGAGAATGAAACCTAAATGATATTTAAGCCCATTAAATTTTACATCAATATAGCGAGTTTCATCAAAATCGTTAGAGCCGTTTTTGAGAAAATCAAAATGCAAGGTATAAATAAAGTGGCTCTTCTGGTTAGCCGATTTTGATGAAAAAGTTGGTGTAACATCTCGGGCTTATGGTTGTCTTAAACATGAAATTTCAGTATCGTACGACTTATCGTTTTGGCGCTAGACTTACCACACATACACACAGACCTTTTTTGCAGGACTTGGTCATTTGGACTCAGGAGACCTTAAAATGTGTATTTCCATCAAAAACCGGAACTCGAAAAGTTTCACGATCGCAGTACTTTCCCTTACAATATATTTCATATATAGGCAAGTGAAAGTAAAATGTGTGTGTGTGTGTGTATATACACAAATAAATATTTAAAATGTTAGTGAATTTTTTAATAAAATAATTGTTAATTATATTACTTAATATCAATTAAACTTTTTCAAAAATTTTGGTTAACTTACCTGATTATAAGATTTAACTTCTGAGTCAGTTTCATTCAATTTGTTGAATTTATCTTCACTGAATACAGGTTTTCCAAATTTACGCTGTATCTGTTGAAATTTCGTGCTCTGATTTGATGAAGTTTTGGCATTTTTTTCATTTTCAGCATTATTCTAAAAAAAAAAAAAAAAAAAGTAAAGAAACTGTATAGTATAGCAATATTAAGTTTAATAATTTTGGTCATCAAATTTTTTATAAGTTCATTAACTAAGATTTTTCTAGATCAAGACAATTTCAAATACTTAGTATATCCATTTTAAGAAATAAAACAATAAGCCCCATAATATCTCATTAAACCATTATTACAATCAATTGGTTTGATCCTTCTTGTATTACAATCTAGAATTTTTGGTTAGTTAGTTAATTAATAAGTTTTTTTAATGTTAAGCCAAAATAGCAGTATGGTTTTGAATGAGATTTAAATAAGTACTCATGGAAAAATCTACAATTTTCAAAAAAAATTTAAAAGAACCATTTATGAAATTATATCTAATGGTGGATTTCGATAAAACTAAGCCATCAGAATATAAATATCTTTAAATATCAATTTCATGAATCAGCATCTCAATAATTTCTAAAATTGTATTGCTGATATTTAAAGAAAGTTATCAATACGTAAAATGTTTAGTTGAGACATTGATTAATAAAAGGTACTAAAGGATATATTTATTTATTTTTTTAATTCATAATAGTTTAATGGAAATCCGCCAACGGATTTCATATCTAAAGAACACTCTTTTTCTTCTTTCTCTTCGACCCATTTGCCTTTCAGTGTGGGTGATTTTTCTATGAATCGGTTATACTCCACTACGGGTGATTGGCCCAGTAGAAGAGACCCCGGTACCTCGGGACCACTACGGGTGATTGGCCCAGTAGAAGAGGCCCCGGTACCTCGGGACCACTACGGGTGATTGGCCCAGTAGAAGAGGCCCCGGTACCTCGGGACAACTGGTTGCCAGTTGTACTGGCAAGGTTCTTCCTAGGAGAGGTGATCCTGAGGTGTGTACTGTTAGTGTGCTTAATGTCAGTATATGTTTTTAGTGTACTGTTCTGCTGTGTGAAAATGTACTGAACTCAGGAGACCGGGGGATCGTTAAACCCCACTAGTAGAGCACATCTACTAGCGCTTGTGGGATAAAGAACACCCAAGTCCTATAATAATGCAATTATTTTCAAAAAGTACTAATTATTTATTTAATTTGTTCCAAATCATACAAAACAACTTCCTTCAATTACATAAAAATGATATTAAACAGTAAAAAAAAAATAAAGAAAAAAAGTTCTATATTTAAATACAAAAATATCCAACAAAATTGGTTTAATCATAAATTATCATGAAGTTGACTGGATACTCAGTGTTGCCACAGTTTTAAAGTAGGCAGTGCTGTCACAGTTTTAAAGTACTCAGTGTTGCCATATTACTATTGTAGAGCTATAATAGCAGTGAATTACTGGAACAATATTTTCAGATGTCTTGGAGTAAGAATTTATCTCTCATTAATAAATAAGACAGCTGATGTGAGATGTGCTATTTTTCGCCAGTCATGAGTATGCCTAAATTGGTAAAATATTGACTGGTTAAGTGATATAATGGCATTTTAGAGACTTCGGTATCTTCCATAAATCCACAGATTTTTGTTCTCCACTATTAATGCTAGCATAAATACAGTTGCACTTTTATAAAAAAAAAAAAAAATAATAATAATAATAATAAAAACATAATATTAAAGTTATTATCCAGCTTTACTGAAAATAATTACACCACATCCCCTCTTCTGCTACTATCATGATAGTACTATCATAATATAAAATTAGTATAGCTTACATTTTGATATACGATAAAAGAAGAATTCTTACCATTATTTCCTCTTTGGTGTGACAAATGTGATTGTTTATTGTATTCTGAACAATATCTGGAACTGTGTCCCTTTGCTGGAAAAAGAAAAATACAATTAAATATTATTAATTGGGTATTGGAATCTTTTAGCACATGGAACTTTATATTAGGAGATCTCACAATGTTCTTTCACGTTTTAACTACAGTGGGAGTCCTTAATTTTGCCTAATCAGGTTTAATTACGATAGAGGTCTTTAACGAGTACCTAACATCGCACCGGCGCGGGAGAGGAAAGGAGGGAAGGCACCTTTTTACGTCCCCTCCTAAGGACGACATAACTAAGGATCTTTTATTCCATTTAAAAAATCATAGAACCACCTGCAGGTTTGAACCTGTTATGCTAGCCACCCGGCTACAGGTGATCCCGATAACAATACTAATTAAAAGATGGTGAGGGACCCAGTTCTATCGTTTATTGCCAAATAGTAATTTTGTCTTTATAAAAGATATTAATTAAATTATCTTGATACGGAGACAGGACAGATTGAAAGGGTCAAAAAGTTCAAATAGCTAGGAGAGACCTTCAGGAAAATGGGTTAGGAAAAGCAGCCCTTGGAGATAGAATTCTAAAAATGGAAAGAGCTTGCGGATCAACTACAACTATCTGCAAAAAGAAGTACATCTCATGGAATGCCATAATAAGGTGTTAGAACACTGGTGTAAAAACAGAATGTCAATCGCAGTGAATGCCTCTTGATGAACTACACTACAGAAAAACTAGAAGTCATGGAGAAAAATCATGGATGCAGTTCAGACTGAGGATGGATGGAAACTTTAAAGCAACAGAGAAGTTCACCGTAAGATAGAAAGAATTGTAGAGATTATGCGAAAGAGGAGATTGAAATTCCTTGGCCATCAATACAGAATTAAAAAAAAAAAAAATCCTTAGTTATCTCGTCCTTTGGAGGGGAAGATAAAGTTTTAGTGAAAAAGTTGCTGTAACATCTCGGGCGTATATTGACCTAAATATGAAATTTCAGTTTCATAAAACTTTTCGTTTTCATACTAGACTTACCAAACACACACGCACACGCGTTTTTTTTTATCAACACATAAGATCGTACTATGTTACTTATGAGGAATAACAAAGTCTTGATAATAGGTGACCAACCCCAAAACGTTAGCTGATATACACCACCATGTTTTGAATAAAATAATAAAATACTGTTTTTGAAAGTCACATAAGTTGTTAAATAAGTAATTTTATTTTAGAGCTAGACTGACCTACACACACATGCAAAGATCCTTTTTTAAGATAAATGGTTATTTTGATTCAGGGGACATTAAAATTATTTTTGTTGTAAACTGAAATTATTATTTTTCACGATCACAAAACTTTTCCTTACTGTATAATTCATAAATAAGTAATTGAAAGTAAAAAAAAAATCTGTTAAAATCAACTTAAGAACGATTAAATAAATTTAAAATTGAAAAATTTGAAAGAACAATATTAAATTTAATTAATATTAAATTGTTACATATTATTATCAGTAATAAATCTATGTCCTATTATCAGTAATAAATCTATGTCCTATTATCAGTAATAAATCTATGTCCTATTCATCACTTTACATTACCTTTTACAACATTGTGAATAAGATAATATTTTTCCTAAAATCTTTTTCTTTCCAATGGTACATAATACGTTTATATTACTGCTATAATTATCAGAAAACAAAAAAATTAGATACAAAAATATTTTGGGTCCTTTCTCCTAATCATTAATCCAATACATTCAACATGTATATTTAGCCATTCTTTTTTAATGCTAATATGATGATATGGTTAATCTTTTGAAAAGTACAAAATTAAAGGTACTTTAGAGGAAGAAAATACAAAATTCGCCATTTAAGCCCTGTCAGGGTATTCCAATCAGAATGAAATCTATATTAAGTCTAAAGTCCATTAAATTTTACACCGATATTGTGAGTTTAATCAAAATTCTTAGAGCTGTTTTTTAGTAAATCATAAAAATTTGCAAATGCATGGAATAAATTAGCACTCCCAGTAAGGTGATTTTAGTGAAAAAGTTGCTGTAACATATCGGGCGTCTAGTTGTCCGAAATATGAAATTTCAGTTTTGCACACCTTCATTTTTGTACTGGACTTTTTTTGTTCACATTTTGTGGTAGTTGGTCATTTGGACACAGGGGAACCTAAAACGTGTATTTCCGTTGAAAACTAGAATTCTAAAATTTTCACGATCGCAATACTTTCCCTAACTACATTGTTGTGATATATTAAATAGGCAGAAATAATAAGAATTCAGGAAGATCAAGAAGGCGCGAGGTGTTCGGCCAATGAGAAAAAGGAATCAAAATGCGCAATAGAGCATGCTAAGTGAGGCATTTTTTCCGGCAATCTCTCTCTTCTGTTGTGAGCCGTGGACGAAGCAAGACGTTGAAGACACGTGATTGGATTATGCCACCAACCATCAAATTATTGTGATTTTAAACCATCATTAGTGCACTAATAATAAGTTCAAATTAACGAATTTGAAGACATCATTTTGAAAAATAGGAATGGAGACAGCTTAATCAGATAATTTACAATTTTTTTTATATATTCAAAATTTAATTGTTTAAGTTTTTAATTTAAGTTATGTTTTATATTGGAGTATATTTCTTCAAGAATATAAGTTTGTTTTTAACCTTAGCCAAGACTCAGAGTTATAATTTAGAACAACCCTAAATTACCACGCATTATTCATTTTGAAAATAAAATATTATAACAATATATTATGTATATAAGTAAGTGAAAGAAAACAAAAAAAAAGATGTTCTAATTGTCCCAATCAACAGTGAAATTCCTCATACTATTAAATGTTTTACCTCTGGCTTTCACAGTGGTTCCATTGTCCATCGTGGTTTATCAGGAAAAGTAGTGTTCTTGGACATCCTCTTGCCAAATAGATGATATTCCATTATCCTGAGACAAATGTTTCTAAAACATTTGAATCGTTTCCTTTCTATCGTTTCCAGGATGGAGCATATCTTAAGCTCCCCTTTGATTCTTTCGTTTCTTATGCGATCTCATAATATTTTCGCAACCGTACATTATATACTTCATTTCTGGTATAGTGACTCATTTAAAAAGTTTACCATGTTGAGAATGGTCAAAATGGTGGTCTAAATACCTCTTAAAAATGGTAAAAAATATTTATTAGAGATGGCTTATGAATTATGAATGGTGTTGGAAGCTTACATGAGCAGCAGTGCGCCCTAGTGGATAGAGCACTAGATTTATCATTTCCAGGTCCTGGGTTTGAAACACAGCTGTGGAAATATAAGTATTTATTCTATTATTTTAGCTGGGAGTGTTTGTCGGACAGACCCAGCCTCAATAAAATAGATATCCCATAATTGGGGGAAAAAAACCGGCGACTGAACATGATAGAGGCATAATCACCTCCTTATACAGCCGTTGGCCAATGAAATGGTAGGGATCCATATAAGTAATGAACCTAGGAGGCAGGTTGGCTGAGTGGGTTAGTGCGTGTTGCCTAGCTACCACAGATGAAGTTTCAAAACTTGAAACCAAATAATTAAGAGTTCGAGTCTCGGTGCTGGAGGGAAAGGCTCTTATCTCGACATTTATCCCCCGCCCTAGCCCGAGAAAAAGTAATGAACCTAAGACCCTTGATAGGTTGTAGAGCTATAGCTTTTTTTTTTCATAACATTTACTCCAATTCCCTTCAGCTTCTGATATACCATTGAACTCACAATCCATGATGATCACAATCATTGAAATATGAGCCACAATATCACCTTTCAGCAAACATTTTCTTCAATTATTTTACAATGTCACCCATACCAATCTATTACTGATAATCATGTTCGATAACTTTTTAATGAATCGTATTTTTAAATCAATGTTTTAATTTTTTTAAATATAAAATACAATAATATAATTATGATACATTTTAGATAAAAATCATGGAAAAATTATTTTGAGTCTTAATAAGGTTAATTTTACAAACATAAATGTAAGAGGATTTGGCAAAAGGAATGAGAGAATACAAAAAAATATGAAAAACATGCCAACTTTTTTTGAGCAAGCAAAGCATGAGGAAATTAAATGCTTTAATATAATAAATGAAAAGGATCCATGAGGGTTGGTTTTTCTTGTGATAAACAGCTGTGATCTAATTCCTTGTTTCTTTATTGATTTAACCCTTAACGAATGCCATGCTCGCAACATTATAAATATTCTAAAAAATCAAATGCCGCCCCGCCATACATGTGGCATGACATGATATTTTAGAACAAACCTAACAGATTTCCAAAAATATCACGTCATGCCGCATGTATGGGGGCATTAGATTTTTTAAAGAATATTTATTATGCCGGCATGTGGCATTCATTGGTTAAGGGTTAATGCCACTTTATGCTAATTTAGCTGGTCAGAGGATGCTACAGTGGGAGTCCTAAATTTTTCTAAACCAGATTTAATTAGGATAGGGATCTTTAACCAGTACCGGACATTGCACAGGCTTGGGACCACCTTTTTACTTCCCCTCTGATGGACGGCAAACTAAGGATTTTTCACTCATATTTTTTAATCATACGGTTTGAAGCTGCAGCCTTAGGGATAGAAAATTATATAATTAACGATTACAATAATCTCATGGAAACAAAAATTTTACAATGGAGTACAACTTCTTTTAGTTACAAGGAATAGTGCTAAGATAGTAAGCGAATAGTATGCGAAGACAGCATGGGTACACCTCTAAAGACCATTGATAATATGTGCCATCATAGTATTGCACCATTTTCTAACGAAGTGGCCAATTAAAACTAAGATACTAAGAACATTTTTTATCAAGCTCATAAGCTAAGGCGTAGCAACCTTAGTGATCTCGAAGTCAAAGTGATCCAGGTTCAATGCCAGTCTGGGCAGGATGAAATTTATTTTGTTTCGGACTTACATAATAAATCTCGACCTACCCATTCTGCTTTTTATAGATTGGCTACCTATAGGACACTACCTATAGGATGCCATTACTGAAGTTTACAAAGTTATAACAGAAAAAAGTCTTGAGACAGACATAACAAAAAAAAAAAAGTTTCAATGTCAAAAAAGTGGTTCTATTTCAATTTGAAATGATTACATCTACAAATTGCAAATAAGGTGAAACAGCTTACATCAAGAGGTCTGTAATCGGGTATCGTTTGTTGACTCAGGAACGCCATCTTCATGTGATACTTGTTACCCACGGAGCCGCTGTTTAAATTTTCCGCAGCCGTAGAAATTTTGGGTTTGTGCGTCTTTATAGCAACTCCTGTTACATACAAACAAATTAACAAATGTGCATACATATCTTTGTTTAATTTTATATTTAATATACTATATAATTTATTCACTTAAATGAAACTAGCCTAAAGTGACTTAGGGTGTTGTTTTCTCCTTATTCTTGGGGAATTTAGTGTTCCAGAATATAATTTATTTTTCATTTCATTTCAAGAAAATACAAATTAAATTCTAGACTAGAAATTTAAAAAAAAAAAAAAACCTATAATGGCTCACAGTCAAAATGATATAAACCACTTTTTAAATTCTATTACAAAAAATTTCCAATTGATCTAAACCTGAACACATATCTCTAAGCTTATATTTCATCATTATAAATTAAATTTATATTATCAAATTAAACAACCCATAGGAACAAATTTAAAAAAAAAAAAAAAAAAAATATATTAAAATAACACAAATGACAGTCACACTGAAAAAGAAATATCATTTACTTTTGGTTAAAAAATTAATATTATAAAATTGAAAAATTGGTTTCCAAAATATACTTAAGCCATTATTTATGAAATTGATATTTTGACCTAGTTGTATTCTACATGTTTAGTTATAACGAAATCTGTCAACCATTTAAAAAAAAAACATACTGAGACAAATTGCAGTACATCTCACATTGAATGTAAAAAAAACAACATCAGACAGAAACAGAACCTAACTCTGAGATATCTAATAGCTTTTATGTTTACCAATATTTAAGTGCGGCCCTAACAATTATGGCAACACTGAGTACTCTATAACTATGGCAACACTGAATACCTTCAAACCATGGCAACACTTAATACCCTATAACTATGGCAACACTTAGTATCCTATAACTGTGGCAACACATCTCCATGTTAATTAATTTATTTTTGTAAATACAAATAAATATTGTGACCAATTAGACATTTTGTATAAATAATAGCAATTATAGTAATAATTGAGACACTCATTAAAATAATTGATATTTTGACATATTTGTACTTCAATAGTTTAGTTTTATGGAAATATTTCATATTAAAACACCAAAGTCCTTTAAAAATTTCCTTCAATAAAACAAATATAATTCTAATAATATGGTAAACAAAATTATTTTAGATTTGAACCTGAAAGGGATCATAAGAATTGGATCAATAATAAATAAATGAGAGATTTTTGCGTTTCCTGTAAAATGTCCTGGAATGGATTTTGAAATCATTGCCTTGATTCTTGGGTATGTCAGTTTAGTAATACCTCAATCCCTTCTTCTAATACTTTTAATAAAAACAAAAACCAAGAATACCATGAGTACCATTATTTAATCTTTCTTGATGTATTTCCATCTTTCAGTGCCATATTCTATTAGGTTAATAATAGAAAGCCAATAGTCAACATTTATTACTTTCACTTACTTAAATACGAAATATATGGTAAGCGTAAGTAATGCGATCGTGAACATTTTTGAATTTCAATTTTCAATGGAAATACACCTTGAAGGGTCCCCTCAGTCCGAATAACCAAGTTGTGTAAAAAGGTCTGTGTCCGTATGTAGAATTACACCACACTAGCACCATAATGAAAAGTACAAAACTAAAATTTGATATTTAGTACAACTATAAGCCCAAGATTTTAAAGCAACTTTTTCATCAAAATCAGAGAACCGGAAGTTCCATTTTATAAGACGCGTTTTGCTTGTCTTCCATTCAGGATCTTTTGTTAGTCTCACAGTTAATATAATTTTTTTTCTGATCTCCTTTCTTTTAAAACAGAAGTCAATCAAATAATTGCAAAAAAAAAAAAAAAAATAATGCAACAGATCAGGAATTTCAGAACTTACACTACCTCTTGAGGTATTTCAAATTGAACATTCTTAAATCCACTGTATATAGTGGTTATAAATTTTCTCATTGTATTTCTGTCTTTCAGTAATACAATGATAAGCAATTATTCGAGAATGAGAAATAGTAATTAACATGGTAAAATGAGTAAAACCTGAAGAGAAACCACTTTTAATTTATAAAAGAGTTTGATTTGCATCACTTTAAATGAGCCATTTTATACTCAAGAAAATATAATTTTTGATAAGGATAAATAATTACCTGTCTTCAGGGACATAAGTATTGGAGGTTTGTTAACACCGTTGGCCCAATCGGAAGCAGAGACTGAAGGAACTGGCGCCGCGGTGTCAGGATACAAGTCGTCTTGGAATTGATCGCTCTGAATTAAAAATGATTAAACAAAAACATTAATGCGTATTCATTTTAATGCTTTTCAAATCAAAATAATTATATGAAGGATGAGATATTCCATGTAGAGGTCAACATATTATTACCGAAAATGTTGTTTACTATATATAGATATATAAATACAAAAAACTTTATTTTGGGACTAAGTCCCCTAATAATGATATCATATTTAAACATAACTTAGGAGCTATATCTGGCCAAGAGATAAGGTTAATAAAAAATAAGACAATGTGTCTTAAAATACATAGAACAATAATATGCAATAAATTCTCCTAGTGACAATATAATAAAAACCTGTACCACTACAATCTATGAAGGGTCTTGGGCTGAGTACATATAGAGATCCGTACTGATTCTAGGCCAACAGCTTCGAACCCAGGACCTGGAGCATAGTAGACTAGCGCACTATCCACTAGACCACACTGCTCCCTGACAACATAATAATAATAATAATAATAATATTTGGCTTACCGAACCCGAAGGTTCGATGCCGATACCACCAAATTCCACCTACACAGACTTATCCAATGTTCACCGTTCAAACCCAAGCCCCCATGATCAGCCTTAAAGCAATCCTCCCATCGATGATTAGGCCTACCTTTTGGACGCCTACCAGTCGGATTAGCGAATACCAACTTTCTCGGAATCTGTTCCTCACCAAGCCCAATAACTTTACTTGCCCATTTGAGTCTCCGCAATGCTATCAACTCAATTATATTACCAGGGTACAAGCTCCGTGATTCCGCATTGTGCAACCTTCTAAGCTCCCCAGTGGCCTCATCTCTCTTCGGACCAATATTTTATGCAGTACCTTATTTTCGAAAACCTTAAGCCATTGTTCATCCTTCAAAGTAAGTGGCCACGTTTCATAGGTGACAATATAATTAAACAAATAAAAATAGGTATGAGCATTTGGGGAGCAAAAAAGTACCGAAAAAGGAGGAACTGAATGAAGAAAAAATATTTATTATCAAACAAAGATATTGACTTGCACTGAACGTAAGTGCTAGAAAAACAAGATACAAAGTAAAGGTTAGTTTACAGAAATATATGAATACATTTTATCATAAATAATTAGAATAAAAATTGAAGAACAATGTTTGTTTGTTTAAATATCTTTATTTTAATTGTTTGTTTGTTTATTATTTTAACGTCATTTTTATGCTACTGTAGCTAATCGGAAAATGCTACAGTGGTAGGCCTTAATTATGATAGGGATCTTTAATGAGTATCTGATATACTCGGGATCCCTATTTTATGACCTATGAAGGACGGCATAACCAAGGATTTTTTACTCCCTTTAAAAAATCCTAGAGCCATCTTATGGGTTTGAACTCATGATCTGCAAGAAAGGCTGTCATGCTAGCCACTACACCACAGGTGACCCCTTTATTTATGACAATATTCATTCCAATAATTCTCTATTCCCAACTTGAAACAAGTAACTCGTTTATTTTTGGCCCTGATGAAAACCCACATTTCACACATTCCTTGAACCCAACAAAATTATCTCATCCTTCATTATATAAATAACAATAACTGTTTATAATTTGTATGTATTGTTTATAATGGATAAACATTAGGTGTAGATTATTTTAGGTGAAGTTCAAAGTTTAAATATAAAGTTGGGGACTGATAATTAACTTCACCACTATTTTATTTAATTATGATGCATTATGTTTAGGCTATAATGCCATTAAACTTGTGAGCCATCATCAGAGCATTACTGAGCCATGTCAAGCACAAAATTACAGCATTTTGAGCTGAAACGTTTGTAAAATTAAAATATTAAAAAAAAACGACAGACACCCGATTATTTCTACCTACAATAATTTCTACAGTCGACTACACATCCTCAATAAAAATAAATAATTAGTGAAGTTAATTATCAGCCCCCAATTTTAAATGGATAAACACAATAAAAAATATAATTACCTTTCTTGGTACAATCATAGATACCGGTTCGCACAAAGGTTTGGTCGTATGGAGTTTATAGAAGCGGAATATCTCACACTGAGTCACGTTGCAACCTCGTTTTGGCATAATACCTAAACTCCTCTGATCGCAAAACAGTAAATTATGTTAATAATAATACATATTTTTAATACAACATTAGTAAGAATATATAAAAATAATAATAATAAAACAACAACAAACCTGTGGTAAACCGGAAAGGTATTGATTGAGAAAATGAACCCACGGAGCTGAGTCAACAATTTCATAATACCTGATGTTTCCATCTCCCTGAAATATTAAATTTTTAAGAAATATTAAATATTTAAACACTTGAAAAATATAATATACGATTATATACTATATATTAATACCCTCAAAACTGGATTGAAATGAAATGAAAACAAAATATTGCCTATGGTCCAGTTACTTTTAAATAAAAAACAACAACAAATTTAATACATCAATATATCTTTGCATACTTATATACACTTGGAGCACACACTTATATATACACATAATTATACTACAGATACCTATATTTACAATGGAACGGAAGATTGAGATTCAAGAAGGTAATAGAAGAGTTGATGTTTGAAATAAGAGAGAGAGGTGGTTTAACAGATAGAGATAGGCACGGAATTCCAAAATAATGAGGAGCGAACGAGAAAGGATGCATTTCTATGTGATGGGATATAAATATTGATACGAATTAATATCTCAAAATTGACAATACATTAAAGAAAATAGACATAGTAATAAAATATATTGATACACAAGCGCACTACTTAAAATCAAAGATATTATTTATTAAAGTCTATTTCTTACACTATATAATAAATCATATCGTATTTTCACAAAGAGCACCTTGATCGATAACTTAATAATGGGTGGAGTATAGAAGATAATCCAATGTTAAGTTAATTTGTAATATAATAACAGTAAACAAATAATAAAGGTAATACGTAATATTAAATATGTTAATCAAACTAATACTTAACTTACCTTTCCAGCCAAAAATAGAATATTTGTATCGTAGTCAAAGTATGGAAAGATTATTCCAGAAGATGAGTCGACATATTCATTAGCCAATGGTGTGACTAGAGAATTCTCATTCCAAATCGCCAATTCACGATCGCTGCGTTTCGAAAATCCCACTGTCGCCACGAGGCCATTTTTCAGATATACAGCTTTACTGCATCTATTTCCATTATGGCATATACCTTCCTAAGAGGAAATAACAAGTAATTGTGATAAATTAATATAAATTAATTAAAATTATTACTAACTAAAAAAGAAAAGAAAAGTCAATTAAGTACGTGTATCAACATGACGGTACTGCTTATAAGATCCCATGACACTTTAAGATATTGCCACTACGTCACTCCGTCCAAATATATAAAGGATAAAAAATGTGGCTTTAATATTTATTCCGTGACTAGGAAAAACAATAGATCATGTTTTATTGTTTATAATTTACTGATTTTCCATAATTTACTGAATAAGTATGTTTAAATTAATTAAATCCAATGCCAAATATAAATCGGCACTTTGAAAAAGTCAATTTCAAAGAAACCTTTGCTATAAAATACCAGGCATTTCAAAGCCTTAAATAGTTATTTAAAAAAAATAAACATACAAAGAAATAAAATTATAGGAAAACAAACATTATTAACTCATGCTTAAACTAAGATTAAATAATATTATGTTAATATAACTTACTGATATGACGAGTCCAGTTCTCGGGTCGATTATTCTCAATTTTTTATCTTTTGAAGTAGTTGCAATTCGGGAACCGTCTCTATTAAATGAGAAACTGTGAACTACATCGGAATGGCAATCTATAATGTTCAAGGCCTCACCTTTTCCGACATCCCAAATAATAACCTGGGAAGAAAAAAGTTTTGTTTTTTGAATTAGCATAAATCATTCATTAAAATATAAATATAATAGATTCTGTCGTATAAGCTACTAAATAATGGGAATGGGTGCACTGTAGTCTAGTTGGTAGGGCACTAGGCGAGTATATACTAATAACTAAGCTAATAAATAGTAAATAACTGATCTAAAGTTAAATAAATGAAAACCAAAATTTTAGTTTCTTCAGTGTTTTAAAATCTTCACCCAGTTGACATGCCCTTCTTAAAAAAATTATTCATGAAAATACAAATTTAGTACATTCATTCACTCCTAGAAGGCATTAAAAAAAATAAATATATAAAATATTCCTTATGTGCTTAATATAGCCTTATGTAGGTAAATTAAGTATTGTTACTTTGTCTTAATATCAACAAGATTCAGAAAAAAATTTCTCTATTTATACAGTTGACTGATAATGTAATTTTGTGATGAATAAAAGCTTAAATTACATAAAAAAATTTAAAGTGAAGTATTCACAACTTCAACTATTTTTAGGTTCACTGAATTTCAATTTGGTTTTCTATTTTCTTCAAAATGAATGTTCTATTCTTCAGGTCCGAGTTCGAATCTGACCAAGGCAGGATAATTATTTAATAGATTTTATTTTCCCCATAGGAAGACTCTAAGTTAAGGAGACCATCCTTAACCAGCTTCTATAATTTTTTTCCAAAATTATAGAAAAACTAACCTTGCAGCTGTGCATGATCTCAGCCTCATGAATCTTGTAAAGTTATTGTTTTAATTTAACATAATAATTATAATGTTATTTATACATGCTTCATTATGATTATTATTGTAATACTATTCATAGTTGCTTTATAGAGATATTTTAAATAATAAGAACTAACCAAGTAATCAAATCCCACGCTGGCAATAACATTTTCAGCAGTAGGATGCCATTCGATATAGCCGACCCGCCGTTTATGGGCGTGTAAGTCAACAATCCAATCAGTCACGTTCGAAGATAAGCCACCTTCTGGGACGTACCAAAGTTTGATCTAAAGAAAATATTTACAAATAAATTAAAATAACAAATATAAATATAAAAGAATAACTCAATACATAAAGTAAAATATTGACTAACTGACACCATCAGTTTATGCTTGGCATGGCTTAACAATGGTTTGTTTATATAATATGTATATTTATGTGTATATATATATATATATATATATATATATATATATATTTATTTATTTATTTTTACCTCTCTATCTAATTCTAAATTTTAATGTTAGGTGAAATCCCACAGTGAAGAAAAATTTGCTGAATTATTGAATCCAAATTACTCATCGCTAGTCCTCAATGCTAGCCTGCATGACTCATTCTGATATTTATTCTGTATGCAAGTAAATGTATTCTTTATTGCCTTTTGATTTTGTCAATTTTTTACTGTGCACTATGTTATGTTTCTTTATTTTGCTTATTGTGTAATTCAATGTTGTATTTACTTGCCTTAATTTTATATCTTGTATATATGAATTTGTATTCTTTATTGCTTTTGGTTTAGTCAATTACTCTTTATTTCTGAGTACTGTTTTACTGTTTCTAATAATTGTTTTTTGTATTAATTAGCTATATATTGTATTAATACTGTGTACTATGTTATGTTTCTTTATTTTGCTTATTATGCAATTCAATTTTATATTTGCATGCCTTAATTTTATATCTTGTATATATGTATATGTATTCCTTATAGCTTTTAAGCTTAGTCAATTACTGCTTCATACTGTGTACTGTGTTACTGTTCCTTTATAATTGTATTTTTATATTCCTTATGTATTATATTGTTTTTTGCTGTGTAGTGTGTTACTGTTTCTTTATAAAAATTGTGGTATATTATTTAAGTATAGTAATGTATCATACTGTGTACTGTTACTGTTTGTTATTGTACTTTTATTGAATACTGGTGGCTCTTGGGAAAAAAAGTATTCAGACATTATTTGTAGATAATTGTATGATCAACAATTTATTTTTACGGTATTTTTGTGATAAAACTTACTGTTTTGCTGAAAATCGCGAAAAACTCATTTCTTTGACCTTAAATTTTTTTCCATACAGGGGAAAGATGGGGAACTTTCAAACTTAATTTTTTATCATATTTTAAACAACCTTACTGATTTTCAGCTAGGTGGGAATTTATGTAGCTTTGAATATTTAAATTGACCGGACTATTGGGTTGTTTCACATGAAATCTCCATTTTTATAGTTTCTGAAATACATAAAGGATTTTGCAGGTCTCTGTTGTTTTCTTCCGAATTTTTACATATTTAAAGTAAACAGTTACTAATCCTATACCTTTGTATTATAAACATTAGCTTCCTAATCAATTACCCACTTTTTAGTATACCTCCAAATATGAACATGGATACACACGATTTTCGAGTAGTATTTTTGTACGAGTTTAAACTCGGCCATTCAGCAGCTGAGGCCGCTAAAATATTTGGGGAAGGGAGAGTTAATGAACGGACCATTCGCCGTTGGTTTGCTAAGTTTTCAGCTGGGGATACCGACTTGGAAAACTAGCCCCGAGGAAGACCTCCGCCCGTAATAGACAACAATGTCCTCAAACATACAGTAGAAGGAAACCCCTACCAAACAGTTAAAGGACTCTCAGCACAACTAAATGCAAGTGGCATCTACCGTTTCCAGACATTTAAAGTGTATTGGGAAAGTAAAAAAGCTCGATATATGGGTACCTCATGATCTCACTGAGCGGCAGCAAGACCCCATGTTTCAAAACATACCGTGCAAAAATTGAAAGAACTGGGCTACGAAGTTCTTCCATACCCACCATATTCTCCCGACTTGCCTCCAACAGATTACCACCTGTTCAGGAATTTAGACAACTTCATCAAAGGAAAACTTTTTTAAAATGATGATCAAGTGAAAAGTACGTTTTCAGATTTTGTTTCACTTTAAGAGTTTTTCAGTTTGGGGATAAAAAAGTTGGTGTCACGTTGGAAAAAATGTGTAGAAAAAGAAGGTAAATACTTCGAATAAAATTATCTTGTTTTCATATAGTATTTTTAATAAAATTCCTTTACCTTGAAAACGGACATTTCATGTGACACAACCCAATACATATATATTAATATATAATTAAGTTGATATTGAATTAGTATCACGATGAGGAATTGTCAGTCACTATCATCATGAGCCTTAAGCAAATAAATGTATGGCAAAAATATCATAAGAAAAATAAATTATCTTCTAGATAGATAAAGTCTATAAACATAAATTTAATAGGTTATATATGTTAAATAAAATTAAGATGTATATTACTCACAGTGCAGTCGTCACTACATGAAGCAATAACATTGTCGTTGAAGGGGTTCCACTTAATGTCCAGCACTGGGCCAGAATGTCCAGATATTTTATATGCATTGAAATCCACACGTCCTGTCTGTTAATAAAAATAAATATATATTATGCATTATGTTACAAAATTATATATAACAATCACAAAAATATAATAGGTAAATTGTAAATTAAGCTGATAATTTTGACATGTGTGACTTTAAATTAATATAAATAAAAAAATTGTATGTTGACCTAATTCATTTATTTTTAAAAATTTAAAAGTATGGTAAATCTGCCCCTGGGGCTTTTTGACTCAAGCTTGGGAGATCAGTTTGGTTTCAAATAAAAATAATTCACCTACATTTTTAGCTTTTTAATTCAAATTGTTTTCAAGATTTTTTAAAAAACATCTTTTTTCGATTTTATTATTTTTTTTTATAGTAAAATTTGAAATTAATTTAAACACAAACAAATGTGAAATCAAGAGGGGATAAGGACATGATTTAAAGTTTAAGATGTAACTGATTAATAAAAATCAATTAATGATATAAACAATTGATATGAATACAAATTAATAATAGGAGAATTGATATTTTAAATACTTACCTTATCAATCGGTAGAACAATAAAAGCACCACCTCCAGCTACTTCAGTCACTATTGCAATGAATTTCGGATTAACTGCACAAAACTGAGAGTCGTGCGCATTTTTTGTAATATTAACATTGTCGTAACAGTTTTCCCGCTTCACTGGTTGGCCGTAAACGTGGCGAAACTTGGAATTCCTCACTCCACGAAACCATAACTAAAAACATGAAAGGTTAAATTATACTTTTACATTATAATTCTTTTATCTTAGTTATAATTTATAGTGCATTTACGATATACTGAAAGTAAGTTTTTTATTGACTTAAATTATGTTCATGTCATGTATAACAACTATAAGTAATAAGTTAATGTAAATGTATGTATTAAGAAATAATTATATAATGGCTATAATGTATATATCAAAAATTATTTCATGTTGGTCAATAAACAATTGAAAAAATAGAAACTATTTATTATGAAACCAATGCTCATAGTCCATATTGTAGGTCTTCTTATCAGGTTTTATTTTATTTTTTCCCTGTGGCATAAGTGCACTGTGAACTAAAAGGTTTATTGTGCACCATAGTGTTGGTATTTATAAAGAAAGAAAAAGCAATAGAAGCTACAGATGCTGGAAAAGATGGAGGAGTATTGAGGTCTGAATGAATTTAGAAAGTTTTACTGTCTGGTAAATCAAAGTAAAGGCCCATTCAAGCCAAGTGTGAAAGCATGCAGGAATGAGGATGGCTCTTTGGTTACAGATAGAGCGGAAGTATTGTCAAGATGGGCAAGACATTTCGATTCCTTGTTGAACGAAGAAGCTGAAACAGAAGTCTTCAACGACATCCAAAGTGCACCTTGAGGGGATAGCATTCTCAGCAGAACTTATGAAACAAGGCAGTGAACGACTCCATAAAGCCATCTACGATATTATTTTGGCTATTTGGGTTGGAGATGGTAATCCGCAAGAATGAATTATATGTCCTATTATATATGAATTGTATGAAGAGGTATTATATGTCCAAACCATAAGAAGGGAGACATCCTTGAATGCAAAAATTATCGTGGTATTACTCTTCTTCAAGGTGTCTATAAAGTATTATCAAATGTACTATTTAAGAAGCTTCTCCCATTTGCTGAGAGAAACTGGTAAATATCAGGCTGGATTTAGGAGGGGTAGATCAACAGTCAATCAAATATTCGGGCTGCGGATGATTTTGGAAAAAGGCATAGAATATAAGATGGTCACACACCACGTTTTTATAGATTTCTGAAGCGTATATGACAGCATAAAGAGGCCAAAGCTCTACGAACTGTTGTATGATCTCCGAATACCATCGAAGCTGATTCATCATCTCATTAAAACCTGTAAGAATGATGTAAGGTGTGCAGTCCAAATACAGCTTGATTTATCACCTGAATTCGAAACGGCTAAAAAAGAAAGGGCTAAGGCAAGGAGATGATCTGGCCTGTTAGCTATTTAATCTTGCCTTAGAATGGGTTGATAGAAGGTCCGGTGTGGAAACCACTAATACAGTTTACAAGAGGATGACACACGTACTTGGGTATGCAGACGATTTAAATATAATGGCAAGATCTCTAAATGCCTTGAAAGAAGCTTTTCTTAGACTCGTGGGAGAAGCAACAGTCATGGGGCTATCTATAAACCAAGAGAAAACTAAGTATATGAGAGCCAGCCCGGGAACTGAAAACCCTATCAAGGAACCGCTATCAATCGGATCGTTCACATTTGAAATCGTAACCCAATTTACGTACCTGGGATCTATAGTCAGCAGCACTAACAAGATATCTCTTGAGATCGGTCAACGATTAAGAAAAGTAAGCTGTTGCTATTTTGGATTAAGGAAACATCTCAGCAGCAAGGCTCTATCTAGACAGACTAAGTGCAGCCTTTATAAAACCCTCATTAGACCAGTATTGACTTATGCTAGTGAGGCGTGGACCTTAACGAGTTTGGAAGAAGCAGAGCTCTTGATCTTTGAAAGGAAGATTTTGCGGCTCATATTTGGATCCATTAAAGTTGGAGATCAATGAAGAAGGCTCTACAACCAGAAACTATATGAACTATTTGGGGAAGCCAATATTGTACGCTACATTAAGCGTGGTCGATTAAGATGGGTGGGCCACTTAGCGAGGATGGATGAGGAGGATTCCTAAATCCTAAAATTCCTAGGATGCTGCTGGAGGGAAAACTAGACTGCTTAAGAGGAAGAGGAAGACCTAGGCTGTGCTGGGAAGATGCTGTCGCTAAGGATGCCCAGACCCTTCTGAATGTGCGGAATCGGAAAGCAGCTGCACAGGAACGAGCCACCTGGGGAAGGCTCATTGAGGAGGCCAAGGTTCACATCGGACTGTAGCGCCACTGTATTATTATTATTATTGATAATATATTTTTGAAACAAGATAAGTTTATTGTATAGAGATTTGACTAAAGAAGTATTTTATCATAATAAAATTTTCTTCATTATATTTTTTGGATTATTCATTATATTTTTATCGGAGATTACCAATGTGGTTTTAGGCGGAATCGCTCGACTATTGACCAAATATTTTCCTTACGTCAAATATTAGAGAAAAAATTGGAATACAACGGTGTAGTCCATCAACTTTATATCGATTTTAAAAAGGCTTATGATTCAATAGACCGTCAGAAGCTATATAATATCATGATTGAACAGGGAATACCTAGAAAGTTAGTAAACCTAGTAGAGATGTGTTTGTCGGAAACATTCCATAAAGTTAGAATTGGTCATAATTACTCCGAGAGATTTGAGGTGCGATCGGGTTTGAAACAGGGTGACTCTCTTTCACCTGTGTTATTTAATTTAGCTTTAGAATATGTCATAGAAAAGGTGATGTGTACCGAGAAAGGCTTAAATATGGGTGACAAGATTCCGGTTTTGGGGTATGCCGATGATCTGGTATTGCTAGGTGAAGACACGGAAACCATACAACTAAATACAAGTGTGTTAATAAAAACCGGTAAAGAAATAGGACTCGAATTAAATACCGATAAGACGAAGTATATGATTAGTAGTAGTAGAAACGGTGTCGATCTTGGTGATATTGATGTATCAGGTCATACTTTTGAACACGTTGAGAAATTCAAGTATTTAGGTTCAATTATAACTAGAAAAAATGAAATCCAGGAAGAAATAAAGTCCCGGTTAAAGGTGGGAAATGCGTGTTATTATTCAGTTGCTAAGTTACTTAGTTCGCGGCTTCTATCTAAAAACTTAAAGATTAGAATTTATAAAACTATTATTCTTCCAACGGTTCTTTACGGATGTGAAACGTGGCCGCTTACTTTGAAGGATGAACAACAGCTTAAGGTTTTCGAAAATAAGGTATTGCGTAAAATTTTTGGTCCAAAGAGAGATGTAGCCACTGGGGAGTTTAGAAGGTTGCACAACGCGGAATTGCGGAACTTGCATCCTGTGAATATAATTGAGCGGATTGCATCGCGGAGACTCAAATGGGCGAGTAAAGTTGTTGGGCTCGATGACGAGCGGATTCCGAGAAAGTTGGTGTTTGCTGATCCGACTGGTAGGCGTCCGAAAGGTAGGCCGAAGCGGAGATGGGAGGATTGCGTTAAGGCTGATCTCGGGGGCTTGGGCTTGAATGGTGAACATTGGACGAGTCTGTGTAGGCGGAATTTGGTGGTATCGGCATCGAACCTTCGGGTTCGCTAAGCCTATTATTATTATTATTATATATTTTTTGGACTACTACGAACCATGCAAAAAGTGCTAAAATGTTACAGCTAAGTATGCATTTCTAAAAAACACACAATAAACAATACATAACAAAATAAATTATGGTAAACATTTAAAATTTAAACAAATTAAAAAGTTACATAAGCTATAAAAATGTGAAACAGTGTTACTATATGTTAGAAACTACAACTATATTTATAGTATATACTTAAAATTTCAGGAGAGGGAGGAAGAAGTTTGGAAGGCTCTTCAAAACAATTTAAAAGGAATTTGAGTTAAACAAAAGAATTAAGTTGATCAACATAAATACGGCCTAACCAGTCAAGAAAATATTAAATAAATAAATCATAAAAAATATCACAAATAATTTGATACAACAATTTACTCCTAGGCTTAAAATAACCTTCACAACAAGAGGTTATTCATAAATCGGACCATTTTTGATGAACCAGAATATTTTTTAAAAAATTAAAGGAAGAACAAACATAAAAAAATATACAAACGATGAGATAGTTTATGAGGTCGTCAAAAAATAATAATAAAAATAGTGAAAAAAATGTTGGAGGTATACATTGCGTGTTTTCATAATGTACTAATGGGCTCACCTATGGAGTAGTGGCTAGCATAACAGCCATCAATGCCCTGGTTCAAGCCTGGCTGATGGTTCCAGGATTTTTTAAAGGGAGTGAAAAATACTTGATTAAGCCGTCCTTAACCTTAAGCATCAGGATTCAAATCAACCAGACATTTCAAAGATATATACATTTTTTTTTCACAGGTATATAAGAGTGGATGACATAATAATAATAAATTTTTTTATTCTATCATATCAAATTGATTAATTTTAATGCCCGTGTTAATTTTATTTTTCTATAGTCATACATTATTAATATTTTTATTCTTAAATTCATTTTACCTGCTATACCACTTGTAATAATGATATACATTCCTATATACCTGTGCAAAATATTGATGTCCACGCCTAAAATCGCAGGTTCATTTATATTTCTTTTATTATTTTAATGTTGTTTTTTTAAGGTTAATTAATTATTCATTTGATTCTTTTCAAGCTACATTTACTTTATTTTCTTATTTGAATTATTTTATATATCTATTCATTTATCATATTACATGAACTTATTAACTTCTAGTTTCATTTCTTTCTTGTATTTCAATTCGATTTTCAAGTATTGGTTTTGATTTAAATCAATCTTATCATTTAACTGATCAGTATAATTATAAACATAAAATAGTTAGGGGTGTCTTTGCATGAGACTACAACCCCACTTTACCCCACCCCAGAAATGGTAATGACTGTTTATATATGAACCCATGTAAGGCTCGTGCAGCCGATCTGGAAATAAAGAAATAATAAAAAAAAAAGGATCGCAGGTTCAAACCCAGCAGATGGCTCTAGGATTTTTCAAAGGGAATAAAAAATTCTTGGTTATGGCGTCCTTTGGGAAATAGGTAAAATGTCGGTTCTGAGCCTTTATGATGTCAGTTACAAAATTGCAAAGGCAAAATTCAGGACTCCCATTGTAGCATTGTCCGATTAGCCACAGCAGCATAAAAGTGACGTTAAATGAATAAACAGACAATAACCAATCATAAGTGCTAAAAAAGGTAATAGGTACAATTTAAAGAATAATAACCCTTTTATAATTAAATTAATATCAATACAATAATATTTCTCCATAAAAGTCTTAACATTTTATTCTGTTTCTTCCTAAACAAGATGAAAAGAAGATCCACAAATTTACAATGTGGATCCAAATATTGGTTTTAAAATAAATCATAAGACAATTATTATTTTTATTTATTGTACCATTTACTTCCTTTACAATAATTAATAAAGGACCGACAGGAGACAAGTTTTGTTAAATATTTCTTGACCACTGTCTGAAAAAATCTCATCCTTTACTGAATATAAAACAATCAACTATTCAACACGAAAAATTGAAGTATAAATATAATAGTGGATGTAATTAGTTGACCGTTGAGAATTACTGGAAGGAATTAGTCCGGGTGGCGGTCATTAAATGAAACAACTAAATAGTTTCAACTATTTTATTGTTTGCCAACGTTTCGACCCCCTTTGTGGGTCATCATCAGGGCGCATGGTGGGAGAATGGAAACTCGAAATAGTTGAAAATAGTTGAATAATATACAAAATAGTTGAAACTATTTAGTTGTTTCATTTAATGACCGCCACCCGGACTAATTCCTTCTATAAATATAATACTTCAAACCATAATAAAATGAGGCAAATTTTTTTTATTATTATTTTTAAAAATTATTATAGTACAAAGGTTAGAACAAAAATATTATAACATTTCAACATGATATCAAATCAGCATATTTACTTTAGTATATTATACAAGGTTTTGTAGGTACACTGTTTATACAGGTGTTATAAATTTGAATAAGGTTCCCAGATTAACTATCTAATCGTCATTAATAGTTCTTTAAATAAAAGAGGTATTAGAAATAAATTCTTAATTTCAAAAGGTTATAATGATCAAAAGTCAAATTCTACTGTTTTCAATATACTGATTTATTTAAAAGAATCTACTAATTCATACTTTAAAAAGTATTAAGAATGAATTAATTTGAAAGTGAAGACCTAACAGGAGAAAGAGAAAGGCAAAAACCATTGATTATAAAATATTTTTAATGAGATAATATAAATTTACTAAGAAAAGTTACTATACTTAAACTATTTTTATAATTTGTAAAATAACCAAATAATTTCAAGTTGAAACAATTAAAATATTCTAAAAATTATTAGCATACTTTATAACTTTAATTAGTATAACTAATTATATAATAACTTAACATTTCAGTAATAAAATTATTTAGTTTACCGAATGTTATTCAGATGTTTAAACTTTTATTAACAAATAATGTAAGTATTGCTACAAGATTGCGAGAAAATTAGTTATTTTGCTTAAGAAAATATCTTATTGAAAAAAAAAAAAAAAAAAAAATGTTCCTCATTAATGTTAATCCAAAACAATAAACAATTTTATAACTGCAATATTTTCAGAGCCTTTTTGATTTTAACAAAAAATATATAAATTGAAAAAAAAAAAGTAAAAAAAAAAGAGGGTTATATCAACAAGTAATACCATAAAGATAAAATTGGGATTATATTTGAATTAAGTTAGTAGTTTGTTATTTTGAGATTAAGGCATAAAACCTACCGGGCAAAGTAGTTTACACTAGTATGTATGAAAAAAAAAATGAATATTATCAGACAACTATTATTGGGGGTGTGTCAAATCTGATATTTGAGTAGTGAATTTTTTAGAAGTAAACAAGATCATTAACACCTTGCAGTTATCTTTTAATTGATGTTTACTTAGTATGGAATTATTGTGTGCTTGTTATCTAAAAGCATTTTAGTATTTCAGGGAGGAAAAACTAATAAATATAGAAATATGATAACTACAACAGCTTACAGAAAATATATAACTGATTCATAACAATTAGGTCCAAAGGTTTTCAAATAAAAATTCAAAACAAAATGTTACAAGTACTTGGGGTAAATAAGTCATTAATATCAATAAAATTTGGTTGTTATTGGCAAGATAAAATAAACTATTGGTTATAAATTAAAACTACAGATCACTCATGGGGCTCAATAAAAAATATTGTAATAGTTTTGTAAAAAATGTAATATGTTAGTACTTATATTAGTCTGATTGCAAAAAAAAATAAATAAAAAACTTACCTGAGTATTCGTCATTCTTTTAGAGTAGCAGGTCTAGCACAAAAACAAAGTATTGGTCAAAGCTGCAAAGCAACATCTATGTGAATAAAACATTAAAAAAAAAAAAAAAAAAAATGAAACTGATAACTAGAGGCAATTGATATTGGTGAAGTGTCTAATCTCTCAAGAGGTCTATTAAAACACTTAAGAAAAGACCCAACATTTCATTATATCTCCTTATCAAATAAGATTCTATTCCTATGAAACTACTGCATAACATAAGGAAGGGGAGTTATGCTCTAAGTAGTAAGGGAACTAATTAAGAACCAGGTTGGTAAGCTGAATCTAATTCTGCACGCTTGAAGCACCAGTCACGCATCAAGAAATCACCTTTCTTAATGATTAATTGCCAAGGAAATAAACCAAACTAAAATTCTTTCCCACAAATAATAATAAGATGCAAGTGTTTACTTGAAATATTAAAAATAATAATGTGTAGAAAATAAATTTGGAGTGTTTGCAAATTAAATATTTACACAAAACAACAAAAAAAAAACTACAGTAAGACAAATATAAGCATGCATTTACAGCAATTTCTGATTGCCTACCTTTTCAATAGGTTTCTGACACCTATAAGAATCAATAATATAGTTATTGCTGTCATTCATAATAACTGAATCATATATTTTGTTGGAATGACTTCCGATTAATTTAGGTGGACATAACATTTTTTGCTGGAAAAGGAAAGGGCAAATTTACGAAGCTTTTGATCTCAATAATGTATAAACAAATTAAAAAACAAGGGTTCAAGTTTGTATTAGAAAATTTGACAGTTAAGGGAACAGGTTTCTTGGGGGGTATCGGATAGGAAGGTTCACAATTAGTAAACCGTAGTTAACCTACTGTTGTTGTATATTTCTGTGTATACAATATAATTTTAAATAAAAAAATTAAATGAATAAAGTTAAATAAAAATAATTCCTATAATTTTAACGGTTATAATATTATTAAATTTTTAACCGTTTCCAATTAAGAGCCATTGAATAAAAAAATATATAATTAATGATTGTGATACGAAAGTATCGTTAAGGCCCTTTTGGCGCTCCTTGAGTAGATTACCAGTTGGCTTCAAAACATGGCGGACAAAGATGAATCCGAAAAGACTATTGCTGAAGATTTGGTTGTTACCAAATATAAGATGGCTGGTGATATTGTAAATCGTAAGTCTAGTTTAATTGTTGAAATAAAGCAAGGCGGATGAAGTTCTAGTTTCCTTTTGCCTTATAACTTAGGCGCTCGGTACAAGTTCAGCTAATAGCCATATGGATCCCAGTGTCCAGCGCTATGCTCAAGTACCATGTGGATAAACTTGGATTTAACTTGGAATTACTCTATATTCCTATCAAACTTGAACCTTACCCTGTAGGAAATACATTATAAATTATTTTTTATTTAGTAGAATTATTATTTTGATATTTAGTATTGAATGGGTGATTGTTATTTACCTTAATGCACTTCAGTGTCTACTTATTTTGCCTCTTGTGTACTTTCATTCTTGTAAAACTTCTTCCTATTTATTAATTATTGTTTTAGTTGACTGACCCATTGATTACAAGGATTAATGATAATACTGGGATTGTAAATAGGCAATTTCTTTCCATCTTCAAAGTTTAAAATAGTTTACTATTCTAATTTCCTCTATAATAGTAATGTGGTTCTTTTGCTAGTTCTGTTAATTTTCAGTGAAAATCAAAGATTCTTACTTATTTTTTAGTTTAAGCTGTATAAGAATGATTTATTAAGTTTCTGCTTACTTACTTTTTACTTCTGAATATGGTAATGATTTTAGGGATTATAATAATGAATTTTAATTATTATTTGCGATTTCTCATATAGTTCAATAATTTTACAATGCTCAGTCGACTTCCTTATGTGCATGTTGGTTAATGTGTAAATACATCTTTTATATTTAGTTAATAGTATTTGTAATCCCTCGAATTCATGAAAAATTCAGTTGTTATAATCCTATGTTTTGTTTTAACATGTCAGGTTTTATTCAAATTACCTTACCATAATTGTCTTTTGTTTTAGGTTTATGTTAGTTAAATTCTATCAATTTGTTCTAAAAAGTGGTGTATGTACATAGTATTATACCCAATTACAGTAACTATGGAATTAGTTTTGTTCATTGAACATTGATTGTATGTTTGTTTTACGATCAATGTCAATTGAGCTATCTTTATTGTTTTTTGACAAATTTTCTTCATTTTTGAACCAAGCTAATTTACTGTTTTATTAATTTGTATTTAGTCGTTTACAGTTTTAAATTGTTTAATTATACAATTGATAATGATTCAATAATTAAATCCAGCAAGCTATTTGATTTAAAATATCTAAATTTTTTAGAGAAAACATGCTTTAGGATATAATTATAGCCTTTCACCTGAATAACTTTAGTGTATTAATGTTTCGTGTCATTGACCTTTACTTCATATTATTTTAATGGATATATCATAAAGTGCTATATCATAATTATTTATCTTAATTTGTGATTGGTTTTGTAGGAATTGACATTTTTACTTATATTAAGTCGGGTTACATTTTGCTGTGTGTTTTATCTCCATAGCAATACCGAGGTATAGAACTAAATATAAGTAACTTATTTTATTTTGATTTTTGAAAATTTAAGTTCTATCAGGCTGTTTAAATGAGAAGAAGACCTGTTTAAAATTAAACATCTTTTAATAATATATAGATAATCTTGAGTAATTAAACTGTTTTTGAGAAAGAAAAAAATCATTTGTATAAATCAGCATTGCTGATATGTTGTTTTTTTGGGAAGTTATATTAAGATCATTGGTTTATATCCGTCTTAATATATATATATATATTATATATATTTTTTTTTTTTTTCAGTTTCATGTTACATTTTAATTTCAAAGTGGATTTAATACATGCAGACATACAGGCCTATATTTTTAAATTTTAAGAATCGCAACTCTTTCCATTTAAAATGTTTTAAATATTGGTAAAATAGTTAATTTTGAGATAGGAGTGTTAGTATGAATTTATATGATAACAGTTGAAAGTTTTAAATGAATGATTACTCCGATTATCGTAGATTAAAACATGGTGATTTCTCTCTATTTGACAAGTTAAGTCGTAACAGTCAATGGAGTTCGATGTTTTCCTCTTGATTTTTTGTTGTTTTTTTTATTATGAATTTTTATGTTTGAACTGTTATTTTAACAATGAAATATTATTTGTGGGGTAGTCGTAATCTTTGTTAAATCTTACTATTTTTATGTTATTTGTTGAATTTCCGCAACGATATGCTTTATAAAACCACTCTAAAATTGGCTCAGTAAACCGAAATATGATTAGGTATTACTCTAGAGGCAAGGTAGGAGGAAAGCAAAAAACAAAAAAAAAATTATATATATATATAAATCATATTGTATTATGCTCTTGGTGATTTTGTTCTAGCCCACCAGATTGTTTGATTTGTCTATTATTTGAATTATTATTTTTTATTTTTTTTATACAAATCTAATTAAATAAAATTATCAAAAGGTATTATTTATAATAAATATTAAATTTTATTAATGTGAGTTCATTATAAAGAAATAAAGTTTTGCCTTAGATCGGTCCACCTGATTGGTTTATCAGAATAGGATAGAACTCACTCATAACCCTTAATTTAATATGATTATCAGTAAACTTGTCATGACGAGATCCTGGGTTTGAATCCCACATGTGGTGGAATATTATTTATTCTGTTATTTCAACCATGGGAGGACTCTAGCATATGGAAACCTTTTTTCGGGCACACCCAGCCTTTATAAAGTGGGACCCAAAAATTTGGCGGAGAACCCTATACCCCTAAAGGATGAGCGTGATTTTGGTCTAATCACCCCATTGCACGACTGTTGCCCTTAAAAGAGTAGGGATCCTCTATATGTTCAGAGCCCAAAACGCTTTATGGGTTGTAGAGCTGCAGTTTTTTTTATTGTTCTTTTATGATTAACTTATGGAATAAGATTGATTTATTACTTCTCTGTTACGAGATAAACAAAGATCATTAAATTCCTGAAATTTAAATAAAATACACACTTGTTCCCTGATTAAATCTTTAATATGATGTTAGAATGGTTGACTATGTATATATATTGAGAAGTTAATTCGAGGAGTAGTCATCAAAACATTTAATTGAGTAGAAAACTTAATTTATTTGTTCTAACGTTTAAGCCTAAATTTTAGGCCTTCTTCAGGACGATTAAAGGAGATAGATCACAACAATCTCCAATCACCATTGTTTCATCTCCCTCCTTCAATCCTCCTGAAAAAGGCATAAAATTTATGCTGAAACGTTGGCACAAATAAATTAAGTTTTTTACTCAATTAAATGTTTTGATGACTACTCCTCAAATTCACTTCTCCCCATTAAATCTTTATTGTTTATAATTATAGAAACTAATTAAATGTCCTGTTTTGTATTTAAATGATAGTTGATAGTAGTGGTTGATTTATGTTGATAGCTTTTTTTAATTTAATTTTATTGTATCTGATGAATGAGTTGTCATTCAAAGATATTACAAAATTATAATATTTTGTTCAAATGTGAAAATTATATTAGTTCATAAATGTAGTTATAATACTATATATATATTATATATATATATATATATATATATATATATATATATATATTTTTTTTTTTTTTTTTAACCTTTAAATAAAAGTTGAATTATAATATTCCGCTTTATAATATTGCAGGTGTGTTGAAACAAGTGATCAAAGCATGTGTCCCAGGTGCTTCAGTTCGCACTGTTTGCGAATTAGGAGACAACCTCCTCATAGAAGAAACGAGCAAGGTTTTCAAGAAGGAAAAAGAAATGCGCAAAGGTATGATATCAACAAGATAGTATAGTTAATTTGTTTATAATAAGAAATTATTAATTATGGTTTGTCTGTATCTACATTGAATTATTTAAATTTCTATTAATGTTTAAAAACAGGTCTTTCTTTTTATAATTTTATTAAAACCCTTCATTCTATTTTCTTAACAACTCAGGTTAGTATCTTACTATAAACTAGAATATCCATATTTATCAAATTACGGGAAAATCCATCTTTAATCCATCTATTCTAAGGGCCAGTGTGAGAGTAGAGGAAAATGTGTGATGTGACTTGAAGTCGGCGATGGTGAATTATCATATACTTCCAATTTCTTTAAAAAAACAAACTAATTAAAACTTATAGATAGTAGAAATAAAATAATAAAAATTGATGTTATGTTATAATCTGACTTACAAAAACGTAATGCCTTCCCCTCTCCTACTACTTTCATGTACTCTCATCGTGTAGCACGGCCTAAAATTTCATGACGGTATCTTGCCTGAAACCTGGAAGCTTCCATATTCCATTCTCTCATTTCCCCCCTCTTTGACTATGGAATGTGATACGGTAGTCTGTTTGATAAGTACACGTAAGACATAAGAGGCTAAATCATTGGCTTGTTGGATTCACCTGTGCACTTCCCAGATAGTGGCTTGTCTCCAATTAGTATATTTGGATAAAGCAGTACTACAATATTTCCTGTCTAAAATACTTGATAGTTTTGTATTTTTTCTGATTCTTAAAAACCAAAAATCTATTACACTAAACACATTTTCCTCTGCTCACTAAGTAAACATGAGGTCCAAATCCATCAACTGTCGTTTTACCTCAGCAGTCCACTTCCATCAAAACATTCTTATCATTAACATATTCTAATATTAATATATTCCCACCTGAACCATGAATCTTTCCTATGTAGCTAAGATTTAAAGTTGATGATAGAACTATTAATTAAATCATTCTGTTCTGATTTCATGAGTTAATTAATCTCATTACAAGGCCTGGCGAAAGTTACTAATAATATTATATAGTTTTATTATTCTATGGAGGTAAATTAAAGCTAAATGGAGGTTAAAGCTGGAAATGCTAAATTTAGGATAAAAACAGGTTCAAAGGAAGATTGCAAATGATATCAATAAAATAGTAGGTTTTTATTTCTTCCAAAAAAAAAAAGTTTATAACAGTAAAACTGTAATGAGTCAACGAATCGGGGGCCTTCCCCATCATTAGGACTCACTAAAATACATCAATAAATTTATGATTCCCTACTGTAGCATCATCCGACTATCCGGAGTAGCATAAAATGGCGTTAAATTAATAAACATATAAACTACAAAACAAATAAATGCACAAATGTAATAAACAAAGTGCGAACAAATAGAAAAAAGGATGCATAGTTACAATACAGAAAAAAGGAGTATCTCCATCAGTTTCCAGAGTAAAATTTAGTTTTCACTACTTATTTATTTATTTTTTTAGTGGCTAGTTATGCAATGAATTATTAAGATTATCTAAATATAAATAATATCCAAAGGTAGCCAGTTTGAAAAGAACAATCTCTGGAAGTAATACAAAATGGATGTAGCAAAAATTTATATAATTTTAGTATGTAATAATAAAGGTTATAACTAGAGCTAGGATTTTCATTTAATTACAAATGCCAAATATTTAAATATATATGTATTGATTTTGATACAAATATGGAAATAATTATGTAAAATTAGTGAAATATAAATAGCCTTCTAAAACAGTCTATACTCCCTTTTTTTGTGATACAAAAAAGGCTTTATTTTAAACATAAAAAAAAGAAGTAAAATAGGAAGCTTTTTAATCAATCTAAGGGAAAAAAATTGAAACTTAGGTATTTTCAAAGGGAAAACTACGTTGATTGGGCCTTAGTATCGACCAAATGGCCCCTCCTTGATAATTTCTCACATTTATGCAAAAGTTTCTGGATATATTTATATATATCTTGCAGGCAGTTTTTTCTCAAGGTGGATTCATCAGGAACTTTTTTCAATGTACTCTTCCATAAAGAACTTAAGACGGATTATTAAATTTGCTTAACAGAATGTCAGCCCAGCCTGCACAAACGCTCGACAAAATCTGTATAAAAGGTGGGCTTACTGTCTCCGCTTGATATAGATCGTACAATGAAACTTGGCTTCAATTTTGACTTTTTCTCTTTGTTCGTATTTTGATTTCCTCGAATTGTTGCGTAGTGGATACAGCCTTCTCACAGCTAGAACATCATCATCATGTCTCCATCACCTCTGAATATTTCGTTTAGAAACTCGGGAAGTTATTTTAAAACTCATTCTTTGTTATGTTTTTATTGCAACTTTTCCCATTCCGACAAAAATGAAAATGGATTAAATAACAAATATAATTTTCAAATCGTGTTTGGCGAGAGTGGCACGCACTTTATGACTCATAAATGAACACTAAATAATAAATAGGTTTGATTCTGTTTATTCAGAGCCAAAATCAAGGGAGATGAATCTCAGAATTGTTTTTGTAGGGTTGGTTTAAGCAGCAATTAACAGCTGAATAGAAGGGCCAATTCTAGTGAACATTTTTCTTCATGTACTCGTAATCCAGATTTGTCAAAGAAATAAAAAATGAATAAATATGGAATAAAATATGTCAAAATTAGCAAAGTATGTTTAAAATTTGTAAAATTAGTCAAATATGTAATAATTTGAAATTTAAATTGGCTTAATTTGATCCCAATTGTGTTAGAAACATATACTATGAGTTCAAGGTAATATTGAAGTCAGGAGCCAATATGTATTTTCATAGTAATCCTAGCTCTAGTTATAACTGGTAACTTATAACTTGATAAATTTAGTAAATTTAATATTCTAAATAAGTTTTCAATGATTGCTTACATTGTTTTTTTTTTTTTTATATATGAGCTATGAATTTGTTTGAGATATGATATGATGAAAGTATTTTAAATAAATTGAAAACCTTCTATAAGGTACTTTGATGTTCTTTTGGGACGTAATTCTGATAATATCTCAATTTTATTAATTCTCAATAAAGATAACAAATTACTATTGATATAATAATGTACCAATTTTATCCATCAATAATCTATATATTGTTTTATTGAACAGGTATAGCTTTTCCGACTTGTATCTCGGTTAATAATTGCATATGCCACTTCTCACCACTAGAGAGTGAACCGGATCTTGTATTAAAGGATCAAGATGTAGTCAAAGTGTGAGTATTGTTTTTGTTTTTTTATTAGCATTATTTATTTTTTTTTTTTAATAGCAATATTTATTTACCTTCTTGGCTAATTCCTTTTTTTATTTACTTCTTTATATTATGTTATATATTAATTATTTAGAGAGAATAATCATGATTCAGGCAAAGTTTAAGCTATAAGCCTGCGATCCACCATCGAATAGATCCATTTAAAACCAAATACACATACCATTATCTTTAAATATAACCTTTATTTTTGAAAATTACCATTACATATTTCCTGTTATCCACGCCCTGAGGTATGTAACTGAATTCGCTTAGTACTAGTGTAAGGCACTCACTCAGTTTTATTTAATATGTTCCCTTTAGACTGCATCCATACTTTGTTTGTTTTATCTTATATTGAAGGAAACAGCGTTTTCCAGTGATAGGGCACGTGTTGAGGATACTCCCAAGCTTCATCTCGTCTCTATAAAGTGGGTCCCAGAAATTGTGGAAAAACCTTGTGCGAGTTCAAACCTTGCTGTTTGAATGTTTAGTGGGAGCGAATAATCCTCATCTATGCTCTCCTTCGTAGAGATCATAGTATGGCAGTCCTGAGCCTGTAGATATCAGATACTTGCACCAGGATAGGTAAAATTTAGGACTCCCTCTGTAGTATCATCTAATTAGCACAGTACCATAAAGTAACATTAAATGAATTAACAAACTAGACCCAGCAGCTGTCTTGCCTCCGTTCTCAAACATTAATCTATATATTATACTGAACCTAGTTTTAGGGTTATGGTGGTAAGTATCTCTTTTATTCATGTTTTACACTTCAGTATATCTGAACATGAATTTTGAAATATCTTTGTTAAATTTTATTCTTAATGATGGCTCACAAGCTAGGCTTGAAACTGGCTATTATATTATAAACTTTTGGCAAATTCATGATTATTCTTTTGATTATTACATAAACTATCATAAATTATTTTATTTCTGTTTGCAGTGACCTAGGGGCACACGTGGACGGTTTCATCGCAGTTGTCGCTCACACTATCGTGCTAGGAGCTAGCGAGTCTAATAAAGTCACAGGCCGCAAAGCAGATGCCATGTTAGCGCTCATTACGCTTCTCAAGCCGCACTGAGGTTATTGAAACCGGGAAATCAGGTTAGTTTGCGAGGATCGATCGTCAGTCGTTTTAGTGTAGGTTAAGAGTTTTGTCAGAATCTCTTTAGGTCTCCTAAATAAGAAAAAACGTAAAAACCTCTGCAAGATGAGTTTTTTATTTTTATTTTTTTAAATTTATTTCAGAAAGTTAAAGTTTGCATCTCCTTTAGAAATGGGTTTTTGCACTAAAGAAAATAATGAATAAATTCTTACATTAAATAACTGTCATTCCAATAAAGTCTACGATTATTGTAGATTCACCAAACAGTTTGACTATCCTTAGTATTGATAGGTGAGATGTGTACAGTGTATATATCCTATCTTATACTGAAGCATAGGAGTTCATCAGTATGAGATACAAATGTATTTGAGGCAGAAATTATCTGTATCAATTTTATCTGATAATATAAATTCTGGTATGTACCTATGCCTATTTGCCATTTTAATCATGCTTGCTAAGTGTTGGTAAATTAAGAGGTAGGTGGGATAATTCAGCTGGGCTTGTTATTCTAACCAAAACACAGGGATCACTTGTAGCTGGGTGGTTAGCATAACAGCCTTCTATGCCAAAGATCACGGGTTCAAACCCGCAGGTGGTCCTAGGATTTTTTAATGGGAGTAAAAAATCCTTAGTTATGCCGTCCTTCGAAGGGGACGTTAAAAGGCGGTCTGCTCCTTATTTCATAATTGTAAACATAACCGGAAAAGGAAAAAAAATCACCAATGTATCTTTTACGGATATCTAAATAGTTGACTTTTATACGTAGAAAAAATAATAAAAAGCTTAGTAGCTTATAGGCAAACCAATTTCCATTTTGTTTGGAGATGAGCCACTCTTTTTGGGCTGCAACTTTTTTCATTCTCTATGAAACGATGACCGCAGATTTTCAATTTTTGTTTTTACTTCCATCACTGTACAGTTATGTTTTTCTAATTAAATTAATTTTTAATATTAAAAATAAACCAATTATTTTTACATTTTATCACCGTATAATAATTATATTTACCTCATAGCTCTTTTATTTTGTCGTTTATTATTCTTACCTCTCTGTATTACACGATTTGATTATTCCATATCTCAAGAAAGTTATGTTAATCCTCAATAAAAGCTGAAATTTGAGCGTTGGACCACTCCATGTTGCCTACAACTGCAGCTATCCGTTGTCTGTTGGATAGAGGACAGCGTTCGACACGTCAAATCGTGTCGGTGGTCGAGCAATCGACAGGCAACAATGGTCAACATGTTGCATGCGGCAAGGAGACATATTTCTTGTTGCCCTGTGTTCATCCAATGGAAAGACTGAGTGTGCCTTGCGGCATTGTAGCATGCTACGTGTTGCCTAAATATCGCCTCAGTGGAATTCAGCCTTTAGTCTTCCTAATATTATGATAAATAAGATCCTTGATAATATATGAATTAATTAGTAATTATAGTTTAATTGCTGTCTTCATAAACAGTTTTAGCCCATGTCTGCTATGTATGGTTTTGGAAGCTTCAATAATTATTACTTATTACTTTCAGACTTACACAGTGACTGATGCTGTTCAGAAAGTATGCGAAGCCTACAAGTGCAAACCCATCGAGGGCATGCTCTCCCACCAGCTGAAGCAGGGAAAGATCGACGGTGAGAAGACGATAATCCAGAACCCAACGGACGCTCAGAGGAGGGAGCACGAGAAGTTTGATTTAGAGACACACGAGGTTTACGCGATGGATGTACTTGTCAGCACTGGCGAAGGAGTTGTAAGCCCAGTTTATGTTTTGTTTATTTACTTTATTCTTTAGAAATGATATTATGAATAGTATAAGAGGGGTTTATTTGATTTTGGAATGTTAATTTTTACTTTTATATACCTCTATATCAAATATATAGGGAGGGAAAGTATTGCGATCGTGAAAATTTCAGTTTTATAGTCCCCTAAGTCCAACTAACCTAAGTCATGTGAAAAGGTCTCTGTGGTAAATCTAGCTGGAAACTACAAGTTTTATATACATTAAAATTCATGTTTTAGAAGCGTTTATGCCTGATATGTTACAGCAACTCTTTCATCAAAATCCCCTGACCGAAAATGCTACTTTTTTATACCATGCATTTTCCACCTTTTTACGATTTTCTTTAGTTCTTTGATTATTTAAAAACTATCCCTTCACTTGAATATGTCTGATCCAAATTCAAAAGATAAGCTGATTTCTTATACAGCTATATAATATTATATATATCCAAAGTGATTTAGATATTAGGTGCGAAAAACAACTATATGCGAAAATATAATTATTTAGAAGTAATAAACCATAGTGTATTAATTAGCATTACTTTTACTTTCACTTACTTTTATATCTGTAGACCACTATTTGGGAACCATTATGGTATGAATTTGTTTGAGATATTATATGATGAAAGTATTTTATATAAACTGAATACCTTCAGTGGTACTTTGAAGTCTTTTTGGGACGTAATTCTGATAATATCTCAATTCCATTAATTCTCAATTATTTTTACTTTCACTCACTTACCTATATATATATATATATATATATATATATATATATAATTATATATATAATATATATATGAAATTCACAAGAGAGCCCATGGCTAGTGTGCTAGTCTCCCTTATCAAAGATTGTGAGTTCTTTGACTTCAACTTTTTCACCAAAATGCGCTGACCGTAAGTGCCCCTTTATACCATGCATTTTGCTCTTTATGATTTTCTCAAAATAGCGTGACAGGGCTTAAATGACAATATTTTAAATTTGCTTCCTCTTAACTACCTTTATTTAATTTAATAGATTAAGATATCTTGTTAGCATTGATAAAAAAAAAACAGGTAAATATATAACTTAATTGAATTTGATATCCAAAATAAGGAGGAAAGAGCAAAAATATTTTTTTGATGTACTTTTGTTGTTTTTGAACATGAGAATAGTAACAAAACGTATAATAATATTCCGTTGGAAAGATAAAGATTATAGGAAAAATAATATTATCTTTACACAAAGTTGTGAAAGTTAATGTTGAGTGATGAAAATAAAATAATGCACATGTTTCTATTGAAACTCAATGTAGTTAATGTGTTAACCTTTTTTTATTTCTAAATGTAATTAAAAAAATTCTTCAATTGATTTGAAGAAGGCTGGTGAAAGTCGTGCTCATCTAATTATAAAAGCTGACATTCTAGACTAGTGATAATATATTTCTAATAAAAAAGAATGATATAATTATTATAAGGTATTTTTACTTAACTTCACTCCAAAAACAGCTATTATTTTATTGCATCTAAACCTAAAATGACTCCCTCGTCATTATTCTTTATGGGAGAACCCTATTAGTAGAATTTATTTTAGTTTTCGATTATTATAATCTTAGTTATCTTATAAGATTTATGTTATGGGGAGAAAGAATGAAATATGACTAAGTTTCAGTTATGTACGCTCTCTGTTTATATTTCCATTTAACAATTAACTCATTTATTAAATACAGTTGTTAATCTTAATTAATAATAATAAACAAATAAAAATAACTTTTTACAAATTTTAATTTTTGTTAACAGACTTTTCAGCAAACCCTTTTAAGTTTATAAATTTAGTATGTTTTTATATATATATATATATATATATATATATATATATATATATATATATATATATATATTATAATATGCTTATTTTTAAAATAATATTCTTTTAAGAAAAAATCAATTAACACAAATATTTACTTAATTATTATTCATTTTACTCTCAGGGTATGGTATGGGTTCTTGACAATCAGGCACATTTTTATTAATTAACTTTTTAATTATAATAATAACTTACAAACATAATACAAACAATATCCAGCCAGGCTAACAATGTTTCTTCATATTCAGACAGCTGCTCATACCTCCCTCAGTTCATCACCCCAACTCCTCTGAAAACTCTTGACTCCTCTCAGCTCATAGCCCAAACTCTGACTGACCATGATCAGGTATCTTTCCTCCACCTGGGTTTTTACCTGGGATGTCCCTTGCATCCAAAATGGAGGTTATGTTTACAAACAAACAGATAAGAGCTGGTATTCAAATTTTACCTTTTACCTTATTGTTAGCCTGCCTAACTCAACAACAAATATATAGATTAATAACCACTATAATTATAAAAAATGGGTATATTACATTTCTCCCCAATCCTAGGTAAAAAAAAAATATTTTGGAAAGAAATATTTTTTTTTTTTTTAATTTATCATTTTTTAAAACACACTCAATAAACCCATTTAGTTACAATTTTTAAATATTTTTAACACCTTATATATAAATAGTTTATATAAAATATTACAGCATTTTTACCTTGAAAACTACATATGTACAAACTAAACATACAAGGACGATTTACACAATAGAAATACACTAAGTCTATATCCAATTAAGAACATATCAAAACTAATCACATCTGCCAATTAAACTATATAAACAAATTCAGGCGAAAACAGTGAAATATAAATATGATAGATTTATTTTCATTAAATACTTAATTTTTACTAACTGATCAATGTTCATATAATAAAATAATTTAGAAAGATAAAATTTACGTAGTAACAGAATAACAATTTAAACATTTATGTTTATCTAGACCCCAATGAGATATGGTTCTGCGTTATTTAAGACTGAGTAATAAAAAGCATGAATAATGAATTTAAAATATAAATAGATCAGCTATTAAAAATTGCATAACTTAAAATTCTAATAATGACATGATATTTACAATTTTTTTCCAGTATGGTTCAATCTGAACATTGTTCAGACTGCCCATTTTTTAACTCATCTAACGGAGGGAGCGCTAATCATCCCTTTTTATCCCCTGGAAAAGGATAAAGATTGCCGTGTCCAAAAATAATATGGTGTTTGATCTTTCCTAACATGATCCAAGACCATATAGCCTAGGTAGAACTCATAATCTAAAATAAAAAGGATAATAGTTTTGGTTGGCACATTCCTGTATTGATTAATTAAATTTACAATTGGTGACAAATAATTATAGGAGATGGAGAAATCTATTTCTGGATTATTTGAAACACTTAATCTGTAAAATACCACCGGAGGTCTATTTTGGGGGCTTAAGACACTTATTAAAGTTCTGAAAGTTAAGCACTTGCTGTCACTGGGTTTCACATCATGAATCTGATCTTCTTTGATATTTACACTTTCCTTCACATCAATAGAGCTAGTCATTAAGTCCTTGGCCTCTTCAATCATAACATTACAGGGATTACTCATCAATTTAGGTTCTACTGTACACATTGGAGTTACTGTTTCTGTTTCACACTCTTGGTCAGTAGGATCTTCAGAAGATACAGCCTTTGATAGAGGTTCTTCTGTACAAGTAGGAGTTACTCTTTCTGTTTTACACTCTTTGTCTGTATGTTCTTTCTTCTTGTTTTCTTCATCTTCAGTGGAGGTTCTTTTCTGGGGATCAATTTTCATTTCTGAAGTAACACTTGTAAAGTTTTCTAATATTTCTTTTCCAAATTTATCCACCTTTTGTTCCAATTTCTCCATCATCATCATGAATTGTTTGAATATCTGAATCTTTTCTGTCCTATCTGAATAACTATTATTTCCTTGGTCCTCCATATTGTTTGCTCACAAATTAACACAAATAACACATAAAAAACTTATTAAAATATAAATTGTGCACTGATTGTCGTGGTCTTAATATTTAACAAATTAAGCCACACCTAGTTGGGAGCCAAATTATATAATATGCTTATTTTTAAAATAATATTCTTTTAAGAAAAAATCAATTAACACAAATATTTACTTAATTATTATTCATTTTACTCTCAGGGTATGGTATGGGTTCTTGACAATCAGGCACATTTTTATTAATTAACTTTTTAATTATAATAATAACTTACAAACATAATACAAACAATATCCAGCCAGGCTAACAATGTTTCTTCATATTCAGACAGCTGCTCATACCTCCCTCAGTTCATCACCCCAACTCCTCTGAAAACTCTTGACTCCTCTCAGCTCATAGCCCAAACTCTGACTGACCATGATCAGGTATCTTTCCTCCACCTGGGTTTTTACCTGGGATGTCCCTTGCATCCAAAATGGAGGTTATGTTTACAAACAAACAGATAAGAGCTGGTATTCAAATTTTACCTTTTACCTTATTGTTAGCCTGCCTAACTCAACAACAAATATATAGATTAATAACCACTATAATTATAAAAAATGGGTATATATATATATATATATATATATATATATATATATATATATATATATATATATATATATATATATATATATATATATATATATATATATATATTCTAAATTTTTAATAGGTTTTGTAGGTTAGGTATATTAGCTATGAATTTGTTTGAGATATTATATGATGAAAGTATTTTATATTAACTGAATACCCGAAATGGTACTTTGAAGTCTTTTTGGGACGTAATTCTGATAATATCTCCATTTCATTGATTCTCAATTATTTTTTATAACTTTTAATTACTCATTTGATTAAATAGTGGTATACTCCCAAAAAAAAAAAAAAAAAAGTTAAATCTCAATAATTCATTTCTTAAAACTGACATATTTGACCATGACCAAAATATCAACATCATAAGGTGTTCACTGATTACTAATCTACCTTTCCAATCTAATGGCTCCCCATAAAATATAAGAACTGTTGGTATAAAGTCGCAAGTAGAGTATTTTAGAACAGCTTGAAATAATTGAAGTTCCAGCCTAACATAACCTTCCATCTGTTTACATGAATACTTACTTATTGGTAATAAATTAAACACTTTAGTGGAAAATGGTTACTGGAGCCCTAAATTAATAATTTTTCTAGCTTTTCTTGTTCCTAATTTTTCGAATTAAAAGATCATCACTAACCCCTTTAAATTAAAAAAAAAAATATATATATAAATGATCAAAGATTGTAGTCGAAATAAGTTATCGAACTAGTTGGCTTCTATAACAATTGATATAAATTTGTTAGAGATATTATATGATGAAAGTATTTTATATAAACTGAATACCTTCAATGGTATTTTGAAGTCTTTTTGGGACGTAATTCTGATAATATCTCAATTCCATTAATTCTCAATTATTTTTACTTCCACTCACTTACCTATATATGAAATTCATAAGAGAGCCCATGGATGAGTGGCTAGCGCGCTAGTCTCCCACCTCCAAGGTTGTGAGTTCTTTGACTTTAACTTTTTGACCAAAATGCGCTTTTTGGCACTTCTTTACGATTTTCTCCAAAACAGCTCTAACGATTTTGACTAAACTTACCATGTAAAATTTAATGGGCTTAAATATGATGCAGGTTTCATTCTGATTGAAATAGTCTGTCTGACTGGGCTTAAATGCCGATATTTTCAATTTTTCTCTGAAGTACCTTTAATTTTGTTTATTCTATAAAAATAACTATATGATCTTTATATCATTAATAATAAACAGATAAATATATAATTTAAACGGACTCAATATATAAATAAAGAAGAAAACAGCAAAAATAATTTTTTAATGCAATTTTTTGTTTTTGAACTTAAATACAGTAATATACTGTTGAAAAGCTAAAGATTTTAGAAAAAATATTATCTTTATATGAAATTGTAAAAGTTTATAAAAAGTTATGAAAAGCCGATTGAACTAATGTTGTTTCAGATAATAATATAATAGATTCTTTAATAAAAACACATTTAATTTCATTAATTATTTATTAGTTTTACGCATTTTCATCTCTAATTTGAAAATTCTGTAATCAATTTTAACAACGGAGGTAAATGAAAGTCGTGTGATGCCCTCACCAGATTTTTTTAATCAAAAAGATCATTGACTCCCTTGAATTTTGGTTTATTATTATAAATGATGAAATATAGTAATCAAACAAGAGGGACAAAGACCTGAGTTTTCTTATTTTAAGATGACTAAATAACAAATTAAAAAAAATCCATATGAATTAGGAAATATTTAATTACCTATAAAACATTATAAAGAATCGGGGAGAAGTTACTTGAGAAGTGTACTTATCAGTAAAACACTTTAATAAATAGTTTTCCTTTTTTCTCCTTTAGTTGTTTATCAAATTTGCTCAACTTACATATTTACCAGTTATTCATTATTGCTAACAAGATAATATAATATAATAATTTTGTAGAGGAAAATTCATAGTATCGCCATTTATGCCCTGTCAGACTATTAAAATAAAAATGAAACACATCAAATTAAAGCGCATTAAACATTTCATCCAAATATAATGAGTTAAGTTAAAGCCATTTTTGAGGAAATTGTAAAAAGGTGCAAAATGCACGGTATAAAGTATCACTTTTGGTCACCCGATTTAGTGAAAAAGTTGCTGTACCATCTCGGGCGTATGTTTATCTTAAATATGAAATTTCAGTTTCCTACGACATTTTGCTTTCATGGTAGACCTACTTCACATACCTTTTTGCAGGACTTGGTTATTTGGACTCAAGAGATCCTATAATGTATATTTTCACTGAAAACTGGAATTTGAAAATTTTCATGATCACAATACTTTCCCTTATTATATATTCTGTATATTGGTATGTAAAAGTAATTAGCTAATTTCTTACACAGCTATGTAATATGATATAATCCAAATTTGGCTTGAAAAGCAACTTTATGTATTTGATATAAATATAATTATCTGGTAGTAATTATTAGCATAGTGTATTAATTATCAGTGTTTTTATGTTTTAGGGATATTTTTAAATAAAAATAATTGTGTCTTGTGTTTAGGGTAAAGAAATGGACACGCGAGTATCTGTGTACAAAAAGACAGACGAAACATACCAGCTGAAGTTGAAAGCTTCTAGAACATTCTACTCGGAGGTTAGGGAAAAGCATGGCTCGATGCCATTCACCCTCAGAAGCTTTTCCGACGAGAAGAAGGCTCGTATGGGAGTCAACGAGTGTGTTAGCCATAAGCTTATTGAACCGTTTCAAGTCCTTTATGAGAAGCCAAGTAAGTCTTCTTAATATTATTATTAATTAAGTAGAAACATAATTTATTGTGCCAATGTTTTGATCTAAATTTTAGGCCATCCTTAGGGAGATTGTAAGAGAGAAATCCCAACAATGGAGATATGATCTCACCTAAAAAACAATTGCTCTGAAGATAGCCTAATATTTAAATTTTAAGTTTTTCTTTATTGTAGTGTTTTCATATCTTCTCCCTGTATTAACTTCTCCTCAATTATACTATGAGCATTCATTTTATTTGTAATATAAATAGTTATAATACTTCCAAAAACAAAAATAGACACACTCAAGAGAAACAATACACAGTTTTTCAATAAAGACTTATTCAATAACAATTATAAAAAAATTAGATGTTATTCAGAAACAGGACATAACCTTACAACTAAAATAGCCACAATATTTTTCAATTTAATAACAGCCAGTCCCCATCATAGCTGTGTGTAACAATAATAATTTTAATAGTTCATGATAATGTAATAATTTAATGAATAAATTAAGTCATGTAAAATATAAGTTTTGTGAAATTGTTGACAATAAAATGGATACCATCAGTAATATTTATCAAATAAATTGTACAAAATATAAAAATAAAATATATATCATATTTTCAATGTTAAATTCATGTTACCTTTTTATTTTGCAGGTGAAATAGTAGTGCAATTCAAATTTACAGTATTGTTAATGCCCAACGGCCCGCATCGTATAACAGGTCTACAGTTTGAAAGTGAATTATACTCTTCGGAATACAGTATAGATGATCCTGAATTAAAGGTATCTTTCAATTTATCTATTTTATATTACGGATTATTCATTAATTCTAAGTCTTATTTTATGTGTATATGAACTTAAAAACTAATTCATGGTAAAGTATCTTTATGGATATATACTGCTAAAATCGACTGACAAACCCAAGGAGATCAATATCTCTTTACCCCACCATCTCAACCACTCTTCTTAATATTCTTTTTTTTATTAATTTAATGCTACTGTGGCTAATCAGGCGATACTGCAGTGGGAGTCCGAATTTTGCCTATCCAGGTTTTATTAGGATAAGGATCTTTAACGAAGCCCTGACATCTCACAGGCTTCCCGGTAGCTGGTCCGAACGGAACCCTCTAGAGGGCAGCAGGGGCACTGTTGTCTAGATATCTATAGATCTGTTGTCTGCTGCACTATTAATTAATACTATATTCATAAATAACACAATATATTTTCCTGGTTTCATTTTAATTTAATTTAATTTAAAATTATAAAGAACAAAATTAATGTTTAGGCTCAAACAGTATGGTTAGATTGATCACAATGAAAAATAGATATAATTATTTGACCATTGAGTGTTCCTGGAAGAAATTAGTCTGCATGGTGGCCAGTAAAAAGAAACTATTGAATAGTTTTAACTATCTATTGTCTGCCAATGTGTTAACTCCTATTGTTGGGCATCATCAGGGTGAATTGTAGGCTGGAGCTAACAGTAATCATAATTTAAACTTAAATTGGGGGATGAGATTAGTCTGTGGTCAATAAATGTTGATCAAACATTGTGCAGTTTAAACTATCATAGTACTACAACTCGGTGACTCCTCCACCAACTTCGTCCAGGCATCCCTGCCCCGTGCGCCCATCATCCGGATCCCGACTCCCAGGACATTCCTTGAATCTTTTGCTACACTGTCTGACCACCAGTTTTGGTTTCCCTCTTCTACTCGTGCCGTTGAGTGGCTCTGTCAGGGTCTTCTTAGGGATCACTTCATTCTCGACCCTTGCCACATGGCCAGCCTATTGAAGTCTTCCAAGCTTCATTCTCAGAATGACATCTTTCTTGTTAAAAATTGTATAAGTTTCAACATTTGTTGTCCGCCTTCTCCAGTTTCCATCGATCTGTACTCCTCCAAATATTCTTTGTTGAATTTTTCTCTCAAAGATTACAAACATAGTGCAATTCATTTATTTATTTTTCTTCTTTTAATGAATTTAAATTTATTTCTCGTCACTTCATTTTCTCTTTCTTTCTCTTTGCAGACTCTCCTCTACTGCTCTGCCAACCCTAAGGCCGCCAAGAAGAAAAAGAAGAAGGCAGTGAAAGAGGAAGCTGCAAGTATGGAAGTCGAAGCCGCCGCTTGAAACGATTCCATCACGCTTATTAGCAAACACAAACTTTATATTTTTTGTACATACAAAATAATACCCTTTTTGGAGAAAAAAAAATTGGAAATAATTTTTTATAAGAAAGATATGGTAATAATGTCCATTGTTGATGTATTTCTTCTCTTTCTAATTTGGGTCTTCTGTTTTACTCTTAACATAGCAATATTGATATTTATGAAATCCTACAAATGTTGTAGTGGAAAAAAAAGAAGTGTGGAATGGGAGAAATCCTTTTTAATAATAATGTACCTGTTTCAAAACTCAATATGTACATTGTAAGGGAAAAGTTATATAGCATATAATGTTAACAAAAAAAATTGCAGGTTTTTAAATTTATTTTATTCTCTTAACTAGAAATGTATCTCTTTCTAATAAAATTTTGAATGTAATACATCTTTTGTAATATATATATTGTATGTTGTCTTCTTTTTTTTTCTCTCTCTTTTTAAATGCTACAAATTCAATTATTTTTATTTCAGTGATTCAAACGATTTTTAATGTTGAATTTTACCTTTATGTTGAAAAGACAAGTAAACATATGTTTTTATTTTGTTTTGGTCGAAGTTGAATTTATTTGTTATTATTTAATTAATAAATTATCACCGCAAATGTTTTTTAGGGGTTTCAAAGTAAAACTAAGATTTTTTTTTTCATTTCTTTACTCCTCAGTGCAATCTCCAACTAGGCCATAAAGGGCCAAGTTACACAATGATAGAGGCAGGCAAGCGAAAGCTGAAAGTGTATGATAAAAGATGATGATAATGAATTTTATCACAAACTTTTATCATATTTATAAAAAAATATATAATAGTGTTACTAAATAACTTAATTTTTTAAATAACAATAAGTTTTTTGAAATTTCTTTTTTTTTTTTTTTTTTTTATGTAACGTATCTTTTAATTTTTAAGGTTTTATTAAAGTCACTATCTAATAATTCAAGAATTTTAAAAAAGAAAACAATATTTGATTTATTATCTAAATTATTGAAAATTATCATGCCTTCCCCCTCTCCTGTTTACTATCATGAGGGTGCTTTCACTTGCCTTTCTCTGTCATTGCGTCGCACGCCCTGAAGATGTAAATATATTTTTTAACCTACCAATACTTGGTATAATTAATTTTACTTAGCATATTAATCATGAGATAGGCAGTAATGATTGTTTTTAATAATTAAATTATTTTATTAACTAATCAGTCGCCTCCATTTAAAATGGTGTTTTTTTTCTCTCTTTCTTTATTAGTTAGATTTAACTAATTTTATGACAAAAATATTTGGTACTAATGGTTAAGTTTAATTTAATTTTAAACTGAGTAAAAGTGTGATAAGAATTGTATCACAAAATTTTCTTTTTGGATAGAAATATTTAGAAGGAAAAAATTGTTTATATTGGTCAGGAAACAAAAGTCATGGACAAATTAACAATAAAAGAAATGTTCGAGTGAACAGTTTGGTAAAATAAAGTTTGTCTACAAGAAATTTCTATTTATGTGTCCTATATTTAATGTCACAGTTTTTAATCATTAAGTTACAGAAGATAATTCAACTAAAGTAATCTGAACTTATGTGAATCACATTTAATTCAGTGGCTATTTTGCTGAACTTACCATGCATACTTAGTCATAAACACCAGAATTTCAACTGTGAAAATTCTCTTATAATGATAACCACTTACTTTTTTTACTTATGTCGGAAGTAGGTAGTTAGATAAAATATCAGGATTATGAACATTATCGAATTACAGTTTTCAACAGAAATACATGTTATGGGGTGCCCGGAGTCTAGTTAATTGACCAAGTTAGTGAGCTCGAGTTATGTATTGGGTTGTTTCACATGAAATGTCCGTTTTTATGGTTTCTGAAAAACATAAAGGATTTTGCGGGTCTCTGTTTTTTTCTTCCGAATGTTTACATATTTAAAGTAAACAGTTACTAATCCTCTACCTTTGTATTATAAACATTAGCTTCCCAATCAATTACCCACTTTTTAGTATACCTCCAAATATGAACATGGAAACACGCGATTTTCAAGTAATATTTTTGTACGAGTTTAAACTCTGCCATTCAGCAGCTGAGACCGCTAGAAATATTTGCAAGGCGTTAGGAGAAGGGAGTGTTAATGAACGGACCATTCGCTGTTGGTTGCTAAGTTCTCAGCTGGGGATACCGACTTGGAAAACGCCCCGAGGAAGACCTCCGTCCGTAATAGACAACAATGTCCTCAAACAGTTAAAGGACTCAGCACAACTAAATGCAGGTGCATCTACCAGTTCCATACATTTAAAGTTATTGGGAAAGTAAAAAAAAAAAGCTCGATACATGGGTACCTCATGATCTCACTGAGCGTCCGTCAGCAAGACCCCATGTTTCAAAACATACTGTGCAAAAATTGAAAGAACTGGGCTACGAAGTTCTTCCGCACCCACCATATTCTCCCGAGTTGTCTCCAAAAGATTACCACCTGTTCAGGAATTTAGACAACTTCATCAAAGAAAACTTATTGAAAATGATGATCCAGTGAAAAGTGCGTTTTCAAGATTTTGTTTAACTTCAAAGCTCAGAGTTTTTCAGTTGGGAGATAAATAAGTTGGTGTCGCGTTGGGAAAAATGTGTAGAAAAAGAAGGTAAATACTTCGAATAAAATTATCTTGTTTTCATATTGTATTTTTAATAAAAATCCTTTACCTTGAAACGGACATTTCATGTGACACAACCCAATATTTACGCATTTTATTTATTTATTTTTTTTTTTATCATAAATTTGTTAAAGTAAAAACAGTTTTTTCTTATCATTGTGGATATAATTAGTTGACCGTTGAGAATTACTGAAGGAATTAGTCCGGGTGGCGGTCATTAAATGAAACAACTGAATAGTTTCAACTATTTTATTGTTTGCCAACGTTTCGACCCCCATTGTGGGTCATCATCAGGGCGTCTGGTAGGTGAGTGGAAACTCGGAAACTCAGTTTCCACTCACCTACCAGACGCCCTGATGATGACCCACAATGGGGGTCGAAACGTTGGCAAACAATAAAATAGTTGAAACTATTCAGTTGTTTCATTTAATGACCGCCACCCGGACTAATTCCTTCAGTAGTTTTTTCTTATGTTTTTTTTTTACTTGTATGCTTGGTGTTAATATGCTACAAGCATTTTTAGTCAATTTTGCGAGACTTGTTTCTTTAAACTCAAAACATAACATATTTGGGGCAACAACCTGTTGTGGAGGCCTCTAAAAGCTTCCTCCACTTGGCTCTATCTGTTGCTGCAGATCTCCAGCTCCTAATACCCAGGAGAACATATGCATCTGCTGCGGAATAGCATTTGGCCTGCCTATTTTTCACTTACCTTAAAGCTCCTCGACCAATGTTTTAGGAATCTCACCTTCCTTCATCCTTGCCACGTGACCCGCCCATCAGAGTCTTCCAATTTTAATTCACTTGATTATATGAGGACTGCTATACAGCATTGGAGAGTTCCTCGTTTTCCAGGTATCTCCCACTCGAACCAGGCCAAAAATTCTTCTTAATATTTTCTTCTCAAACAAGTGAAGCATGTTTTGGACTCCCTTAAATCTGGACGACCTTAAATCTGTGAGAAACTTGAATTTTTAAGCATGATTTATACATATTTTTAATTAACGAAGCAAGGTCATATCTTATCACGAGTCCAGAGTGTAACTCTGTCCCATTTCTGTAAGAAAAAAAAAATTCACATCATCAAGAATGCTCTTCTTGTATAATGACAAAAATTAAAAATGTGTTAAAAGTATATTAAAAAATATTATCTTTTGTAGGAATAGAATATTAAAAAAAAAAAAAAATTACCATTCTGCTGTAAAAAAGATATACTGAATTAGGGAATTTATGAATAAATATTACAGCAGAAAATGTACTTTTAGTAAATAAAATAGACAATATTGATAACGAAAAAATTCTTGGTACTACCATAAAACAAACCAGTATTGGTTTGATACTTCTTGAATACATGGACTTAATATCTTAAGTCTTATTAATTCTTAACCTAGTGGTTAAGCCCCTTAACTTTATGTGTTTATTCATTTAACGTCACTTTATACTACTATGGCTAATCGGACGGTGCTACAGTAGGAGTCCTAAATTTTGCCTATCCAGGTTTTATTAAGATAGGGATCTTTAACTTCTGGATCCTCAAGTACCTGACATCGCACATGCTTGGGATCACCTTTTTACGTACTCCCGAAGGACGGCATAACTAAGAATTTTTTATTCCCATAAAATAATCCTAGGACCACCTGCAGGTTTGATTCCGTGACCTTTGGCATAGAAAGCTGTTATGCTAGAGGTGACCCCAGACATTTAAACTTATAGCTCTACAACAATAAGCCTGTATAGATTGCAATAATCTAAAAGCAAAATTTTACGAAATGATAAATATTTTTGCCGCAGCCAGAAGAACAGTAACCAATGCTTTATTCACTAGACAATTCAGCTCCCTTATTAATTACTTAATAGTAAAAAATTAGTGTTTCTTACAATTTTTCACTTCTTATGGGGTTGATTTCGTAAAAGTTATGTAATTACAGCCAATTAGTCACAAAAACCATTTAATTGTTCTTTAGCTAAAACAAAGTTTTGGACATTTTTTGAGTTTCAATCTTGTATATGTTGTTATCGTTTCATCCAAAAACCATTAAATGCCGTTTATTTATTTTAATCAGCCCCACAGAAGTACCATGCGTGACCATCAAAACATTTTAAATTAAATTAAAACTATTGAAAAGTTACTAAATACTGCATTTAAACAAAAATAAATAAACAATAGGTTGATAATAAACCCAATCTTTTGCGATTAACTGGCTGCATAATACATAGCTTATAACATATCAACATCAAAAGCAGTGAAAATGAAATGAATTAACCTTTTTTTGTATAATTAACAAATTAATTAAATCAATCACCATATATGAAAATGCCAAAAAACTTATAAATCAAATTTAAGTAAGAGAAAATATTGTAAAACATGTAATGTGACAAAATACAGTTTCACAATAGATTGCAAGCATCAAGACTGGTATAATAAAAAAATATCTAAGTTAAAATTATAAATGAGCTGTTTGTCGACTGTTCCCATCCTTTATTTTATATGATGAATTTACTATAAATATTTAATAGCTTTAATCAATCAATTGTAAATTCTTCTAACCACCATAAAATACTACGATTGAATTATAAAGAATTATTTATTAAAAAAAGAGGGATACAGACATATGTTCATATATAATTATTTATTCACAAATATGTTAATAATCACACCATGATGAGTATTAATGAGTCAATATTTTCATAAAAACTAATAATGAAGTTTTGGGTTTGGTGCTTTTCAGACTTAAAGCGATATATTAAATGCACTATTTATTGAGAAACCATACTCTAATTTGAACTACAAAAAAACTGATTAATTGTATGAACAATATTTAAAACTAAATACTGCATCCATATCAATTTTATACATGAAAATACTATGAACTTGCGATGGATTAAATTCTGGTTTTAAGAGAAAATATAATGAAAGAGAAATAAGAATGATGTAACAAGGCAAAATACAGAGCAAAGCATTATGACTTATTTAACACTTAAATTATATTTATTATAAATGAAGAACTTATTAAAAATTTTTACTTAGACTTGGCTTCTTTAAACTATCTTCAAACCACTAAAAATGTCATAGATTAAACAATAAAAGGATGCAATACTGATACCTGTTCATACACAACTCTTTATTTAAAAATATTATGCACAGATATGTCAATAATTATAACAATATGAGTATTAATGAGTCCACATTTTCACATAAATAAGAAAGAATAAAAAAACCATATCAAGTAATTGAATTAAAAACAAAATAGAGTAAGGAAGTGTCTATGAATTTTAAAACTAATCTTTTAGGTTTTAAATATAAATCCAACACTTTAACGTAAATTAAGTTATAATCAAAAAAGAAAAGAATAAAAAATAAACAACAGGGCCAATATTCAAGGCTTTAAATTTAAAACCTCCAGATGAAATGCCAATAGCTGTATAGAAACTATTAACTTATATGAAAACATTACGAGGTCCTTAGTTACAGAAAAATATACATATGGTGAAAAGAGAACGCTCTAATGAAGTCAATCTGTGGAAAAAAATAATAAATTCCAGTTTAGGTTAATTTATTTTCCCCATAAGGAGTTATTTTCATTAAAAATATGAAAATATTACAATAATTTATGTAATTTAAGAATGAATTTAATGCCGTTTTTGACTAACTGCATCATGGATCTTAACATCCGCAAATGACGCAAAGGTCTTTCGTATCGAGGAACCATATTTTTCTAACATTAATGAGAATCTTGTTATAGAAAACGGTCGTTTTATGAATTAAAGCGCATTAAGTCGTTATCAAAGTAATAAATATTTTTTAAGGGGGTAAGTGTGTTTAAGTTGAGTGAAATAAATGTGGTCAAACTCCTACAATAATAGTGGTGGATAGAAAAACATAAGTGAAAACTTGTCCAGGTGTTATAAGGACGTGTTGACATTTTTGATGTTCTTGTTTAATTATTGAAATATTCTTCAAGATCAACAATTTTTATGGATCCAGTTTTTTATTGCCGGAGCTAATGTAATGTTAAAGAAGAAATATATTTGCAGAAATAGTTTATATGAATTATTTACGACATGCAGGTTAGTTTTGGTTTTCAATGATTATTCTTATAATTGTTGTGTCTATTTGTTTTATTGGTTTGTTTTGAAATATATAATCACTATTTTTACATTATTATTACGTTATTTATTCATTTAGGCTGTTTTATTTAGTAACATTAGTAGTTTTTTTATTCACTTTAGTGATCGTATGTGCCATATAATGTAAAAGTTCGCGTTCTATTTATAAGTTTACTTAATCTTAATCCTAAGTGCATTTAATCTTTCATCAAATGTAAATTTTAAATATTTCAAGGATGTTATCCAGTATTTTATTTCAAGTTGATAGTATTTGACAGTTTTACTGCTTTTCGTTTTATATTGCTATTTTTATCGTTTTAGAGTTTATTATATCATTTAAAGAAAAATAGTTTAAAGAGTTATTAACAATAGTTGTAGTTTTCTACCCATCTTTCTTTTTTGGAACACTTTCTCTTCTCATGTTTGTAGGTTAGGAGAGTACATTAAGGTGCTTTGTAATCATTTATTAATTTATTTAGTTCTCTGAAATTTAAAAAGAACCTTCTAAAGTTAATGAAACCAAATTTTATCTTAATTTATAATTGATTTTACAAAAGTATGACGACCCAAAAACATCTATAAAAATACAACATATTTTGGAATCTAAGTAAAGTTATTATTTTATTTGGGATTACAAATTTGAGGTATGTTATTAAACAGATTCCCAATTGTGTAATTTACCATTTTTTAAGTTATTTTGTTTAAAGTTACCTATTGAGTTTTGATTAACATATTTAGGCTGTTTATATAACTAAAGTATTAATAAATATTTAATTTATTTCATGTGTTATTTGTTTTTTTTTCATAAAATTTATGTTTGACATATATTCCTGTTTCTGTTGCTGAACCGTTATTGTAATTGCTTACAATAATGATCATACTATATGGAACTATTTTCATCTTATTTTGGATAGAATTTCATTTAAAATTAATGTATCAAGTTTTTGACAGTTTATAAAAACATTTAAGTTATGTCACAATTTGATGTAAAACTGAACTTTCTGATTTTCATAACTTTTTAGTGATATTTTATTTTTTTCAAAACTGTTAATATAAGGAAAAATAATTTGCTGTAGTATATTTTATTTCATGAATTTTAACTTAACAATAATTGTTACCATTCTGAACATTAATATTATTTTTAATAATAATAGTATTTTTTTGTAATTTGAAATATATTTTTTTGAGTTTTTATATATGATCTTGTCTCCATGGTAAAATATATTTTTAAAAGACTTATGTTTTTATATTAGTTTGACAGTTAGATTTTGTTCTAAAAAATTTGATAACAAGAAATTTTAAAATTTCTTTTTTTTATGAGTTGGATATTGGAAAAATTAAAAGTATGGTTAGTTTTTATATTTACTGCCCAAATTTTAGCTTGTTAAAATATCTGAACTGTTTCGGTGAGATATTTTCTGTATTTTTTTGTTATGTAAGTTAGTATTGTTGTGATTCGAGCCGTTTTTGAAGTTAGATCATTCAGTTTTATTTATAGGCTTGTTAACTATAGATCAAAACAAATTCTATTAATAAATGTTGTGTTTAAAATGTTTTATCAACACCATTTAATGTTTATTTATCAGAACTGTCAATATTATTTAATTGATATAATTGCTGTTTAATTATCATTAACATTTATAAATGTTATTCCTACATCCTCGTTATCAATTATGTTGTATGGACATTTAAATTTTTTTTAAAGTTATAACTTCGATAATAAGTTTATTTATAGATGCCCTGTTATATATAAATAGCTTTTATAAAAAAATAAGTAAACAAATTTTTACTAGTCATTATTTAATTCTTACATAATTTTGATACAAAACCAAAGTTAAAGGTTTTTTTTAAAATAAGTTTTTAAAACTCTACTATCAAATTAATTTTAATTTGTGTTTAAAACTAAATAATTATTATTATTTAGTGGTTTTATATTCATTTAATTTCAGATCCAAAAATTATGTATTTTCACTTGGCACAATAATAAATACATAGCTTTTAAAAATTGAAATTATAATTAATTTGTGAAACTTTTGTCCTTGGAGAAAGCTTCCTTGTAATAACATCTCTAATTATTTTTTCCTTATTCTTTCATTTCATTTTTTAAATATTTGTTTTCTTACTTTAATAGATGTTATTATATTCATATCTGTTTAGAAAAGTTAATCTAATAATTTGTAAATAGTAAAAAAAAAAATTATTTTATGACCTTCACTTTTAAGAGCTTATACAGATAGGATAATTTCTTAATGCAGTTAAACTTCTTTTTATGCTTTTGATTTATTGGTCATTTGACTGCTGAGGTAGAAGAAAATAATAATTGTTTCTTTAATTAAGGTTTATGTAAGTGCTATTTGCCGATTAATAGTCTATAAAAGATGTACCTTCTTGATGTTTTGTGATATTCGTTTCAATAGAATAGTGGTTCGATTATATTTTTTTGTTGCATGCTTTTAATGTTTTTTCTTCCACATAAATGTAAATTTTCATTGATTTAATTATATTACTTATTTTAAACTAACTTGGTTTTCTATATGAAATGTTACTTGATTTGTTTGGTATTTTTTACGTATAACATTACAGTTCATAAAAATAGTAAGTATTTAAATTTATGCATGTGAATATTGAAATTTTTTGTGTTGAAGTAAAGTAATGGCTTGTGAAATCTGGATGTATATGGTAAATCACTTTCATAATGATACTCTGCTTTTTGACATATTCAAAGTAATTATGAAGTAACTTATTTTGGGTATAATTTAGCTTTATTTTTTATACTTTTATTATAAATAATATTTAATTTACTCAAACACGTTTTAATAATATTTTTATGTTAAATATTTGTCTTGAAAGTTTAGTTTTTTAAGCTTGTATTAAAACAAATATTTAATGATAAAGTAAGATTATTTTAAAAGTAATATTTGTTGTTATTACACGCCTTCATTATAAATGATCATATGTTCTCCCTTCCTCTCTTCACTTTCGTGAGAGTTCTTTTAGAACTATTGTGGTTATATAGTGTGGCCTCAACATAAAACCTGTCAATATATAGCATAACATGTATCTTAAAACATATGCTTGTGAGTATAGAAATTTTCTTCTTCATAGTGAAACAATTTCATAGCAAGTAATTATTTAAGTATAACATTTGGTGTGTCTAATGTTATACTTAAAACCATTAATGTCATTATTGCTAAGGTTGTTTGATGAATGACTAAGAGATAAATTATAAAAGTAAATAATTTTAAACCGACTCACTGGCCAGGAAAAGCTTAGAAGCTATCCTTAACACCAGGACCCATATGTGGTATTATTTAAGCTCTGCCTTTAGGAAAGTTTAACAAATCTACAAGATGAATTTAAACAAAAGACAACAACACTCACTTACATTCTTATTAGATGGTTCCATCAAATGTTACGCTTGGACTTTCAAGTGCTCCACTGTGTAGACTATGTAGACAAGAAGATGAAACTTCTTTTCAAATAATCTGTTGGTGCGATAGGCTCTCAAGGCTCCGATACAGCCCTTTTGGTGTTGACCGATTAGAGTATCCATTAAGAAACGAGTTAATCGATACCAACAGTCTCTTAAAGTTTGTAATTGCAATGAAATTCATGTACTAACAGTAAAAATTTTTATAATATGTGCACTACAGACCAGTTTGGTTGCAGTGCATCAAAATGCCATCCAAAATAAAAATTAAAAGATCAGCAATGACATCTAAATAATATGTTTTTATTACACCAATTTAATTATTTATTTTTATTTTTTTTTTTTTAGGAAATTGCCGTGGTAGGGTGTTACATCAGTGATGGTAACGTTGGTTGCCTTAGGGGAATATGGCCAACAAGCCACCACCGCCTCACCAGAACATCTTAGTGTACGTTGAAGATTATGACAACAGTACGCTCCAAGCCACCGTAAACTCGAGAAAGAATTGTGGATATGAAGGGCCGAGGTGCGAGACGGCTGCTGCGGAGTCTACTTGCAGCCTCCCGCTGTCCGATTCCGACATCGAGCCTGCGCGAAGCTTTACTCAGGAATATGTCGCCCCGCCCTATGGCTGGAAACGTATTCACACCAAAGGCATCGTTGTTTATGTCAGGTATGTATTATTGGTTTATTATTTTCAATAATGAACCTTTGTATTCAATAATATCCTGATAAGAAGTTGATATCCTCCAATTAGTTTTAAAATGGTGCCCCCTATTAAATATGATTTAATTAAAAAACTCAGTTATTTTTTAAGATTAAGAAAAAATTATTAAGTTTGTTAACCAAGAAAACGCAAATAATTATAAACAAGAAAACAATAATTAAAATTTTCCCCTTAAATAATAAAAAATAAATAAATTGTATAGAGTTTTAGCATTAGGACACCTTGACGCATTAAAAAAGAAAAGAAAAGAAAAAAATTGTAAACTTGCCTATATAAAAATGCTTGTAACTACATTATTTTCGAAGATGGAGAAAAAATTCTATAGAATTTTAGAATAAGAAAATTGAAACCTAAATTCTTGGTGATTTTAGCATCAACCTTTTTATCCAAATATTAGCATCAATTCGATTGTGTATCATAAATAAATTCAATCTCCATTTTTCACAGTGTCTTTCTCCAATATATTTTCAAACTATAGTATTAAATAAATCTATATAAATAGAGGGACATTTTATAGGCGGAACAATCAGGAGTCAGTCTTTTTCTAAATATTTTTAATGTTGCCGACATTTTGGCTCAAGCTTGTGAGCTATCATCTTTTCTCTCAGTTTATGCTTGCCCTGATGATGGCTCACAAGCTTGAGCCGAAACGTCGGCAAAATTAAAAACATTTAGAAAAAGACTGACTCCACCTATAGTAATTTTTCATGATTTTTTTAAACCATTTTCTTGTTAGGTAATGTGTTGTAAGGACCAAAATTATATAAAATACTCTCATTATCATTCTAGATTTTGTTTGGTTCTTAAATAAGCAATATTACCGGAGTTAATATTTTTTGAAGAAAACTTTATTTTAACATTTAAGAGAGTTTTATAACTCCGGAACCAGCTTAGTCTCTTCTCTATATACTATAAAAGTTTCTACAGTGTAACTATACATCCTCAATAGAGGAAAATATATAAGATTGATTATGTATATAGTTACATGTTAAATTACGAATTATTTACTATTCAGTGATATTTATAAATTTTTATTTTTTGCAGCCCAAGCAATACTCCATTGAGTTCTACCGAGCAGGTGAAAGCCTATTTGCTATCGGAAGGAACCTGTAAGTGTGGTTTGGAGTGCCCTGTTAACTGCGAAACTACTTTTAATTTTAATCCAAAGGTCAGCTTTCATTTAAATCATTTAAGTTTTATGATAAAACTATATATCATGAGCCCACGCTTTGGTGTCTTGCTTGATAGTTTTTTAATTTATGTTATTTTCTACATTGCTTGAATGTTCTCTAATGTATGATTTATACTTTAAAGTTTGGTTGTTTAATTTTTATATTGTAGGCTGTAGATATAATAAATCTTATGACAATAAAAGCTGAATTCTGCTTTTTAATTTTTTTCTTACATGAAATGGTTTTTATAGAAAAAGGTTTTTTTTTTTTTTTTTTTTTTTTTTTTTTTTTTTTTTTTTTTTTTTTTTTTTTTTTTTTAATTGAATACAAAATATTGGGTCACGAAATAAGTTTGTAGCGTTTTTCAATATTTCAATTTAATTTTCTGTGTGTTTATAAAATGATGTTGACTTGGTCAATAATGTTTACTGATTCTAACAAAGTATTAGTTAAGGTGTTTTTATTCATTAGTTTCAACTAAGATTCCTTATCTTAAAGTGATATTTTACTAGCTAAAAATGGAAGCGAAAAAAAAATTCATTTTTGTGACAATGATTTTTCATTTCCGAAAAGGAAAATCCACTTCACAGACAGTTTAAAAAATTCGTAGTGTGTGTGGGAAAATTTAGAATATAAATGCAAAAATAACCTTTCCCTTCTCTCATTCAAATCCCACCTTTTCCAACATCTTTTGGCATCCCAAATAGATGCACAAGAAATGCGAATTTGCAACTCGATTATCTTAATTTTAATGCAAGCCATAATTATCTATTTTGCCAAACCCTAACTGTGGAATATTTAGTTTTTTTTTTTTAATAATTTCATCCACCCTATTATCCATATTTTGTGTAAATAAATGTATGTAGGTCTTATTTGTGTTTAATTTATTTTAATTTTATTTGTTTGTTTTTTTTTGTTTTTTTTTCACATTTGTAAATAAAAATTAGTTTTATTGGTATCTTGGCCAGACATAACTGTACATTAATATGTACAGTACAATTTTGTTTGTTTGTTTGTTTATTCATTTAACGTCATTTTATGCTACAATGGCTAATCGGACGATGCTACAGTGTGAGTCCTAAATTTTGCCTATCCAGGTTTTATTAGGATAGGGATCTTTAACGAGTACCTGACATCGCACAGGCTCGGGACCACCTTTTAACGTCCCCTCCGAAGGACGGCATAAGTAAGACTTTTTTACTCCCATTAAAAAATCCTTTTGGGTTTGAACCCGGAACCTTGTGCATAGGAGGCTGTTGCGCTTGCCAATATGCTACAGCTAACCCCATATAATATAATTTACCGTTAGAAAGCACAAGATTTTAGTCCTTTTGAAGGACGGCGTAACTAAGGATTTTTTACTCCCATTAAAAAATCCTAGGACCACCTGTGGATTGAACCCGTGACATTTTGCATGGGAGGCTGTTACGCTTGCCACCCAGCTACAAGTGATCCCAGTACAATTTTGTTATTCGTAAGGGAAATAGTCCCAGAATAAAGTTTTTATTGTTATTATAAATGAAACTTGGATGAAATGTGTTTGAAAATATTTTTTCAGCTCTTTTCTCATTTCCTCTCCTTCCACCAAATCTTTTTGTCATCCTATTCTTAAAGTTGTTTTTTTTTTTTTTTTTTTTTTTTTTTTTTTTATATTCTATTATTACTTATTAATATTAATTGTTTTTCAGTTTAAGTATACTATATTTTAAAATTCATTTAATATATACTTTTTTTTATTTTTACATCTAAATCAAGAAAACTGAAAATGTTTTCAGGTGTTAACTAGGCCTTGGACCGCCCCTGCTTTAGGACCCGGGGATCTTAACAAATTGTGCAACCACAAGAGAAAATTGTTGTCGCAATCATCTTTCCAATCTATTGATAACAAGTTTGGTAAGTAGCTTTTATTTTATTGGTGAACTATGACATGTTACTCTTATATTTTTAACTATTTAGTCACCCATTCTTCTCTCGGGTGCCAGTTTTGAATCTAGTGTCATTTATGTTATAATGTTTGACCAATTTAGAGTTTATCGCCGAAAACCAAAAATCGCGAGATGATTTTATATATAGTGGATGTAATTAGTTGACCGTTGAGAATTACTGGAAGGAATTAGTCCGGGTGGCGGTCATTAAATGAAACAACTAAATAGTTTCAACTATTTTATTGTTTGCCAACGTTTCGACCCCCTTTGTGGGTCATCATCAGGGCACATGGTGGGAGAATGGAAACTATCGCACCAACCTTAACCACCTGACCACGACCCTTCTTAGAAAGGTGACGATATAAGGCTACCTATACCTCCCCTCTATAACCAACCCTACCGATTGTAGCGCACTATCGTTCCGTTACTCACATACAATCTCAGCCCTATTTTGGCTTTTCGGCTATTTCAGAGGATTTATCCACCAGCTGCTGTTTGAGGATTTTATAGATTTGATAGAGGCTGCGAGTGCCCAAATGTCCTTTTGTTATTCTTATGCCACCATTTATTTTTCTTTCTAAAATTTTAGACACTCAAGGTTTCGTTGTTCCCCAGGAGTTTCCATTCTCCCACCATGTGCCCTGATGATGACCCACAAAGGGGGTCGAAACGTTGGCAAACAATAAAATAGTTGAAACTATTTAGTTGTTTCATTTAATGACCGCCACCAGACTAATTCCTTCCAGATTTTATATATAGTATATATAGTAGTGAAAAAGATACTTAAGAACAGGAATATTTAGTACTAACTTTCATGCATAACCTTGCATCTAAAAGAATCAAATGGACAAAATAATATAACAAAACAGTTACACTAGCACACACAACACAAAGTTAAGTTAAAATAAATATGATGAATGTATTTAATCACTTGACAAAGTATGTTGTACATAAGGCCTACATATACATAACATCCTCAGCAGATTGTCGCGTTTTTCAAAGGGAGTAAAAATCCTTCGCAGGAGACCTTGCTAATCTTATAAACCAGTTTATGTCCTATTTAATTTCAAACAATAGAAGATAAATAAAAATTGTCTCAGCTATGCAAAAAATTTGATCAAGACAGCAGCTGGAAATAGATCCAGGCTATACTAGAGCAGCATCGCCCTAAGATGTTTTTGGAGGTATCCTGCAAAGAGAGACAGGATAACTCTGAGGAGGGTGACAGGACACTTCTAGATTCTACAAGAAGGAAAATGTGATATGCAGTTGTCCAGAGATTGCTAGGGTTCGGTTTTTTTGGCAGTGACCGCATTATATATCTTAAGTTGTGTGAACTTATTAACCCTTACAGTTTGGCCAGATTCACCAAGGCAATAGGCCTATAATAACATGAGAATGGACGGCGCACAATAAGCCTAATAAGAGGCTGCAGTAAATAGAATAAGCTGGAAAAAAAAAAAAAAAAAAAAAAAAAGAATCGATTAAGTTATGTATTTATATTTGATATTCACCTAATTAATATATTATTAGTCTAAATTGCGGTTAGGCTCCTCCTACCTTTACTGAAAAAGGATCTGATTTTTTTTTTATCTTTTGAGAAAACACAGCATAGCACACAGAATTCAAAAGCCGTGATATGTTTGATTTATACATTGATAATTTACATTAAGGTTACTGTCTGACAAGAATCCATTGGGGTCTGATTTTATTTTGAAAGAGCGTAAATAAACAGCTGTGAACTAATTAGCTATAATAGTTATAATGATCTCAAGAAACACAATTTTAACGGGACTAGAGATCTCTTTTGTACCAATAGCAAGTGCTCAACTCTAGGCATTATTGATAATGCAGAGGGCAGCCCTAGTGATGATGCTTTTATGAATTTATATATTTATGTTGTTTTTTTTTCACTTTTAGCTGATGATTTCCGAAAAAAGAAAAGGAAATTTGTCCCGGCTCTACCTCAACCACACTTGCCTCATAACGAACGCGGGTTCAAGGATCAAGAACATACTACTTATAATGGCTTGGTAAATATTCATTTGTATTTATATAATTTTTATATTTTAAATTCTTTTCTCTTTAAAATATAAATCTATTTAAATTTTATCTTTTCTTTTCGTGTTAGCCTTGGAGGGATAGTAATGAAGAGTTTCCCCAGGAGCCTTACAGCAATGGTTACCAACTCAAGTACCAAGTTTCTGGAAATGCGCAATACCAAAAGGTCCAGGAGCCCAACAGGTTTGGTCCGTCGAACCCAATCCCGTCACATCAGGTTTGAATCTTTATTTATCATGCTCTTTAATAATAACCTGTATCTTTCTTGACGTTTCCTCTCATACTGCAGCTTAGTATAAGATGCCTTTTGATAGAGCTAAGAAGGTCCTGTGCTAGCTGACTTCGAATAATTTCTAAGATTGAAATAACATTTGCTTTTGTACTAGGGGATGTGCTGATTAATTAAAATAAATTATCAAAAACATTGCCAGCTCTTGTACTAATTGATAAATAAGCAATATTGTTTTTTTAATCAGTTTTTGACTGTCACCTGATCTATCCTATCTTTTATTGAATTATTTAATACATGTATGCTTAACTATAGCTTTTTTCAGTCAAATTCATAATTTTTTCAGTCAAATTCATAATTTTTTCAATCGAATTCATAATTTTTTTAGTCAAAATCATAATTTTTTCAGTCAAATTCATAATTTTTTCAGTCAAATTCATAATTTTTTCAATCAAATTCATAATTTTTTCAGTCAATTTCATAATTTCTTGTACCCATTTTATGCAGTCAATTTAATGAGGCTTTGCTATCAAGAACTTAACATTTTTATTAAATCTTGTTCTTGTTTATCCATTTAACGTCACTTTATGTTACTGTGCTTAATCCGACGGTGCAGCGGGAGTCTTGAGATTTGCCAATCCAGGTTTACTTGAGATAGGGATCTTTTACGAGTTACACTTTTTAAATCTTTTAAGGGTCACTTGTGGAGCACAAATATAGGGTGATCTGCTGGTTTTGGACTTGCGACCTTAAGCATAAAAGGCTGTTATGCTAGCCACTACTCCACAGGTGTCGCTCAATGTTCCAAAAATCCACAGGTGTTTGAATCTGCCGGGTTTAAACACGTGATCTTGGGCGTATTGATCTTTAACACCTTGCTGAATGCATCCAGGGTCACCTGTAGAGTAGTGGCTAGCGTAACAGGCCCCTTTTAAAGGACGAAATAACCAAGGATTTTTAATCCCTAAAAGCAAATATAAGGCCATCTGCTGGTTTTGAACTTGCGACCTTAATCAAAGAGAGCTGTTATGACTAGCCACTACTCCACAGGTGAACCTTTATGCATTCTAAAAGGTATTAAGGACTAATATGTCCAAGGTCAGGGGTTCAAACCCGGCAGATTCAAACACCTTGTTGAGTGCATCGAGGATCACCTGTGGTGCAGTGGCTAGCATAACATCCTTCTATCCACTAGGACTTGCAACCTTAAGCATATAAGGCTGTTATGCTAGCCACTACTCCAAAGGTGACCCTCAATGCTCCAAAAATCCACAGCTGTTTGAATCTGCCGGGTTCAAACACGTGACCTTGGGCATATTGATCTTTAACTCCTTGTTGAATGCATCCAGGGTCACCTGTGGAGTAGTGGCTAGCATAACAGCCTCTTTTAAAGAACGAAATAACCAAGGATTTTTACTCCCTAAAAGCAAATATAGGGCCATCTGCCAGGTATGAACTCGCTATTTAGTGGATAGAAGGATGTCATGCTAGCCACTGCACTACAGGTGACCCTCGATGCATTCAACAAGATGTTTGAATCTGCGGGGTTTGAACCCCTGACCTTGGAAATATCAGTCCTTAACACCTTTTAGAATGCATAAAGGTTCATCTGTGGAGTAGTGGCTAGCCATAACAGCTCTCTATGATTAAGGTTCATACCTGGCAGATGGCCCTATATTTGCTTTTAGGGAGTAAAAATCCTTGGTTATTTCGTCCTTTAAAAGAGGCTGTTATGCTAGCCACTACTCCACAGATGACCCTCGATGCATTCAGCAAGGTGTTAAAGATCAATACGCCCAAGATCACGTGTTTAAACCCGGCAGATTCAAACACCTGAGGATTTTTGGATCATTGAGGGTCACCTGTGGAGTAGTGGCTAGCATAACAGCCTTCTATGCTTAAGGTCGTAAGTCCAAAACCAGCAGATCACCCTATATTTGTGCTCCACAAGTGACCCTTAAAAGATTTAAAAAGTGTAACTGGTGAAAGATCCCTATCTTAAGTAAACCTGAGTAGGCAAAACTTAAGACTCCCGCTGCACTGTCGGATTAAGCACAGTAACATAAAGTGACGTTAAATGGATAAACAAGAACAAGATTTAATAAAAATGTTAAGTTCTTGATAGCAAAGCCTCATTAAATTGACTGCATAAAATGGGTACAAGAAATTATGAAATTGACTGAAAAAATTATGAATTTGATTGAAAAAATTATGAATTTGACTGAAAAAATTATGAATTTGACTGAAAAAATTATGAATTTGACTGAAAAAATTATGAATTCGATTGAAAAAATTATGAATTTGACTGAAAAAATTATGAATTTGACTGAAAAAAGCTATATTCAATATGTAATGTAATAATGTTATTAATTTTTAATAGGTCAATTATGAGCAAAGAGTGTCATCATATGGTTCCACTTCCTATGAGGCGAAATTCAAGAGCACCGAGCCAGTAGAGTATCTTCACCCTCAGGAAGTGCAACAGCAGCCTCCCCCTCCGCCCCCGTCTGTCCACGCCGTTCCTACCGGCCTCAACGTCAACAGGACTCCACCATGGCAGCAGAACAAGGCACAGACCAGCAGCTTCGAGAGGGTCTCTACCTTCCAGCAGCACAGTAGTAATCCTTCTAGTACCGTTTGGAATAACGATTTGAAAAAGAAGCAGGCTAAATTCATCAGGAAGAGGTGCTCTGATGACAACATGAACCCGAGCACCCCAGAGCCTCCTCCAAGCTTCATGGAAGATCCCAGCGGTTACCTAGCCCAACAGACCGCACTCCTCAACAGCACTATCTCCCGCCAGAGCAGCCCAGCTGTCGACGGCGTCCCTCTGCCTAGTTCCCTTAACAAGTACCCCCCTAGGCCTAAGTCCAAGAGTATTATTACTAGTCGTTATCCCGATTCCTCAGCCGAGAGGCGGAAGGCTGAAGAGCCAAGCTCTACGCTGCCAGATAAGAACGCTGACGACAGGGGCCCCATCCAAGGGACCACCGTTAGCACTAGCAACCGCAGCCCTGTCGAAGCCAGGCCTCCTGAGAATGTTGTCACTACCATGGCTTCCGGGCATACGGCCAGCAGCAATACCATCACCTCCGTCCTGGCCGGGAAAGCCAACACCGCCACCGTGTCCGTGAGCACTCCAGGGCCGCCGCAGAAGGGCGAGGAGCAGGCGGAGGACGTGCGGCAGATCCTGGTTCCTAGCCCTGGGCAGCTGGTGGTGGCCAACTCTGTGCTGCCGGGCCAGAGCAAGCCGGTCCTCAACCAGCCGACCGTTCTCCTCCCTGGCCCCCTCCTGCTGCAGCCCAGCGTTGTCGTCGATGGCCTCAATACCACTCTCCAGATCCCGCAGATCGTCGGTAACGTGGTTCAGAACCAGGTTCTGGACGACACGGCCCTGCTATCACCCGAGTCCAAGAGGAAGGCCAATCTGAAGAAGAGGAAGCTGTCGCCCACCATTGGCTCGATGCTCCTCTCCCCCCAGGGCTCTAACAACGTGATGGTCCAGCAACAGCAGCTCAACGCTCCCATGCTCCAAGCTCTCACCATCCTCCCCGGGAAGACGGGCTTTACCGGCACTCAACAGCTCATCACCACAAACATGCTCCAACCTCTAAATCTCGTTCAGAACTTTCCTATTCAGCAGTTCATCGTTCCTACCGGCGTGGGAAGTATGGTCATGTCTGATGGGACTATCCTCCAAGATACCGTTCAATTAAACTTGTTGACTCCTGTTCAAAACACTGGTGTTTTCAGCAACGGGCAGAATTTACTTACTCCTGGTATGGTCATTCGAACTCCCAGTAGCCAAAGCAGTAGTAAAGTCATCCAGAATAATCAGTTTTTGAATTCGCCGAATCAGTTTGTCGTGAATAATGCCTTTACAGGACCTGTTAGTCCGTTACTCAATGTCAGTCCAACCCAGTGTAACAGGAGCCAAGACTTTTTGTCCCAAAATGTCATGGTTCAGCAACCAAGCACATCTAATACCACGGTAGTGCAACAGAATACTACAATAGTTCAGCAGACCACTATGGTTTCGAACCAGCAGACCCAACCCACTCCAACATTGAATCTGAATCAGAATTTCATTTTGAACGAAAAGCCCAATTTCATTCTGACGTCTGAGAAGCAAAATTTCATCCTCAGCCCGAATAATGACAAGATTATCATAAATCCTGAGAATATGAGGGCCAATTTTGTTCTTGGGAACGTTGATAAACAGAACTTTGTCATTAATAACATGGAAAAACAGCAAAACCTCATTATAAACAATTACGAGAAGAACTATATCGTTGATAAGAAGAACTCGGTGTCGACGCAGACGCAGGTGGCCAGCCCCGGGCTGTACAGAGAGAGCCCCCCGGACACGACCACCCTCAGCCCAGTCGACCAGGAGGTGACCACTTCCCTCCAGCCCACGTCTCCTCAGGAGTCGCTCCCGATGGTCCACTGCGTGTCCAGTTCCAGCCATCACGACGACCAGTCGTTTTCGGTTGAGAATTACCTAGGTATTTATTTAGATTAAATATTATATCTAAAATAAGATAATCAAATATTGAAATATGTATAAATAGGTTGAAATAATCAGGAGTTAGTTTTTTAATATTTTAATTTTGCCGACATTTGGAAATATCTTGCAACGGGGAGACCCTCCTGGAGCATGCCCAGCCTCTTTAAAGTGCGTACTTTAAAATAGTGGCAAACAAATCTGCAGAGTGTGATCTCAGCACAATCTCATTCTTGCATAGCCATTGGCCTAGTAACAGAATGGTCCTGAAATGCTCTAAACCTATGATCCGTAATGGGTTGCTATACAGTTTTTCATTTTCTTACTGTACATTAACTCTGAGTAAAGTACGTATTATTAATTTTTAAAATCAATACAATGAAGAATATAATGTACAGTGTAATTCTAACTTTTGTTCATTAATTAATTTATAATTTGGATTATTCCAGCTTTATCAAATTATTTATTAATTCCGTAACAATCACCCTTAGATCGATTCTTGTAAAATAAAAATACTAAATATGACCTCTTTAAGTTTTCGCTGCATCCACTCCAATCAAACACTTATGTTATAATAGACAAGTTTTTTCTACATTTTATTTTTATTGATTTTATTTTATTTTTATTTATGTTTTATAATTTGTTATTATAGGACAGATGGGGAAGTCAATTCCTTTTTCTGATGCATCCTGTATTACTGTGCAAACATCACATAGTAAAGAAGTGAGTCTTGAAATTATCCAATTTATTAAAATACCTGATTATACTTATATTATGTTAATTTACATACATCTATTGATTAAAAAACATAAACAAAAAAATAAAAAAAATGGTGAGGAAATTCACTATAAATCTAATGAAATGTATGTAATAGTATATAATTGACATAAGGCAAAAAACTTTATAGAAGAAATACTGTTTATTTTCTATAATATACCCTTTCATATCAACCAAAATATTAAAAAAAAATTAACACCACAAAATTTATGGTTTTAGTTATCAGAATATGTAGACATAAAATATCTTGTAAAATTGAAAGGAAAAATCAACTTGATATTATACTAAAATCAGCTGTTATATTTGCATATAAGAGTTGCATAGAAGGCAGTGGATTTTATATCTGTATAATCAGCTGTTTTATTAAAAAATGGCAGCCAGTTTTTGGTTTCACTATCTCAATCTTTTTCGAAAATAAAAAATAAATATCGTGTTATGGATTAACAATTTGAAGACGTGTAAAAAAGAAATAAACATTTTTTTAAATTATTTTGTTACACTTCTAATATTGTCTAATTTATCATGAGGGTTCAAAACCCATTCTAGACGTTTACCATTGGTTTTACCTGAAGACTAGTCATTGCTTAGGGAGAGTATGTTTGCACAATAAAATGTTTTACATAATTCGTATTCATTTACAATATTTTTTTTTTTATTATTTTATTTTTTTAAATTTTATAGCTGAATTATTGGTTGTTGTAACAATGTTGTTAAACATAATTTTTTTTGTAGAATAACATTTGCTTTAACTCACTGTATGAGATTTATTTTTAACCTAAATGCTTTTATGGAGCTCATTTCATACTAATTGACCCGGAGGAGGGGAGGGGGGAGAAGGAGGAGAATGGTTGTATGTCTAGAAAATTAATATTTTATGGGTAGCATTTAGTGGGCCCAACAATTTTTTTTTTTATCATTTAGTGTCAACCATATTTGTTTTAGAAAGTTGGTGAATTTTGTATTACCAGTCTTTTTAATTATTCAATTAACAACTTACTCTACACCTTTGAAATAAGAAGCAGTTAGTTAGTTTATCACATTTTGGCCTACAAAGTAAAACCATTATCATTTAGCTGAATTTATTTTTAGTAGCTCAAAATTATTGGTCCCAAATTAAAAAAACTCAAAGTTGAAATTTGTACTGAAGTTTGATATTATAAAGCAGTATAAGTACATATTTTTTATCCCACAGAGAACCTATTTTTTTCCCCTACAGAGGTATCGAAAAAGTTCAAAAACGAAAAAATAAAAATATTTTTTTTAAATTGTGATTTTTTTTTTTTTTAAGTTTAAACTTTTCACTGTGGTACCTATACTGTATAGTGTAACCAAAAGTATTGAGGCTGAAAAATTACTCCTTCATTGGAAAATTTTTGTTCGAAAATTGAGTTTAATTTTTGACCTATTAAGATTACATCAAGAAATACATTCAGCTAAGTGATTATGGTTTTATTTTTGCTGAACTAAAGGCTTCTTATTTTAACGGTCTAGAACAAGTAGTTATTAAATTATTAAAAAGACTGCAGAAGCTTACTTTCTGGAATATATATGGCTGACATTTCTAAATAAATATATATATATATATATATATATATATATTTTTTTTTTTTTTTTTTTTTTTTTTTTTTTTGAGCCCATGAAACACTAAGAACTTTATTCAGAAAATAATAAAAAACTTTGTATGAGTTGACCTCATACAGTGAGTCTGATAGCCAAAATTTCATATAATACAATATAGCTCTATCCAACAATTTCTTATTGTTAAATACATTTATCATAATTTCTTTTTATTGTTATTTTCAGAATGAATACAAAAGAAAAATGAGCTTATGCCAAGTTCCTGAAAACGCTGAGATGGCGGACGGTGAAACAGTGAGTAGTACGTAGCAATTAGTTTTCAACGCTCTTCCATACTCTCTCCCTTCTCAAGGATAACCCATTATAGAACCTTTTCATTGTAAGTTATTATTTTTTTTTTTATATATATTATTTTTATTATTATAAAGGGTGTTCCAAAGTTAACGCAAGATTTAAAATTAAATATAAGATACAGTCCTTTCTTTATTTGTTTCTTTTTTTTTTTCTCTCAGTTTTACAGCTGATAGTTTAAGGTGTATAAAAATGGAGGGTTATACGAGCGAACGTGCTTTCATTGTTAAACAATATTTTGAAACTAATGAGCCTTGGCTGTCACAGCTTGAAAATCATTTACAAAATATGATCAGAATAGTAATTTAACTATGAACTCTCTTGTTCCAATGGTGAGAACTCTAGATTATGTAATTTTGTGAAAGTATTGCGATTCTGAAAATTTTATAATTCTAGTTTTCACTGGAAATACTCCTGATTCCAAATGACCAAGTCTCACAAAAAGATCTGTGTGTGTGTGTGTCCGTTTCCATATGTGGTAAGTCTAGCACAAATATGAAGTCGTACGAAACTGAAATTTTATATCTAAGACAACTATACGCTTGAGATGTTATAGCAACTTTTTCACTAAAATCGGCTAACCAGAAGATCCACGTAATACCCTGCATTTTGCACCTTTTTTGCGATTTTCCTAAAAACGGCTCTTAACGATTTTGATTAAACTCGCTATATCGATGTAAAATTCAATGGGCTTTAATATCATGTGGGTTTCATTCTGATTGAAATAATATGACAGGGCTTATATGCTATTTAAAATTTTCTTCCTTCAAAGTATCTTTAATTTTGTAGATTTAAAAAAAAAATAGGCATATCACCTTGTTAGCATTGATAAATATGCAATGGCTAAATATGAAAGTTGATTGAATTTGAAAAACAACTAAAGGAGAAAAGTGCAAAAATATTTTTAATGCAATTTTTTAAAAATTTCTTTATTTATCTTGTGCTGTTCCAAGTCATCGGTCTATGCTAAGAAGCACACTTTTATTGATGGAAAAGATTCAACATACTTCAGCCCCATTTATACAAAATGTTATTAGAAAATTTCAACAAATGAGTGTGTATATGTGTTAATATAGCATGGAGGCCATTTAAAGAAAAATAACTGTTTTTTTTTTTGTTTAAATCTTTCTTTAATTTTGGGACATCCTATATATTGAATATTAGGTAATTGACCATATGTGATTCCATATGAAGGATGGAATGGTTTGAGTGGCTGTGTTAATAAATATTTACTAAAATAGTGAAAACAATTTATTGTTATACCAAAGTTTGTGGGTCGACATTGCAGGTCTCCATTAGGGCTTCTCTGTCTAAATATTTATGTAGCAGCTAATCTATTGTAGTAGTGCAGTTTCTTCTGTTAATCGAGATAGAGAAGACCTGATTTAAGACCATTACACTGCGAGAGTAGAAGAAAGTAAAAAAAAAAAAACGAAAATGTTTGATAAGTCGACGTTAGTAAATTACAATACACTTCAATGTATTTTATTAAATATGGGTTTTACAATAAATTTTCAATAATTTTGTTAACCACTTTCTTCACTTATTAGGTTTTGTTTTGATTTGATATCTTCAAAATTGCTAGAGTTGGAGAGGTTTTTCCAACACATGTTTTCAGCCAAACTAAAAGATTCTAATTCAGGAAAGAATAAAGAACAACTGTAATAATATCATAAAAATCAAAAATTGTTGAGTAGCAAAATTAATTAAAATTAGGCAATTTCAAATGAATTGATCCATATTCAATAATCGTATTTTCTATTAAACTTTTATCATTTATTTTATTTTTTATTTTAAATAATGTTAATTTCCTAAAATGGTATTCCTAAAGTATAAAAACATTTTTTCATGATGTGTAAACTATTGGGTTGTTTCACATGAAATGTCTGTTTTTATAGTTTCTGAAATATATAAAGGATTTTGTAGGTCTCTGTTGTTTTCTTTCGAATGGTTACATATTTAAAGTAAACAATTACTAATCCTCCATCTTTGTGTTATAAACATTAGCTTCCCAATCAATTACCCACTTTTTAGTATACCTCCAAATATGAACATGGAAGCGCGATATTTTCGAATATTTTTGTACGAGTTTAAACTCGGCCATTCTGCGCCCACCATGTTCTCCCGACTTATCTCCAACAGATTACCACCTGTTCAGGAATTTAGACAACTTCGTCAAAGGAAAACTTGTTGAAAATGATAATCAAGTGAAAAGTGCGTTTTCAGATGTTGTTTCACTTCAAAGCTCAGAGTTTTCAGTTCGGGAATAAAAAAGTTGGTGTCACGTTGGGAAAAATGTGTAGAAAAAGAAGGTAAATACTTCGAATGAAATTATCTTGTTTTTATATCGTATTTTTAATAAAAATCCTTTACCTTGAAAACGGACATTTCATGTGACACAACCCAATACATATCAATATATAACTTAATCATTTAGTTTTATCTTCTTTTTCTTTGTTTTTAATGACATTATAGGAATTTTCTTAAAAGCAATATTTTATATTATTATCGGGCATTATTAAAAAAAATAGTATGCCTTCCCCCTCTCCCGCTACTTTCGTGAACTCTCACAAGCACTCACGTTCACTTATTTTCACTTGCCTCTACTCTCGCCGACCTCAAGACGGTTTCACAATTATTAGTTTCCTCTATTTTTGTGTAATCATTTATTGACTGTCTCCCGAATTATCTAATCCTTTATTGAACACACTTTTATTATTCAGTTTTCACAATTATTAATAATATATAATTATTTTGATTTTATGGAATTGAAATAATTGTCTTACTGTTTATAGGATGAGTAATTATTGTAATAATACTTATTATAACTCATTTCTTTACTGATTAATTTTTTTAAATTTTATTTTCACGTAATTTTATATTTTGAGGGCATATTTATTATTCTCATATGGTAGGTAATTGGACGGTTTTAGAAAACACTAAAAGTTTTATTATAAGATCTGAATCTCAAAAATACAAAGAGTTTTTAGGACATAATGTTGAATAACATGTAAGTACGGACTTACCCTTTATAAATCTAGTTTAAAAAATTTTTGTTTTCTTATAAAAGTTATTAGTTGCATGTTTGTTTAATTTTTGTTGTTTTATTTTTTCCAGATTTTACTTGCAGATATTAATAATATTGCTTCCATAGGTATTAATTAATTTATCGATTCTCCAGTACGTTTGTATTTCACCGTTGTCATTATTATTTATTTCACTCGCACTATAATTTGTAAGCACTTTCCTTTTTATCTTCAAAACAAAACATAATTGTCTCAATTTAAGTATTTTTTTTTTTACTTATTTCTATGTTTTGAAAAAAAAAATTTTACCTAGACATATGTATAATTACATATGTACACCCAAGTGCGTTGATGTCTGTATATGATTATGTAGCCTATGAATACATAATGTATCGATATACGTATATAGATTATTGTGAAAAATATCTCTAAAACTTAGTATTTATTTTGTCATCTGTGATGTTTTTACATGTTAAGTATAATATTTTTAAAAACAAATGTGTAACATTTTATCAGTATATATATATATATATATATATATAATATAATATGATTTTTGACTCACATTTTTGTCATTTAATTTTGTACAAATTAATTTTTAAATCGATATACCATATATATATTATATATATGACAAGAAATTGTTCGTTGTATTTATTTATTTAAACATGTGTTTATATAGCAATTAATTATTGTTATTAGAAATAATTTGTTTTTACAATTTATCCCAGTGATTTACCACCAGTGAGCAATAATATTTATTGTTTTAATTTTTAAGTGTTAAAATCTCATAACTGTTATTGTGAATATATTTTTTAGTCTTACTAATTAGTGATGTTAACCTTTTTATGCCGATTGTACATCACATTTATTTATTTTTTAATTTTAGAATTAATATTATCAATTTTGTTCTCTTTTTTTTTTTCTTTTTTTTTTTTTTTAATCTATTAACAATTGAATTTTATCAGGTGTAATGTGATATTTATAATTGTGGGCCAATTTTATGTTACAATTATATTTTATTTATTTATTATTTTTTTTAGAGGAAGTAAGGGTGTAATAATTTTAATTATTGTCTCTTTTTAAATTTAAATTATAATATTTTGGTTTTTAAACTTTTTTAGGCGACGTAACCCAGCTTCTTGGCCACTAAATTTCCATTTAAAAAAAAAAAACAAAAAAAATTTTTTAACTAAAAAAATGTTATTCTATCGATAAGTTATAGAAATATATACATAAATACGTATGTGTGTGTATATATTTATAAATATACATATACATACACACAAAAATATATATCTTTGTAAATAAAAAATTATAAATATGTAATACGCTTTAAATGAAAGAAAGAAAGGAAAAAAAAAAATGTTAACTTGTATTTGTTCCTAAATTGTTGGGAACTTATTTTTAACTAACTGTTAAAAGATGCAATTTATATGTATTATAGTTTTGTAAAACAACGTTTAAAAAAAAAAGTTAGCAAGTATTTTTTTAGTGTTTTAATATAAATGTACACTAATGTAAATATATATAGGGTGTGGTGTGGAAGCTACCACTTTTCAAAATAATTTTTTTAAAACCTTAATCTCTGATACAGGTTACATGATTAATTTTGTTTTGTTTTTTTGTTATTTCTTCCCTTATCCCATTTTGCCTTTATTTAATAAGTATATATATATAAATATATTTATAATCAACTCTTGATAATTCAAATTATTAAAATAGTATCAGTTATACATTTGATTTGAGCTAAACATAGGTAATATAACATAATATAGAAAAAAAAAACCAATATGATGGTTGATATTGCAAGCGTTGTACGCTGCCGTATTGATATTGGTTGGTATGTCAGCTGTTTTTTTTGTTTTTTTAATCTTAACTTTATAATTATATGTATTATATTTCTTTACTATTCTAAATACTTCAGAGTAGGGTTTAGCGCCACCATTATACTACTAACGCCACTATTACATTAGCTTCTAAAACCTGTGAAAAATTGTCGCTCTCATTAGTGGGTATCTAGTGCCTTTTTTGGTAACTAAGTGCTCCAAGCTTGCCCCTTTTTAAGGCTGCCCTGCACTGCAAGAGAATAGGTAGGAGAATTGGTGATAGTGAATTGTTTGTCATACACTCTCACATACTCTCATCATTTATTTTTCTAAACTTTTTATCATAAATAATGTTTAATTTCTTAAAAAGGAGTTTCTGCATTAAAAAGAACGTGTTTTCATAATGTGTATGTTACACTTGTTTGTTTTACAATTAATATTATCATTTAGTGTTTTATATAAATAATATTTAATGCCATCATAGGATTTTTTATAAAGTAATATTTGATGTTATTGTCAGAATATATTTTTTTTTAAATATGCCTTCCTCCTCTCACGAATTTTCACCTACTTCTCTCACTGTGTAGTGCGGGCTTAATTTAAAAAGGGAGCAAGCTTGGAGCACCTAGTTACCAATAATGGCTCTAGGTACCACTCGTGAAAGCGACAATTTTTCACAGGTTTTAGACACTAGTCACCAATACGAGATCACCTAGTGGTTAGCGTAACAGCCCTCTATTCCAAAGGTCAAGGTTCAAACTCACATGTAGTCCTAGGATTTTTTAATAGGAGTAAAAAATCCTTGTCTTGCCATCTTTCGGAGAGGAGACAAAAAGGTAGTCCCGAGCCTATGCAATGTCAGGTACTCCTTAAAGATCCCTATCTTAATTAAACCTGAATAGACAAAATTTAGGACTTCCACTGTAGCCTCGTCCGATTAGCCAAAGTAGCATAAAGTGATGTCAAACAAAGAGTAGTCACCATTAAAAATGTTTCTTAATAACTTTTTGATGATTTCGGCCATTTATTCATCTGTTACAATGTAAAATGCAATAATAATGAAAAAACAAAAACCTTTTGACAATTTTTGAAGATTTTGTATGTTTTTTTTTTTTAAATCATTACATTTTGTATTGTTACTCATCAATACGGTGTTAAATCTCTATATGGTTAAAAAAGGCATTTTAAGGAGGCTGCCTTTGCGGTATTAGGCTTTACTTTGTTGTATAATTATATTTTATAGTATATATATTGGTAGAGCACTAGACTACTGTTATTCGGTTCCCAAGTTCAAATCCTGGCTGTGGCAGAATATTATTCATTCTGTTCTTTCAGGCCCCAGGTGTATGGGATCCTTCCAGGGTACATCCAGCCTCTATAAAGTGGGTACCCAAAATTTTTGGGGAAATCTGGAGACTGTGATCTCGACTATCACCTCATTGCATGGCCGTTGGCCTAGAAACAGTACGAATTTCTATATGTACTGAACCCAAGACTCTTCAAAAGTTCTAGATATACAGATCTTTATTTTATTTTTTTTAAATAGATATTGTTTATACAAATATATTTTATTGTCATGAGTTAATTTGAGATAAAATAAAGTTACGACTTTTACTAGAGATTTATTTTTTTGTACACGATTAAGCTCTTATCTGTGTAAAATTTTAAACTTTTTAATATCAAATTTTATTTCAAAGTTCAAATTGTACATTTTATTATCAGCGACAACATAAAATAGTTATTTTTTAATTTTAATTTATTGATAATTAGAATTTGAGAAGTTGATTTCCAAAAGGTACTTTATCCATTTTAGGAAATTTTTCAAGAAACGGAAAAATCACTCCATTTATTATTTAAGAATGTTATGGAAGGAAATGTAGTATGATTTAAAAATTGAATTAAATTTGTACTTAATACCTTATGTAAATAATTGCATTTTTAAAGGATTTCATCGTCTCTAGATTTGGATAGCAGATTTCAATATAACAAATATAAATTTGTCAAAATATCATTTTGAAAAAAAATAATTGTCATTCAGTACCTTTTGCAAATCAAAGTCTCAATAGTTGAAGTTTACAGCCTTGACATATTTTTCCTTCTTTATTTATCATTTTAACACTGAATTACTAAATCCTGAAAATTCATGTATTATACGAAATCATATATTATAAAAAATTTTGTCGTTCAACTAATTCTTTGAGGTCCTGAAGTAAGAGATTGTTTTTTTTTATTCTATCCTTTAATATTTTGAATAAGTTTATAAATTAAAAAAAAAAAAAAAATTGTATTGTCAAGAGTTGATTTTTAATATATTTATATATAAAAAGATTATACATGCAAACGCACATCTTAGATTATATTATATTTGCTATAAAGATATAAAATAAGTAATTAAACGTAATATAAATAAAAGGAGAAAAAAATTGCTTATGTGTGATTCCAGCTTACTTATAAGTTAATAGATTACTTAATATTAAAGTTATATTTATAGCATTTCATATTTTACTTCCAATTAATTATTTTTTTATAATTTATTTTTTTAAATACTCCAAATTGTCATGAACTTCGTATCTGTTTTAGTATACTTTTTATCAGTCATGACACAATTACGTAAATGTCTTTCTAAAATTTTTATTCGGGATGATTATGATCATAGCGACTTGGCCTACATATTTCACTGAACTGCTTCTCATATACAACAACATATATATGTATATATTTGAAAAAAAAAAAAACTATCCTTATATATCAAGACTGGATTATAATAAATAATAATTATTATTTCTAATTATATTTTAAAAAACATAATGATAATAAAAAGGTTTATGGTCATAAACATCCTTTAAGGGCTTAATAATGTTTTTAAAAAAAATTAAAATCAGATACATAGATAGGAAGAGGAAAAAAAAATTGAATATTTGGAAATTCTTATAGCAATTTAGTAAAATTGTGTTTCTATTATAGCAATGTATAAATTATAAAATAGATATATGTATATATATTTTATTAATATATCTTAAAAGTGATAACAATGCTGTATGAGCTGTACCAATTAATAAGAATATATTTTAGGTACATCTCAAATGTTTTGTTGTAAGTTGTATTTTTATAAATACCTGATCCTTCATTTAATGGCTTGTGAGTTTTCAATAATGAATCTGCCTGTTTCTAGACATGATCAAATAATATAATAAACCAAAAAAAAAAAAAAAAATGAATGGCTCAACACTAGAATATAGGCTCAGTATTTTTTAGATTTGGTTCCGAAACTACTAGTATCTTCAGAGGGAAAAAAAAAATGTTTAAATACTTTCCCATTTTAATTAAGCCAAACAGGTTTATTTTTACAGTTATTCATGATAATGGGACTGATTTCTACTTAGTATATGTTGTATTTAAAATCAGAATCTAACTTTATCGGCCATTTTGTTTCACAGTAACAGCTGATTAGAGATTTTATATTCTGTCATTTATAAAGATTTAAAAAAAAAAAAAAAAAAAAATTACTTTTTCTCATACTCGGGGACTAATTTTGATGTTAATTTATTTTATCCTTATAATGAAGTCTTACCTTGAACTACTTAAAATATTCAGCTACATTAATTTCCCTTTAAATATACTCTTCTAAAATTACTTCGAATTTAAATTCAGATCTAAAAAAAAAAAAATTTAGGCACTGCTTTCTAAATAACTAGAAAGATGATCAGACTATGATGATTTTCTCTTTTTTTGAACATGGAGCTTTTAGAAAAATATGTAGAATCTAGAGGAAAAGGATTTGTTTTTTAAAGTCTTCTGGCACTACAGACCCAAGTGGTCCTTGGCCTGCCTCAACATAGTCTGCCACAGTCCTCTATCCTCCACCATATGGATGGATTGCTCAGCACCATATCCTACAGGACCTTTCTCTCCATCGCGCTCTTGGCCTCCCCTTTTTTTGTGTGGCTAAGATTGTTCCTTGGTAGGTCTTCTTTACCTACCTGTCCTCACTCATCCTATTCAAATGTCCATACCACCTTAACCTATTCATCCTAATGGCGTCAGATAAGCGCAGCCCATTAAATAATTGCTAAATTTCTCTGTTTTTTCGCATGGGCCATCTCCCATCTCTCTCACACACGCCTCCATAGATCCTTCGCAACACCTTCCTTTCAAATCTATCAAGCCTTTCAGCTGTTGCCTTGTTAACAATCCATGTTTCACTACCATAGGTTACCACTGGTCTTATAAGGGTTTTGTACATGTGAATCTTGGTGGCACGGGAGAGCAGATTACTCCTTACCAGGTTCCCTGGGCAAAGTACGCTCTGTTAGCTGCTAGGATCCTTCTTTTCACTTCCTCCACTTCGTTGGCTTCTAGTGTCATCAAGGATCAGAGGTAGGGGAAGGCCGACACTACTTCTGTATTTTCTCCGCCAATGTTGTAGAAAGAGGGATGCTGCCTTCTTATTCTTTCCACTATCATTAACTTGGTCTTCCCGACATTAATCTCAAGACCTGCCCTTCTTGCTTCCTTCTCAGAGCTGTGTATGCCTCTTCAATTGCCTGTTTGCTTCTTCCTACCATCACCACATCATCTCCATTAGCCATTATTTGCAGTGACTTGTTCAGAATTGTGCCACTACCGTCGAACCTGGCACTCTTCAAAACCTTGTCTAGAACTAGGTTGAACAGCATGGGAGCCAGAGCGTCTCCCTGTCTTAGTTCATTATTTATATCTATGGCCTTGGACAGTTCTTCATTTATTCTTATTTGACACCTCGAGTGCCTCATTGTCATGATTATCAGTGATATTAATACACCATGGATCTGTATGTCGTATCATATACTGCCCTAAAATCCACAAACAGCCGCCATGCCACGGTATTGTATTTCCACATCTTTCCATCTATCTGTCGAAGAGCGAAAATCTGATCTTTTTGAAGTAAACCAACATATTTAAGTAATTTTTCATTCCATATTTAGATTGATGAATGTGGTTAATTAATCGAAACCAATTGGATATTTTAATCAAAACGTAAATCATGTTTAAGTTATGTACATATTAAGTGTTAAGACTTCAATGGCTGATGAAAATGCGATTTTTCCACCATATATGTTGATTGAATACTAATATATTCATTTTGAAAATATCACAGCACTAGGCTTAGCTAGAGGTCATTGTTAATTAAGCATTATGAAGTGTTTTTTTTTTTGTTCTTTTTTTTTTTTAGGGGAACTGTTATTTTGATGAGTTAAGAGAGGATGGGATTAATTAAGTACTTGTGGACTTTAATCCAAAGAGACTATATCATGTTAAAATAATTCACTATTATCAAAATATATTAGAGAAAATTTCGAAAACTGAAATATTCAGAAATTAAGGTAAGTTTTATCTATTTGGACCAGATGACCGACAAATTTTTAAAAGGAAAAACTGCAGTGTTTGATTCTAATAAGAAAAATATTTTCAACCACTGAGAAGAGGCAGAAGCCTTAATCTGAGGTGATATGTCAAGCAGTCGACTTTCAGTTTGTTTATTTAACACCACTTTTCTAAACCTTTAGAGCGTCTGGTCCAATCTCAGTTATCCCTCTACCTCGAGCAAAATAACCTTTTGAACCCCCTCCAGTCTGGTTTTCGGCCTGGCTATTCTACTCACTCTGCTCTCTCCCACATTTCCCAAGATCTTCACAAGGCCATAGATCAGCACAAAATAACAATCCTTGTTTTGCTTGATTTTTCCAAAGCCTTCGATTCTGTGGACCATAATATCCTCTTAACCAAACTCCATAGACTCCCAGTATCCACAGGCGCTCTTCAATTGTTTCAATCATTCCTTACCGGCCGTTCCCAGTATGTTGTAGTTCCCAATAAACCCCGCTCCGACTCACTGCCATTAACAAAAGGTGTACCCCAAGGTTCCTCGTTATCTCCTACCCTTTTCTCCATATTCATAAATGATCTTCCGCTCTCCATCAAGCACTCCCAATACCACCTCTATGCCGACGATATTCAGATTTACATTTCCTTTACCCCAAATGAATTTCCTGATGCTATCTCTAAACTTCAGGAGGACATAAATAATATTAGTGCTTGGTCAAACAGCAACAAACTCCTGCTAAGCGCTGAAAAAACAAAAGCCATCCTGATAGCATCACCTGCTCTCCTTAAATCCTTTCCCAGCTCCCCCAACCTTTTCCTAAACAATACTCCTATCCTTTTCATTCATCTGTCAAGAACTTAGGTATTACTCTTGATCAAACTCTCTCTTGGAAACCGCACATCTCCCAAATATCCCGCCGAACCATAACAACCCTAAAGCAATTCCGTCGCCTCCATCACCTCCTACCATTCAATATTCGTAAACTCCTTGTTTCTTCCCTTGTCTTTCCCCACTTTGACTACGGATGCGAGGTGTACAGCGGACTTTCAGGTGAGCTCGAAGCAAAACTTAAGCGTATTATGAACTGTGCAATACGGTTTGTATTCGGAATCACCAGAGACACGCATATAACCCAGTATTACACCGAGTTAAGGTGGCTTTATCCTCGTTACAGATGCCAGTATTTCCTAGCCTCCTTCCTCTACCAGGTTATCAGAACTCATCGCCCCAGCTACATCTTCCAATCCCTTCAATTTAAATCATCAATTCAGTCCCGTTCTACTAGATCCCGTCTTTCTGACCTCTACCCTCCTCCTCACCGTACTGCTGCCTTTGACAAGTCCTTTCTAGCCAAAGCAACCACTCTTTGGAATTCTATTCCTCCTGAGATCCGTCATGTAAGTACTGCTTCCTCCTTCAAATCGCTACTTTTCAACCACCTTCTCCTTACCCAGTCAAACAGACAATAACTTCAAACTGCAGATGCTATAAATACCAATTATTATTATTATTATTTTTATTTTTGTGTGTTTATAGTACTCAAATTATCATTGATGAACCAGCTATTTCTGTTTTTTTTTTTTTGTTTTTTTTCTTATTCCGAAAGTCTGACTTGTAAAGATGTACATATATTACTACCTTAATTATTTTTTAGTTTAGTATTTTGTTATTTTAAGTCATGACCACACTGTTCCGGTCATCAATTATGTATTTTATTTATTCTTAAGGGACTTTAGTCCCAGGATAATAAAGAAGTTTTTTCATTTCGTTTCATTTCATTTCACTTATGCTACGGTGGTTAATGGGAAGATGGTACTCTGTGGTTCTTAAAGTTTGCTTATCCAGGTTTAATTAAGATAGGGATCTTGAAGGAGAAACTGACACCATTTTACTTTCTCCCTGGTGGATGGCACACTTAAGGATTTTTTACTCCCTTTAAATAATTCTAAGGTCATCTGCGGGTTTGGTCACGCGACCTTTAACCATTGAAGACTGTTATGCTTGCCACTACACCACATGTGACTCCCTTCATAAGTTTAAATGACGTTAGATGGAAGTATTGCATATTATGCCACTCTGTTTTTAAAGTTCTGCCTCTTCCCACCTGTTTTTTCTTAATTTGTACATGCGCTGTTATGACGAATTAAGATTTTAAGACGAAAAGAAACAATACGCATGCGCACCAGACAAAATAGTTCGGAGTGAATGCAATATTTGAGGTAATTAATGTAAAGGGATGGATGGTTGTTTGGTTTCGAAGATAATCCCCATTTACTACAAAGTCAGAAGGATAAACATTTAACATGTAGCGATGGATTGTAGGGGTAGGAAGGAAGGAATAACCGATCCGAAAATAGGTTCAGTCCTACACTTCTTGAATATCTCGCGGGACTTGTTCCAAGTCCTGACCAGGGCGAAAACAACGTATTTTTTGGAACAGCATATCAGTGAGATCTCTAAAAATGATAATAATAATAATAAGGCAGTGGGGAAACAGAACTCATAGGCTCATTCCCATTAAATATGGGAAATACTCTAATTCAAAGTACGGAGTATTTGCTTAAATTATCAGATTGCTGAAGTACCAAAAATACTCAGTGTTTCTCATAAATGTTTTCCATTTACTTGGAGTTATTTACTTTTGAGTATTTGAGGAATTTATTTTTTAAGGCTACTAGGGTAGAGTTCATTACATATTTCGTATTTCGATCATTTTGAGATCCTTTAATATCTATAAGGTGCTTATTTTCCCTCCTATTATTGATTTTAAAATTGATTAATTTTAAAGTATTTAATATTTCCAGTATATCAGAACAATCTTTACTATCACAGTCTTAGAGTATTTGTTGTGGTGTAAGGAGCTCTCCGTCTTATCTGGTAACATTTGTTATATTTCAATAGAACACTTATAATTTTCAACTTTTCAAATCGATAATTCTCAACAGTTAATTATATAGTGCTTATATAGTTATAAAAAATCGTTGGCATCATTAATAAACTTTATAAACTACGCGAAAATTATAACTTCATATAGTCAGTGCCGTTGAGTGGTAGCGGTGGGGATAGCTTATCTACGAAGTCTAATCCTGCTTCTCTCCAAATAAACACGCTATAACATTTCGTATTATTGTTGCCGTTTTCTCTCACAGTTCAATTTAAATACATTAAAATATATATTTATATATATATATAAAAAATAGAAGAAATGGCTAACTGTAAAATTTGCTCCAAATCTGTCGGAAGAGACGAGAAGGCGAAGTTGATCTGCCCTGTTTGTCAAAATATTTTCCATATAAAGTGTGTCAAATTAGATGCCACTGATCCAGAGGCTTATAAAAAGTGGGTTTGCCTCGACTGTGAAACGACTTCGCGACCAACGTCGGCCCACGAGCCCGCTACCATGATTAACCTATTAATGACGCTCACCGAGGAGGTTAGAGAGATGAAGACTCGGCTTCAAGGGATCGACGATTTAAAAGACATTAAACAAACCCTTGAAAAACAGTCCGAACTCTCGTTCGAAAACATGGAGAAGCTTCAAAAAATCGAAAGCCTCCTTGAAGAACAAAAAGCCTTAGCGGAGAAGTTATCATTGGAAAATAATTTATTAAAAGAAAGAATCTCCGTTTTAGAAGATAGGTTAAATATCTCAGAGCAAATTCAATTAAAAAATACAATTGAGATCAGAGGGATCCCGGAGAGGCCAGGTGAGACCGTGACTGGCACCATAGTCGGCGTCGGCGCAGCTTTGGGCGTGAAGCTGGGCCCGGAAGATCTGGACCACGCTGTACGCCTCAGGCCCAAGGAAGCGGGAGCCGCGGGGACCATCATCGCTCGATTCGTCCGGCAAGCGGTAAAGGACGATTTAATTCGACAAAGAAGAATTAAAAGGGACCTTTCTACGCGCCACCTGGGTTGGGAAGGAAATAATAGCCATTCTATCTACCTCAGCGAGGCGATGACACCCACTAATAGACATCTTTACTGGCTGGCCCGGCAGAAAAAGGTGTCGTCCAAGATAAAATATGTATGGTTTAGTGGCGGGCGCGTCAGGTGTAGGAAGTCCGATGGTTACCCGGCGGTAATGGTAAATAAACCATCTGACTTAGACATTTTTATTTGATTCATGATTCCCAGTCACTACAATATTGTATTCATTTTAATTTTTTTTTTAAAAAAAGATATCTTATTTTTTTTAAATTTTGCTCTAATCTGTCTAAAAGGTATAAGTGCCATTTATTTTTTAATTTGGATTATTTTTTATTTACAGTGTTATCATAGCTATAATTTATTTACACTATTCTTTTTTATCTATCGCTACCGCAATCTAAGTGTTTTATTTCCATGTAACTTATTTTTTTCTAAAACTTTAAGTCAACATTTTCATTTTTCCTCACAAAATGCAAATGCCACTTATTTTTTAAATTGGATTATTTTTTATTTACAATGTAGTTACAGTTATATTTTATTTACATTATCTTTTTTTAACTATGGTTATCTAAGTATTTTATCTGCATATCATTTATTTTTTTCCAAAACTTTAAGTCAAAATTTTCATTTTTTCTCACTTCAACCAGAGGAAAATTTATTTAGTTACACAGTTAAGAATTTATTTATTTTCTTATTTCCTTCTGCATATGATGGATATTTTATTTTTTATGCAATGGACTTATTAATTAGCTATAATGAAGATTTTTCTATCTTTATTTATATTGTAAATATTTTACTTTCTTATTTAATAGTTTTATCACTTTTTTATTTTTTTTATTTCCTAATTATTTATGTATGTATCATATTTTTTGTATACAGAAGAATGTCTTTTCATTTACATATTATTTTATTTTTTGAGAGGCTTCATTTTTATTTTCATTTTTGAAATAGAAAACACTTTATTCTCTTACATGGAAGATGTTTTATTTACTCACTTTATATTAGAGATATCTATTTTTATTTTGACCAAACCTCATTATCTATTATTATACTTTATCAGTTGTGATTATCATAGAAATGAAACTAAAACGTCTTATCTGTACCATATTCAATCTTGTTTTGTTTTTTCATTTACTAGTTCTTTAAATTGTATTTGTTCCATTTATTTTCTCTGTATTATCGATTTTTTATATTTTTTATTCTGGTATTTACCTCAGCATATTTATGTTATTTTCATATCTATTTTATTTCGACCTATAATGAAGAATTTTTTTAACTTTATTTATTTATTTATATAGTAAATATTTTAATCTTTTATTTTATAGTTTATCATATTTTCATTTTCTAATATTGTTAGTAAATACCAATTTAGTTATCATATATATATATATTTTTTTTTTTATCTAGAAGACATTGAAGATTTTTTTTATTTTTTATTTACTCACTTTGTATTAAAGATATATATTTTTATTTTTACCGAATCTCATTTTTACATATTATTATATTTTATTAGATTCCATTGTCATAGAAGTGAAAAAAGGACAGCTTCTCTGTACCACATTGTTTTGTTTTTTCATTTAACAGTTTCTTAAATTATTTTTATGTGATTTATTTCTTCTTTCTACTATCGTGGAATTTTTATTTGAGTTTTTATTTTTATTTTGGTATTTATTTAATCATATTTCTGTTATTTTTATATGTATTTTATTTCGATCCAAAATAGAGTGCTGGACGAAAAATTGTTATATCCTATCCTTCAGTCCTAATGCTTTTTTCAGTTTTTCCTCTTCTCAATCCTCCCATTATGACTAATATCCTAACTTCCTGTCACATAAACGCACAATCCCTCTTAGCCCACTATGATGAATTCCAAAAATATTTCCTTGACAACTTTTATCATATAGTAGCCGTCTCCGAAACATGGTTAAAACCATTTATCCCTTCCTCTCAGGTTTCCCTTCTAAACTACTGTTTCCTACGACATGACAGACCTGATCGCACGGGAGGTGGAGTCGGGCTGTATATTCACGATAGCCTGAAAGCCAAAATCCTACTGAAGTCCCCTCCTAATCCCCTTCCTCACATAGAATACATGTTTGTTGAAATTTCAACCATCTCCTCAAACTTGTTATACGCCGTTGTCTACCGACCTCCTCGTGTTCCATTTGATGACCTCTTCCAATCCTCCCTTGTCCAACTGGTCTCAGCATATAATAATATAATTATCTCTGGTGATTTTAATACTAACATGTTATCTGAGTCCAGCGACAAATCCTTCCTCACCGATTTAATATACTCCCTCAATCTGTACCTCGTTCCTTATCATCCTACTCATCATTCTCAGTATACTGATACCTGGTTAGACCTACATATTTCTGACTCTCCTGTAAAAATTATTTCCTCATCGCAGCACCCCGTTCCTTTCTTATCATCACACGACCTTATCCATATTACTTATGATCTACCTGTCAAATCCTACAACCCAAGAATCATATCATATCGAAATTTAGACCTTCTTTCCTACGAATCTCTTCAACCTGATCTGGACTCAATCCACTGGGACACGATATACTCCGACAACTCCATTGATCCTATGGTCTCCACTCTTACCTCAAACCTACGATCCATACTAGACATCCACGCTCCCCTGAAAACCAGAATCTTACGCCGTCCCACTGCGCCTTGGCTCACCCCCGAGATAAAGGATATGATGAAGAGAAGGGAAGCGGCGAGACGCAAATTTCGACGCACCCGTTTGCAAGAAGACTATGTGTCTTTCAAGAAGCTCCGTAATGAAACCCAATGTGCAGTGCGACGTGCTAAATCCCTCCATATCCATTCTGTCCTTTCCGATGCTCCTGATAATAAATCCAAATGGAAAATCCTTAGAAAATTGTCATTTCCCGAACCCAATAACCCCAGTTCTTTCCAAATCACGCCTGACGAACTCAATAACCATTTCATATCCTTTGCTTCTGATTCCTCGACAGCTCCTGACATTACTTACCGAAGCTTCAATCCCAACAGTTTCTTCTTTTCTCACGTGTCCTACGACGAACTACTCAATGCAATCTTAAAATCCCGTACTAACGACTATGGACCGGACAATATTCCAGTAAAACTAATAAAATCCAGCCTCCCATCTCTCATACCGGCATTATATCATATTTATAATTTCTCTCTGCAAAATTCCACTTTTCCTTCTTCCTGGAAAACCGCCCTCGTCCGACCACTAAATAAAGTTCCGAATCCTGCCTCACCGCAAGATTTCCGTCCTATCTCTATTCTCTCCAACCTATCAAAACCGCTCGAACGCCTTGTACAAACCCAACTATCATATTTCCTTGAAGAAAACTCTCTCCTTAGTCCTCTCCAATCCGGGTTTCGACCTGGTTATTCTACCCAATCCGCTCTCCTTAAAATAACACAAGACCTCCAAAATGCCATTGATCATCAAAAATTAACTATACTCATCCTCTTAGATTTCTCAAAGGCGTTTGACACGGTTGACCATAGTATCCTTCTTAACAAACTCCAAAATCTTCCAGTATCCAACAGTGCTTTACGCTGGTTTCAATCCTTTCTCTCCGATCGTTCTCAGTATGTAGTAGTGCCAGATCAACCTCCTTCCAGTACCCTACCTCTATCCTGTGGTGTCCCTCAGGGATCGTCTCTATCTCCTACCCTATTCGCTATCTACATTAATGACCTCCCTCTCCATATCAATCACTCTAAATACCACCTCTATGCTGATGATTTCCAAATATACCTCTCCTTCCCACCTTCCGACCTATTACTAGCTACAAAAAAATTACAAGAGGACATAAATCAAATAAGCCACTGGGCTGAAGTGAATAAGTTAAAATTAAATGTTGAAAAAACAAAAGCAATTGTAATAGGATCCCCTCACCTTCTGAAAACCGTTCCTCATATTCCAACCTTGTTCCTCAATAGTAATCCTATAAAGTTCCACCCTACTGTCCGAAATCTGGGAGTAACCTTCGATCAATGTCTATCCTTCAAAAATCATATTTCAGAAATCTCTCGACGTACCCTTTCAACCTTAAAGCGACTGTATTCCCTCCGTCACCTATTTCCGCTTGAAACCCGAATACTCCTCGTTACCTCCCTAATATTCCCCCACTTCGACTATTGCTGTACGGTATATGGTGGTGTGTCTGGGGATCTCGAGGTAAAAATAAAACGCTTAATCAATTCCTTTGTTCGCTTCATCTTCGGGGTCCCTAGATACACCTCTGTATCCCAACTTTATGGAGAGTTGAAGTGGCTTAACCCTTCCAATCGTCGCAAGTATTTCCTTGCGTCATTCCTTTACCAAATTATCCAATCCCGCCGTCCATCATATATTTTTGACCTCCTACGGTTCAAATCCTCTGTCCATTCCCGTTCTACACGCTCCAGGCCTTCGGATTTATACAGTACGGCCCACAGAACTGCACATTTCGACAGATCCTTTCTCATTCGATCCTCCATCCTATGGAATTCTATCCCTTCCTCCATCCGTCACTCCAATTCTCTTTCTACCTTCAAAACCCGCATATTTGATCACTTATTGCACATCCAGGCTCAATAGAATTCTAAATAAGCTTTTTATTTATTTATTTTTTTATATATATTTTTTTTTTCATCTCATTTAAATATGTATATTTTATACCATTAATTATTAACTTGTTTATATTTAATTAATTTACTCTAAGACTCTAAAGCCCTTTTTTTTGTACATTTTGTATATTTGTTCTAAAGGGACATGTCCCAGAATAATAAAGAACTTATTTATTTATTTATTTATTTATATTTATTTTCCTGCACAAACTCAAACTTTGGATAATCACGTATCTTAGGCCTATGTTCTAACGTTTACACACGTCCTTAGTTTTGTTATAATTCTTAAGTTTTATTTGAACAAATGTCGTATTGCATTGTGGATATTCGACCGCATTCGGAGTGATGTAGGAAAGGATCCATTGGCATAGGCAGATTAGAGGGACTAATAAAAAATATTTGTTTGAACTACAATTAGATTTTAGTTTATAAAGTGTGTGATTCTGATTTAAGGTTCATTGCTATAACCATACATATTTTAATCTTAAAGTTAGTACTAAGTTAGCTTAGTAACTAACTTAATTTAGTTTCTTCTTGATTAAGGTTTTTTTTTTATAATTGCACCCTGAACTAACTTCTCAATATCTGTTTGCACCTACTCAACCATCCTCACATCATTATATCATCTGTCTTAAAAGTCCTGAAAAGTAGACGTAAAAGAAAAATAAATAGATTGAAATCTAAGTAGTGTATGCTCATTAATATAATGTTAATCAAGCTGACATGTAAACCATTAATAAGTACCTAGTTATTTGGTAGAAGACTGCCAGACTGCCGGCTGATGTCCGTAACCCTTTAACGTTAACTACGAACATTTTCTTAGGAACCGTTTTATAAGAACGATAAGTACACTATTTTTTCTCTCAATAGTATTGATCGTTTGAATAATATTGCTCTTGAAATCTCAACTTTCGGTGTCAGCTGTAGTGCAGTGGCTAACATAACAGTTTTCTATGCTGTATTTTCTATATCCTAATGATCTCTATCCTAATTAAACCTGGATTGTCAAAATTTAGGACACCCATTGTAGGAATGGTCCGATTAGCCACTGTACCATAAAGTGCCGTTAAATGAATAAACAAATCTCAACTTTCGTGTGACTTGAAAAATTGCTTCTGTCTTTTGACTCTTAGACTATCCAGCTTTAATAAAAGGCTAATTACAGCGATATGGAACTTGATGCTGAATGGAAGTGAACATAAAACTAACTTAAGGTCGGTAATTCGCCATCTTAGGACGCGTTTTTGAACCAGTGCGGCCACTTTTTTTTTTTCTGAAAACATTGGCTTTTTTTTAAATCAATAGTCTTAAGGGACACAATGATATGCATTTCAAATGGATATGGGGAGGGTGCATGATAAGAGGGTCTTTACCACATAATAATTTAGACAGTGTTTGAAAAAATAACATATATTTTCGAACAACTATCCCCTTCCCCTAACAAATTGAAACATAATTCGTCCCTTCTGACGAAAATCCTGCTTACGCCCTTGGAAAATACTAATATCTAATGATTCATAAGGCAGTTATTTTTTCAGCTACTTTCACTTAGTTGACATTGGAAATGTCCCACTTTTTTCTTTATTTTATTTTTGAAATTAAGTTTGCCTTATAATCTATTTGGTTATGATCAAATATGGCTGATATGAAATAGTGATTAAAGATGATAAAAATGTAATAAATACATCTTTAATTACATTTATCTTTATATATGTAAAAATTAAATTTATAGGTCAATTAATTACATCTAATTAAATACTTTTTACTGAAACTAATTTATTATGATTAATAAAGAAAGATCTTAGGTTATTCGAGTAAAAAGATTTTCTTAAAAGCTAAAAACATTATTTGTATGCTACAACGTTATAAATAATAATTTTAGGTCTATTTACGAAACATATAATAACAAAATATGTTTGATAAGGAGAGATTCCATTGTGTAAAGTCAAATCGATCGATTCGTGATTCAGTTGTGTCGTATACTCTTTTCAATACTTAATTGAATTCTTGAGTATATGTTTTAAATAAAGATTAAAACTATTTTTAAGTATACATATTTATCATTTTTTTTAATTGTTCTTTTTTTCAACATCTTTGTAATTTTTTAGGAGGAACATTGTATTACAATCTATTCATGATTTTTAATATGAATGTATTTGTACACTTTTATGAAGGGCATTAGTAAAAAGTAAAATTTTCAAGTGTTTTTAACAACTTCAGGATGAATACAAAAGAGTTTATATCAGCCCTCATCATAGCATCAGAAAGAGCTGGTAACATAGCTAGAATATGTAGGCAAGATGAAAATCTTGTATCACTTTTGGTTCAAGAAAAGAAAGATTCTGAGAAAAATCCTAGGTTTACAACCGATTTTAAGACCTTGGCTGATGTTCTTGTCCAGGAGATGGTGAAACATGAATTATGCTCACAGGTTATTATAATAAAACATTATTAAAATATCATTATATTCGAATAACTTCAATCGTTCATTATGGAGACGCTTAGTTATCAAACATAGTGTCTGTTATTTAAACATATTTTCATATGAAATAAAAATCATCTGTTTAAAACAAACTTTCACTGTCCTATGCCTCTCCTGTATAAATTAGAAAAAATTCAAAATTTATGCATTCAAAGGAAATAAAAAACAATTACCTCAGATACACAAAAGTACTAAGCGATTTAGAACTTTCTACAATGAAACAAATTTATTTACTTCAGACCCACAACTTTATTCTTTGTACATATAGCTCTGAAAATAACATTATCCAAACTATAATTAATTACAGTAAACAAACACTTAAGACAATACAAGACGTGCCAAGCTCATTCTTTTAAACCATGATTTTAAACATACTCCTATATTTATCTTTTAAGTCTTTCTTTCGCTTTATTATCTATGTAATATTCGAGTTTTCCTTTACTTTATGTTTAACATCTATTTCTATTTATTAAGTTTTTTTTCCTCCTGTTAAACAAAATGAATCGCCATAAACATTAAGAATTATGGCGATTTTACATACTTTCAGTGAAATTTCTTATGTATTAAAACATATAAATTAACTTTTTAGTTCTACGAATTTTTGAGAATTAGTTTTTGTCTTAAACCAAGGTCCTTATTGATTTTATAGGTGGTTTTGATGTTTTTTAAAAATTAATGTATACTTTTGATAACTGGATGGAATTAGTCCGGGTGGTGGTCAGGGAATAAAAACAGTCAAGTAGTTTCAACCATTTATTTTTTGTCAAACGTCTAAAGGCCGTTCGACCCCCATTGTGGGTCATTATCAGGACTAAAAAGATACAAAAGAGATACGTTCACAATAAGATTAAATAATTTTTAAAATAGGGTATTTAATCTTATTGTAAATGTATCTCTTTTGCATCTTTTTAGCCCTGATGAAGACCCGCAATGGGGAGCAAAACGTTGGCAAAAAATAAATGGTAAGTTGAAACTACTTAATTTTTTTATTCACTGACCGCCACCCGGACTAATTCCTTCCACTTATTAGCAACGGTCAACTAATTATATCCACTAAAATTGATAATAAGTAATGGTATATAACTGCTGGTCCCATGTATAAATTTGTGACAAACATTCAGATAATGACAAATCAGACATTTTCATTTCATCAGCTATCATAACTGAATTGTAAGCTTCATTAAAACAATTAACTAGTGTTCGTAGTACTATATTTTAATGATACCGTAAGTGAAATTAATCTAAGTTTTGGTATTCTAGTTTCCATCATTGCATGGCCATATTTATGGCGAAGAAAATAATCAGTTTATCTCTGATGGGGAAACAATAACCGTTGAGGTGAAGCCTACTGTAGAAGAAACAGCCCATCTCTTGAACAGAGTGATGGGAAATTTTGATGCCAGTAAAACCCTTTCAGAAGCTTTGTATTCTCCTGTTACACTTTCAAATGATATAAAAAATGAACTTCCTAAGTTACCCAACAATCTTGGAGTTTGGATCGATCCAATTGGTGGGTTATTATTATATTTTTTAGTAGTAATTTAAAACAATTTAGCTTTTAGTTAACTTATTTGTTTTGATTTTCGATTGATAGATTCTACAGCCGAATATATACGTGGAGGCTTAAGCGAGGATCAAGGTTTTGTACTTTCTGGTCTTCCGTGCGTGACAGTACTTTTAGGAGTGTTCGACAGAGATTCTGGTATCCCTTTGATCGGCGTCATAAACCAACCCTTTTACAAGGAGGAGCCAAATGGGTTAGTATTTCAATAAAGATTTGTTTATTTATTTAACGTCACTTTATGCTACTATGGCTAATCGGACGATGCTAGAGTGGGAGTCCTAAATTTTGCCTATCCAGGTTTAATTAGGATAATGATCTTTAACGAGTACCTGGCATCGCACAGTCTCGGGACCACCTTTTGACATCCCCTCTAAAGGACGGCATAACTAAGGATTTTTTACTCCCATTAAAAAATCCTAGGACCACTTGCGGGTTTAAACCCGTGACCTTTGGCATAGGAGGCTGTTATGCTAACCACCCAGCTACAAGTGATCCCTTTTCAATAAAGATTATTGTGTTATATGACTGTTAGAATTCCGAGAACAGTTTAATAATTTTTTTCTTATTTTTATTTATTTATTTAACGTCACTTTATGCTTCTATGGCTAATCGGACGATGCTACAGTGGGAGTCCTAAATTTTGCCTATCCAGGTTTTATTTGGATAGGCGATCTTTAACGAGTACCTGATATCGCACAGGCTTGGGACCACCTTTTAACGTCCCCTCCGAAGGACGGCGTAACTAAGGATTTTTTACTCCCATTAAAAAATCCTAGGACCACCTGCGGGTTTGAACCCGTGACCTTTGGCATGGGAGGCTGTTACGCTAGCCACCCAGCTACAAGTGATCCCATAATTTTCTTTATGAGATGTTTATATTTTTAAAAACAAATCTGGTACTGGCAACACAAGACTTTCACTTACCTTGGCTATAAAAATCATTTAAGAAATATTAAATAAATTTAAACTTAAAAATATTAAAGATAATTTAAATAGAAAGTTTATTCATTTTCGTTGGAAACATATGATTTAGATTAAATAATATAACAGTATCAAATTCTTATATATAATTATCAGTAATAACTTCATAACATATTTGTCTCTTTACATTATATTTTACAACTTTTTATATAAGATAATATTTATTCTTAAACCTTTAGCTTTCCAATGGTATATTATACATCTAAATTGCTGTTCTCATGTTCAGAAAACAAAAATTTCATTAACTAAATATTTTTGCTTTTTCTCCTTTAGTTGATTATCAAATTCATCCAACATTTAAATTTAGCCATTTTTTATCAATCCTAATAAGATGATATGGGCAATTTTTCTGAATCTATAAAATTAAAGGTACTTTAGAGGAAAAAAATTTAAAATATCGGCATTTAAGTCCTGTCAGACTATTTAAATAAGAATTAAACCTATATGATATTAAAGCCCATTAAATTTTACATTGATATAGCAAGTTAAGTCAAAATTGTTAGCAGCCGTTTTTGAGAAAATAGTAAAAAGATGCAAAATGCATGGTATAAAGTAGCACTTTCGGTCAGCCGATTTTAATGAAAAAGTTGCCTTAACATCTCGGGTGTATAGTTGACTTAAATATGAAATTTCAGTTTCTTAAAACTTTTCTGTTTTGTTATAGACTTACCACACTCACATTGATCTTTTTTCGGGACTTCGCCATTTGGACTCAGGATACCCTAAAACGTGTATTTCTGATGAAAACTCTAATTAGAAATTTTTCATGATCACCTTACTTTCCCTTACTATATATTCAATATATAGGTTAGTGAAAGTAAATAAAAACTTCATCAAAATTGGTAGTATGATAAATGGGTAGATACAAATATCAATTAAAACAGTTAATAATAGATAAGTTTTAAAAAAACCTTTGAGTGATTATTTTTCATTAATGAATATATCTGTTATTAAATTGGTGCATGAATTTTAAATAATTTGGTTCAATGGGTAAGAAAAGTTTATTACATTTATGTAATGTTAATCAATATATATCATTAATTAGAGTATACTTGTATTCGCCTGTTGAATATTGTTTATTATTAATCAAGTTAAAGTATATTTTTTATAGATGGAGAGGTCGATATGTCTTTGGAATTAGTTACGATGGTTTTAAGTTGTCACTACCTTCGACTGAACTCATAAATACAAAGGTAATTATGTAGTTAATTACTTTACTGGGTTTCATTGTTATTGTTATTGATAAATAATATAATAAGTGGTCTTGTCAAAGTCTGATAATTATTTACCATAAGCATATTCAAGTGTGGAAGGATTCAGATTGGTAGTGAATTGCTTAAAAAAGGTGACTACTATGGAGGTACAATTCTTGTATATGCTGTTATTTCAGCTGTGGATCGACCCTGGAGTATGGAGACCCTCCTGGGCTCACTCACCCAGCCTCTATAAAGTAGGCCAAAAAAACCTGTACCACTACAACCCTTGAAGGGTCTTGGGCCTCAGTACATATAGAGATTCATACTGTTTATAGGCCAACGGCAGTGCGATGTGGGCCGAATAATGCAAAAAAAAAAAAAAAATTTAAATGTGGCCCAGATCACACTCAGCCTCCAGGATTTTTTAAATAATAGAGTAAATAATATTCTGTCACATCCAGGATTTGAACCTAGATCCTGGAGAACAGTAGACTAGTACCTACATGGGTGAATCAAATATAAACGAGACTTTTTGTCCTGGAAGTCCAGTGAAGGTGCGGGAACGTTCCCGTGTTTAGAGTTGTTGGGTAGGGATGCCAGGAGTGGGGGAAGCAGGCGGGCGCATGCCCTCGAACTCACCAGTTACCATCGTGACGATATCTGAGCAGGATGTATCCCCCTCGATTGTGCAACGTATTATCATCAAATTTCTTGCTGCTGAAGGTGTAAAACCGGCTGAAATCTTAAGAAGGTTGACTTTACAGTTCGGGGAAGGGACACTTTCTCGTGCCAGAGTGTTTGCATGGCATAAACAGTTTGTGGAGGGTCGTGATCGTGTTCAGAATGAAAGCCATGACCGCAGACCCCGCTCCAGCATCACAGCAGACAACATCAGCCGTGTTCGACAGCGTATTCAAGGTGACAGATGTCTAACCACCAGAGCCATTGCAAGTGGGGTTGGGATAAGCTATGGAAGCACTTTTTCCATACTCACAGAGGAGCTAGGGTTTTAGGTGTGTGCCAGGTGGGTTCCTCGACTTCTCACAGCTGAGCAGAAGCTGAACCGTTTACAGGTCTGTGACGGTCTTCTTGCAAGATTTCAGGCTGAGGGAGCCTCATTTCTCACTCACATTATCACCTGTGTTGAAACTTGGGTGCACCATTACACCCCTGAATCTAAACAAGCGAGTATGGAGTGGAGACTGAAAGGGGAACCTGGACCAGTGAAAGCCAAGTCTCGGCTGTCAGCTGGGAAGGTTTTGGATTCCGTGTTTTTTGATCAGCGTGGCTTGCTGCATCTTGATTTTTTGCATCAATGCAGGACTATCAATGCCGCATACTACTGCGACATTTTGAATGAAGTCAGACTTGCATATTGCCGCAAAAGAAGGGATCTACCGATGAGAGAAGTGATTCTTCTTCAGGACAATGCTCACCCGCATACTGCGGCCTGATAACAGAAAAATTGGAGCAACTGGGCTGGGAGATGCTGGAACACCCTTCCTACTGTAGAAAAATGAGGTGTTTAACCACTTTAATAGAAGATAAAACTATACCTCAACAACCCATGAAGGATCTCTTGGGTTCGGTATATATAGAGATTCGTATTGTTTCTTGGGTAACAATGATCTGCAAGGAGGCAATTAGGCCTAAATCACGCTCAGCTCCCAGTTATTTTCCCTAATTTTTGGTCATCCACTTTATGGAGGCTAAATGTGCCCCACGAGGGTCTCCTGATGACTGAAATAATAGACTAAATAACTATCTTTCCTCAGCTGAAATCTGAAGAGTGGTAGCCTAGTGCTTTACCGCTGCTGTACCATTTTATCTTTATCTTTAATATATAATACAATGTGATGATACCCCCTTTTTTTTTTCTTTTTTTTTTAAGACCCTTAAAAGATAAATTTTTCTTACTTTTAGGTGATTGCTGTTAGTTCATCAGAAAAAGAAGAAATAAAGGAAACGTTAAGAGAAAACGGTTATAAAATAGTCGAAATAGCTGGTGCCGGATTCAAGTTACTGAATATAATCCTCGGTCAAGTTTGTGCCTACGTTTTAAGTAAGCCGACTTCATATTTATGGGACATATGCGCTTGCCATGCAGTTTTGGAATCCATCGGCGGCGGAATAATTAATTTTACAGACTTGAGCGAGATCAAATATAAAGGGAAAGAAGAGATTAATTGTTGCAATTCTGGAGGAATAATTGCGTACAGAAACACGGGCATCAGAGACGATATAATAGAAATATTAAAATTGAAAAGTTAATGGGAATCCTCACTGGATAATGTGAGGTAAAAGGTATTTTAAATATTAAAGTACCATAAACTAAATATTGTTTTAATAATATTTTTATCTCAGTTTTATTGTTGTTGTTGTAATAACAATTGTTGTTATTATATAATTAATGATTTATTTAAATGTTGAATATTTATATATGTTGTTATCATGGTGTTAAATCGGCTTAGGATTCTCATTTTTAAGTTATAGCTGTGATTTATACTTAAGTTGTTATTTCAAATGTATATTTTAAGATAAATTTATCTTTATTATAAATTATTCCTTTTTATTTATTTTTATTATAATAGTATAATTAACGAATTTGTATCCTTGGATTTATCACATGAGATATCATTTTTTGAGTTATTATAATAAAAAAGAATAAATCTGATGATAGACTTTCGCTGACAATCTCATCGACAAATGTAGTAGCTACCTCCATTCTAACCTCAGAGTTCTCCAGAAGGAAATAAGGAAAATCAACATGGAGATGAATTTTGACGAGTGTAAAATAATGATTAGAAGAAGAAGAGCAGAACGAGAAGACAAATCGTCCATTTAAATGGTGTCTCTAAAGAATGACTGAATCTCGTCACCCATTTAAATGAGTGTGGTTTCTTTTCATGGATGCTTCAACGAGAGTTCAAAGGAAGTTTTATTGGCGAGAGAGAATTTTCAAAGAACATTAAAAAAATACTATTCAAAAACACCTTTCTTCCAATACTGAGATACTCTAGTGTAGTGGTCCCCAACTAGGGTGTACAGAGGTCTGCGATAGGTTATTGAAACATTATTTTAAATTACCATAATGAAAATAAAGTAAATCAAACCTTTAAACATTTTCTTTTCGTTTGTTCAACTTGAAGAAGTTTTAATTATTTTTAAATATTTAAACAAACATTAATTTACTCCGATTCTTCTATTCATTCTTTATTCATTTAAAAAACTCTTTAAATCTCAATTATTTTCCTTGACGTTTCGGGGTTTTGTCTCCATTTTCAAGATTAAAATTAATTTAATTTAATTAAGTTACAGTCAACATACATTTTGTTTGTTTATTTACATAACTTTATGCTACTGTGGCTAGTGGGACGATGCTACAATGGGACTCCTAAATTTTGCCTATCCAGGTTTAATTAGGATAGGATCTTAGGATTTCAGGTTTAATTAGGATATGGACCTGACATCACACAGGCTAGGGAACACCTTTTTATGTATCCTCTGAAAGGCGGTATAACTAAGGATTTTTTACTCCTATTGAAAAATCCTAGGGCCACATGTGGGTTTGAACCCATGACCTTTGGCATAGAAGGCTGTTATGCTAGCTACCTTGTTACAGGTGGTTCTGAAACATACATTTTTTATAATACATATTAATTTTAAAAAGTCATAAATTAGAATTTCCATATTATATAATTATTTATAAATTTAGGACTCCTGCTGTAGCATCCTTTGATCAGCCATAATAGCTTAAAGTGGTGTTAAATGAATGGATAATTATAAGGAAATAATAAACCATTGTGTAATAATGTGCTGATTTTTTTTTTTAAATTCTTATATATTACGGATAAACCTTCAGAAGCTAATTTTTAAATTGTTTACTGATAATCTAGACAAATGGAAAATCAGCCAAAAAAATGAAGTATCCCTATTATCACTTAATAAGTTAATGTCCGATTTTTTCATAAGGTTAATAGGTAACTAAAACATGTTAATAGTTCCCTAAAGAATATAATGTCTTTCTCTTGTTGAATCTTGGGACCAATTATTTACAAAAATTTAATAGCCTTATTAATAGAAAAAAAAAAAAAAAATGACAGGCTTTTTACATCTAACATGAATATCTGCAGTTGCTCCCAAAAATTCATTACACATTTAGTTTTGTTCCAAATCATACTAAAACATTTCATTCTATAACCTTATAATAGTGTTATTAATATAGTGAAAAAACGAAATTCAAAATTTTAATGTGAAAATAATCGAATAAATTGGTTTAATAATATAGTAATGAGAGATTTTTGCGCTTCCTCTAAAATTTCCTAGAATGGATAATATTGCCTTTTGGAAATCAACGTCTCAGTTGATATTTATATTAATTTATTTAACTTACTTATATTCCATTCCATTGTATTGCATTACTTATATTCCATAAATTAGAAGGATCGTATTGATCTGTAAATTTGAATATTTATTGACTATAATTATTATAAAACATATGTTCACATTTATTGTAAGCATCAATGACTTATTACTAGAAAATGGAGCAGTCCTCAGTTGGATTGTCTTCACTCCAAAAATTTCAGTTATTCCTCTTCATTGTTCCATTTGAGGGACCACAATATGAGATGGTAATTTTGTTATGAATTGAAATTATATTAAATAATTATCTTTTTTATTTATCTATTTCTGTTAAAATGTCATCATTCCACAGTTTATTTTGGCCATCTTAGGCATATTATACCATGGCCTCCTTATACTTATGTATTGTTAATTTTAAACCATGTATCTTGTTAAAGTCTTCTGTTATATTAATAAACTGTTTTCATTATCTGTGATTATTCTTGTTTGAATAAAAACCTTATTGATTTTGATACTTAAGGAACCTAAATTTGAAGAAATAACTAGCGTCTAAAACCTGAGAAAAATTGTCGGTATCTAGTGCCTTTTTTGTTAACTAGGTGTTGAGCAAGCTTGCCACTTTTTTAAGGCTGTGCTAGACTGCGAGAGAACAGGTAGGTGAAATTGCATGGGATATTTGGTGATAGACACTCTCACATACTTTCAATGTATAAATATTCAATATACATTAACTGTATTTTCTATAAAACTTCATCATTTTTTAAAAAACTTTTATAATGTTTAATTTTTTGAAATGGAGTTTCTGCATAAAAAAACAACATGTTTTCATGATGTGAATGTTAAACTTGTTTTGATATAACATCCTTTTTTTCCATTGTGGATGTAATTAGTTGACCGTTGAGAATTACTGGAAGGAATTAGTCCGGGTGGCGGTCATTAAATGAAACAACTAAATAGTTTCAACTATTTTATTGTTTGCCAACGTTTCGACCCCCTTTGTGGGTCATCATCAGGGCGCATGGTGGGAGAATGGAAAAACTGTTTTTCCATTCTCCCACCATGCGCCCTGATGATGACCCACAAAGGGGGTCGAAACGTTGGCAAACAATAAAATAGTTGAAACTATTTAGTTGTTTCATTTAATGACCGCCACCCGGACTAATTCCTTCCAGTAATCCTTTTTTTCCATTTATCTTTTTACTTTCACTTATCTATATATGAAATATATTGTAAGGGAAAGTATTACAATTGTGAAAATTTTCTAATTTGAGTTTTCAACAAAAATACATGTTTTAGGATCCCCTGAGCCCAAATAATTAAGTACAACAAAAAGGTCTATGTGTATGTGGAGGTAAGTCTAGCGCAAAAACGATAAGCTGTATTAAACTGAAATTTCATATTTAAGACAACTATAGGCCCTATATAGTCTATGCCCGAGATGTTACAGCAACTTTTCCATCAAAATCTAACAAACAGAAGGGCCACCTTATACCGTACATTTTGCATGTTTTTACGATTTTTTTAAAAACGGCTCCAATTATTTCGATTAAACTCCCTATTTTTATGTAAAGTTTAATGGGCTTTAATATAATATAGGTTTAATTCTGATTGAAATAGTCTAACAGGGCTTAAATGCCGATATTTTACATTATTTTCCTCTAAAGTACCTTAAATTTTGTAGATTCGAAAAAATTGACCATTTTTTGTTGTTAGCATTAATAAAAAATGTCCAAATATATAAGTTGAACGAATTTGATATACAACTAAAGGAGAAAAACATTTTTTTTTTTTAATACATTTTTTGTGGTTTTGAACATAAAAACACCAATATAGATATATAATAAATCAATAAAAAAATAAACTGTTAGAAAGCTAAAGATTTTAGAAAAAAAAAAAAATCTTTTAGTCAAAGTGGTAAAAGTAAATAGAGAGTGATGAAAAGTTGATAAAACTGATTGTTTTAGATAATAATATAATAGATTATTTAATATAACATGTTCGTATAGAAAATAAATTTAATTAATTCTTTAAACTTATTTCATACCTATCGTATTTAAAAATTCTTAAACTGATTTTAACAACAGAGCATTGCGAGCACTAGATTTAAAAAAAAAAAAATGTTTAATGATATCATAGGATTTTTAAAAAGTAATATTTGATATTATTATCCGAATTTATTAGTAAAAATCCCCCTCTACCGCTACTTTCGTGAACTATCACAATACCTCGCTATCATGAATTTTCAACTACCTCTTCTCTCACTGTGTAACGTGGCCTTAATATAAAAATGAGGTAAGCTTGGAGCACCTAGTTACCAAAACAGGTGCTAAATACAGCTTTTTTTTTTTTTCACAGGTTTTAGACACTTGTGAAGAAATACAGTGGGCAAAAAATATTTGCAAACATAATGATGAAAGAATAGTTGACCTTAGAAATAACATAAGGAGAAGTTGGTTGAATAAATAACTTAAATTTATTGTCCTAATATTTTGGGCCATCTTCAGAGCTAAGCGCAACATAAAATAATCAATTTTTAAAAACAATATATGAAGAAAAAATATTTATAGTTAATAAGACAGTATAAAGAGAAAATATGTATGGTATAAATAATGCAGTAATAAACAATGATATGTAATAAAAATTAAATTAAACTAATAATTAGAAACAGATAGAGAACTTTATAAAGAACATGGAAAATAAACATTCCTTAAGTGTTCTTTTGGTTGAATATTTGTTCGATGAATATCAGGCTGCTCTACAAAAGAAGTCTTGGATACATTTTTTAAAAATTTATGTAATTTTCAGAAATTGCAACGTTTCAGCCTCTAGGGCAATTTTCAAGCCTCTGTAATCAATTAAAAGTTTTTATGGCATTTATACATTTTTAACTTCTAATATCAACACAAAATAAATTATTTTTAATAAATGCATTACCTACCATACATATCCATGTTACATATCAATTCATTTCACTGCTTCATTAGCAGTGTCGTCATAGGTAGGTAACACATTTATTAAAAATAATTTATTATGTGTTGATATTAGATGTTAAAAATTTATAAATGCCACAAAACCTTTTAATTGATTACAGAGGCTTGAAAATGGCCCTGGAGGCTGAAACGTTGCAATGTCTGAAAATTAAATAAATTTTTAAAAAATGTATCCAAGACTTCTTTTGTAGAGCAGCCTAATATTCATCGAACAAATAAACGTTCATTTTTTGGCTTCTAATTATTAGAATTGGAGGCTGTAATTATAGTTCACCGCTATTTTATTAAAATGTACGATGTTTCGGTTATAATCCCATCTTCTGGTGTAAGAACAACTTTTTTATATGAAAGTACAACTATGATTTCCTTAATACAACCAATCTCAAAATATATAACATTAAAAAATACCTAGCAACTAAAAATTATTAATAAAATCATAATATATGTTCTAAGACTGATGTTAAATTCTAAAAAAATAAAATAATTCAATATATGTTTCATTAGATTCATCTTCGGGGTCCCTAGGCGCTCCAGCGTTTCTGACAGGTATGCCGAGTTGAAGTGGCTCAATCCTGTTTCCCGGCGAAAGTATTTCTTGGGAGTTTTTCTATTCCGTACTTTCAATACCAAAAATCCATCCTACATTCTTGACCTACTCATCCCTTGTTCATCGGTACATTCGTTTAATACAAGATCCCAGTCCAGTAACCTATATATTCCTTTTCATCAAACATCATCCTTTAAAAAATCATTTAGTTTGCGTGCCACATCGTTCTGGAATTCCATACCTACCTCTATACGCAAAGCACCTTCTTTAACCTCATTTAAAAGCAAATTGTTCCTTCATCTCCTCAACCATCCATCTACAGATTAATTGTAAACAAAACGCTAGAATAGTGGTCATGTCACATTCTAAAATGAGGACCACAACAAATATGTAAACAATGTTTCAGACATATATTCACCTTTCTCTTTCTTTCTTCTGTTTTTCTCGGTGACCTTATTATACCATAAGAAGCACAATATTAATATATCTTTAGATACACATTAATGATTATATAACTATAAACATATATGCATACTAAGTAATCGTAGTTATTTATTTAATTTTATTTATTCTTATTTTTAAATAATATTATATCTTAAGTTTGTATTTCTTTTATGTTTTTGTTTCTGTGCCAGACACAAGCCAAAGTTTTGTACTTTTCTGTTATTCTTAGGGGACTGAAGGTCCCAGAATAAAATTTACTTTCTTTCTTTCTTTCTTTCTTTTCTATAAACAGAACAATCAGTAAATGGGACAAGTTGATATAACTATGTTCATCAATTATAAATGTCTATTAAAAAGAACAAAAGTTTATTTCGTAATTATAAAAATTCACTAATTCAATTTTAAAGATAAGCAAAATACATTTAGCTGGTTAAGGAATACTTTTATTTTCCCACTGTAAATCACATCAACCAGGCGCTTCACTTTTCATAAAACTGAAGATCAACATGAAATGTTATGCTAACTTAGATTATCACTTCTTGAAATACTCTCTTGGAGCAGGTATGTATCTGCTAATAGTTACGATTTCTTTCAAACTTCTCTAACTACCACTTATTTCTTTATCTCTCGTCTCCTAGCCTTATCTTTTTCTGTTATATATCCTCACATATAATTGTTAGTTTAATATATTACTTCAAAATTGTTCTTTTTAAAACAATAATGTCAGATATTACTTCAAAACTTTAGTTGTGAACATATTGTTTTCATTAAAACTTTAATTAGTTGCTTAGTTTCTCATTTTAGTTTTCAAATATTTTCATTCCAAAATTACTATTTTACATTCATGTTTGTTCCCATATTTTATAACTTATAAGTACTTTATTAGGTAGGGAAAAATCTTTCATAGACGATGTGTGACTATAGAAGACCACAACACTATGAGATTCCTACTCACTAAAAAGCCACTTCCCTATTCGCCTTCACCACCCCACACTAACTGCCACCAGACCATTACTTTGAAGAGGGCAGTAAGGCTATCTGTCTACTTCGTTAATGGGCATCTTTATGTGCATTATGCTGTTTCTATCTTACAAATCTTACCTGGCCACTCCTTTCGCACTCGAGAGCTTCTTTCCGACTTGCGCTGCATATTCTACCTCATCATTGCAGTTCTCCTCTTTGGTCATTATTAGTTTTCAGGAACAGCCTTCTACCCAAGGATGCTGTCTAGTTGGCCCTTTTCTTTGGCAAAAATTTTTGGCAATGAAAGAATGCCTGTCTCACTGTTTGATCCTTAGTCAACTAGGATACAATGATTTAGCCTCTATTTTAAATCGCACTGTATATGATTTTAGGCAGCCATGTAAGGAGTTGGGTGAGGTTGAAATCTACATCTTAATGCTTCCTAGAAAGCCATTTTGCCATGTCAGGAACTAAACAGTGGTTCCATCTTCCATTGGATGTGGCATTCCAACGTCTTCTGCCATTTTTCTATCATCTGAAACCTCTCTTCATTTGCAACTATTCCCCAATAAGCATTTAAATCATGCCTTCTTCGAAAAATCCGCCTGCGTTCCTCAGCCCAAGTTCAATTCAATATTTTATTACTGTCATCTTATTATTGTACCCAACTTATTATTTTTTCTTTTAATTTGTGTTGGTTGTTATCATGTTTTCCTTAGCTCTAATGAAGGCCCACAATGTAGGCCAAAACATCAGGATACAATGAAATAAGTTTGTCTTATTAGTGGGTTTTATTTGATTAAAAGTAAACAACAATAATTCTGTCTTTAATTTTTAATCATTGGTGAAAATTAAGAGGCACTGACAATCTATGGTTTAATGATGGGAAAACTAAGCTTCTTTCAACCATATATGAGCTCTAAAATCCATCTATTTGCTTATTTTTATTAATATTGTTATTGATATTTACAAATTTACATAAAAATATAAGTAAATGCATGAAATAATAGTTATGTGCTTGATATGTCTTGCGAGGAAAATGCCTAGCAATGGCATTTCAACTACTTAATTTTAAGGTACCAACGAAAATACTCAACTTTTCTGAGTTGCTATATACACACAGTATAATGTTTCAATCTAGCCATCTTAAAAATAAAAAGAAACACTGTTTTAGCATTGTAAGGTTGTATTTTACCTATCTTCCAGCAGATTATAAACCATCATATGCTCTGATATTATAAACACAGTAAATAATATCTAAAACTATTAATGATAAATCTGGTAAATTTCAAATAATAATAAAAGAACTTTTTTTCATTCAATAATTTATTATAAAGTTTCATAATTTATAAATTAAGTTATAGAGATTTACATAAAGTCTATGTATAGAAACACTTTAAACATATCACAAAAAATGAACACATTTAATTAATCTAAAAAAAAAAATTAACTTAAATATAAGTACATTAATGTAAAATGTAATCTATGTAAACATATAGTTGTATCATTTATTGGCAAAAGCATATAAATTATACGGTATCAACTACAAAATTTATTTGAAAAACCGTGCTAGGATTGGTTAATACATCCCTGATGTTAGATTCGAATTGGTTTCTAATATTACTAAATTCCATGACATCCTTTGGTTTAGATTCGATCCAAAACTTGTCAAACTCGTAAAATAAACAGGAATACAATTGGTGAAAAACCCTTATCGATGGTAAACTTTTACATGCATTGTAAATGTGCGTTTTAGCAGATCCGTCTTTGAGCAGATTATATACCATACTCGTCAGATTAATTCCGACGATTGCAAACGCATAGCCATATTTCGGATGGATGGAATGCAGGTGAACATGTCTAGCAGCACTGGTGAATTCCTCAGCAAAATATAAAAGATTTTCTAAACCTAACATTCCCATACCTCTAAAATCAGTCTTTGGATCGTCTCCTTGAAATCCTATGTCTTGCCATTGCTTGGTAATTCTGGATTCCAATGGAATGTCAGGCATTAAGGCTTGCCACAACCTCTGCAGCTTGTCTTCATGGTCCTCATTTGTCGGGTCGAAACTTGTCAGTCGAAGATTCTCAACTTCTTGGACAAGTTGCTGATAACCCCAAATGTGTTCGAAACACCGAGTTAATGATACTATAAATTGTTTGTGGATACTTGGTTTAATCTGCTTAACGATTAATATTGTCTTAATAGACTGCTCCAAAACTATTTTCTGATTTCTTCCATAAAACCTCCTCCTTTCTGCTATTCCATTTAAAGTTTTGATCATCAACTGAATTTCAGGGATTCGCGAATAAAATAATGAATATTCTACACCATCAGTTCTCACAAAACCAACTGGCTTACCGTAGCATATCCTTTGCAGTTCACACAGGTTTGTTGTTTTCCTTAAAAACCATTTTACAATAGCTCTGACACGAAGATAAAAATACAAATATATGGGACCGAAATTGAACAACATTGTTATCACTTAATGACTAGAGTGGGCATTCCATTTTATGAAATTTATCAGCTCATAATGCTATAGTGTTGGAAATTAACCAAAATTTCGGCTTATTTTAAATTTAAAGGAATTTAATAGTTAAAAACATGACAGCCACTATGAGCTGGCTGTTACCTAGGTTACTGAAACAAAGCATAGAACAACATAACCTATTTCAATTTTCATCAATTGTAATTATTAAGTAATGGTCTCTCTGACGTCATTAGAAGCCTGCAGCAAAATAAATCTATGAAAAATAATATTTACCCTAGAGAAATGCTAATTATTGCGACTAAACGCTAAAAATGCATTAAAAAACTAATAAAATCTTATTTTTATCAGTATTGTTACCTTCGATTTCAAACAGCTTAGCACAACATATCGTATATTTATCTATGTTACTTCATGTGATGGAATGGAATAAAGTAAAAAAAAAAAGTAAACAGAACACAAATATTCGTTCCGCGTTTTACCTAAATGGACTGAAGCTCTGTTCATTTATTTCTTGGAGGTACAAATCTATATCACCTATATACTTGCCAGTTATTTCGATCAAGTACCAGTCATACACATGAGCATAAAAGAGGAGTCCAGCGCCCCAATAGAGATTGGGAAGACAAATAAAAATAATGATAATAAAATAAGGTATGGCTATAGACTCTTTTTATGTTCAAGCACATACTTATTTTTCAAATTTATATGTATAAGTATTAAAGTTATAGAGTATTAGGCAGTGGAATAAAAGAACCTTGTACTAGACAGCTTGTTTATTACTGCTATATATACAAACAACATGGCGCAGGGGACGCTACCAACTGGACTGTACTGTTTGTTGTTGGGCTGCTGTACACCTAGGTGGAAGTTCAGTGCCACAACTATCTTTACATATACAATCGATATTTAACACACCCCCTCAATTGAATGTTTTCAAATATATACATACACAAGTAAATATTCAATTGTATCTCACATACAAAACAAGTAAAAATATTATTCTACTACAAAATTCTACACCACAAAACAAGTAAAAATATTATTCTATTAAAAAATTCTACACAACAATTTTAGCACAATATATATAAATGACATTAATATATTAATTAATTAAAGCCTTCCGAAACATTTGAAACTTATCAAAGGCAAGTGGTTTTGTGAACAAATCTGCCACATTGCGGTCAGAATTGATGTGTTCCACAGATATTATTTCTTTGGAAATAAGATCTTTAACAAAATGGAATTTTATATCAATGTGTTTTGCTCGTTTAGAGTTTTCACAATTCTTTATAAAAGCTATAGCACTAGTGTTATCCACCAACAGTTTTCCACTTAATGTTTCACCACTGAACTCACTAATTATTCCACTTAAACTCACAATTTCCTGTGATGCCATTCCTGCTGCAATGTACTCCGCTTCCATCGTTGACAGAGCCACACATGCTTGCTTTCTTGAATGCCAAGCTATAGGATTGCTTCCGCAGAATGCTGCAAAGCCACTTACACTCTTTCGTGTTTCTATGTCACCTGCCCAGTCAGCATCTGAATAACCAATAAGTCCTAGGTTGTCACTTGGTTTGAAAGTAAGACCCATATCTCGAGTTTCTTTGAGATATCTGAGTTTTCGTTTTGCAGCTTTCCAAGACTGCTGAGTAGCTTTATCTAAACATCTAGATAAATAGCTAATTGGGAATGATAAATCCGGGCGAGTTGTTGTGCTCAGATACATAAGTCCACATACCAAGCTCCTGTATGGTATATTTTCATCTAAAGGGGGACTATCAGCGTTAAGCTTAAATCCAACCTCCATGGGGGTTGATACCTTCCTGCACTCTAGCATATTATAATCTTCAAGGAGTTTATCAATAAAGCGGGTTTGTGTAACCCTTATATTCTTTTCTTGCCTTTCAATCTTCATCCCTAAAAATTGAGAAGCCTTCATTTCTTTAATGCTGAACTCTCCTTTTAAATTGTTCACTAATTCTTCAATAGCCTTTTCATCCCCTGTAATTAGGCCATCATCCACAAAAAGAACAAAGAACACCCTACTCTTGTAGTAAAGGCATAAATCATATTGGGATCTTTTAAATCCCAGTTTTAACATAAAAGAATTAAATCTTTCATTCCAATACTTCGGTGCTTTCTTAAGTCCATAAAGTGGCCTATTTAGTCTCAGAGTTTTTGTAGAACAACTTACACCTTTAGGTGGTTTTATAAACACAGGATAGTCCAGTGAGCCATTGAGAAAGGCTGTTGGCACATCAACTTGTCTAATACTCCAATCGTTTTGGCATGCAAATGACAAGAGAGTTCTTACAGTATCCATTCGGCAAACTGGTGAGTAATTGAATACACAATCACCTTGAGTTTGTTCTTCAAACCCTCTTGCTACCAATCTGGCCTTTTTGATTCCATCTTCCTTCACTGTGAAAACCCATTTAGTTGTGATTGGGACACTTCCATTCGGTGCTTCCTCTTCAGACCAAGTGTTCATCTTCTCATGAGCTTTTAATTTTTTAATAATGGCTTCCTGCCATTCCTCCTTTTTATTAGCATCCTCATAAGATGATGGAACTCCATCTGATCGGCTTACCATACAGTATGCATTATATAACTCATAATCATTTAGGAAATGAGGTTTTGACCGGTTTCTCTGAGGTCTAGAAGTTTCTTCTGAATGCTCTGGATTGGATTCTTCATTCTGAAGTCTTGAAGGGTTTTCTGACTGCTCTGGATTACAATCATTCTGAGGTCTAGAAGTTTCTTCTGGCTGCTCTGAAATATTAGTGTTATTCTCTTCACCATTTTTCCTTCCCTCTTCATAGCTTCCACCACTATTATGATAGACAATAGGTACATTTTTAACTTCTTTATAGGGCATTTGGCTCTCCTCGAATATCACATCTCTAGATCTAATAACTTTCTGCTCATCTGGCAACCAAATCCTATACCCACCACCACAATAACCAACCATCACCCCCTCCTTGCTTCTGGGATCCAATTTGGAACCTTTAGGAAGAATGGTAGGCCATGCTCGGCAACCAAATATACGAAGTTTAGACAGATCATTTCTGCCATTCCATATTAATGAGGGAGTTTCACCTTTATTTAAGGCTGAAGTAGGTGACCTATTCAGTTCATACGCAGAACATCGAGCTGCTTCCCCCCACAAGAACTTTGGGATGCCGGAATCTGATACCTTAGTACGCATCATATCTAATAGTGTCCTATTCATTCTTTCGCTCTTTCCGTTCATTTGAGGGCTATATGGCAAAGAATATTCTAATTTTATACCTTTATCTGAACAATATTTTTGAAAAAATTTAGACGTAAATTCACCTCCATTATCTAAACGTAGCCTTTTCACTGGGACACCCTGCTGCCTTTCTAGTTCCGCTATATAATCCATCAGGTTTGTTTCAGCTTCGCTCTTCATATGGAGAAGTTTGACATGCACAAAATGAGTGAAGTCATCCAAAATCACCTGCATATACCTATGTCCTTCAACTGATTCAGGATTGAAAGGACCACATATATCAGAGTGAATTAATTCACCCACCTTTGATGTGCGTTTCCTATTATTTGAAAAGGGCTGTCTAGTAGCCTTACCTTCAATGCATGCCGAACACTTCTTGTCACTATAGGGTAATCCTAAACTTTTGAGTCCATGCCGATTCAAATGTCCTAGCCGTTTATGCCATAGATCTCCATCCGTAGCACTTGAAATGTTGCACTTGACTTGATTATCACTGGGTTCATCAAACGTAAATATGTACAATCCATTCACTCGTGGACAACTCAGCTTAAAATTTCTTCCACAGATTTTCATCTCCTTAGAATCTGTAATCACTTTTAAGCCTTTTGAGGTAACTGCACTCACTGATAATAAATTATGTTTTAACCCCGGGACTATTAAACCTTTAATGTTTACAATCCTACCTTGAGAGGTTACTCTTAGGGTACCTTCTTTTCTAGTAAACATCTTATCACCATTAGCTATATGTATGGCAACATCATGATCAAGATTCGAAACATTTGACAAAAGGGGTTCCAATTCTGCCTTAAAAAGATGGTTACTCGCACCTGAATCGACTAAAAACACATTGTTAGATGATAGTTTAATATTACCACAATTTAGGGCCACCATTACAACTTCTTCTTCTACATCTGCCGTATTTCCTTGGATTGTTCCTCTTCTTTTCCCACGAAAGCTTCTATTAAAAGATTTTCTTCCACGGTTCTGCTTATTTTTGGGACATTGTGCCTTGAAATGTCTTTTATCCCCACATATAAAGCAACCACTCTGTGCTTTAAATGATACTTCTGATGATGATGCGCAAGCTGATGACTTTGACTTCAACTTGGTATCTGTATCTAGAAGTCTGGCTCGCACAAAATCCATTTGGACTTCTAAATTAGTTTCTAGAGCTGTCACAACTGTGTTGAATTCATCTGGTAAAGACATCAAAAGGTGACATACCTTGTCTGACTCTCCTAGAACTGTGCCTTGTTCTTGAAGGTTTCGGATAATGGTATCAAATGCCAAAAAATGTTCTTCCATATTTCCATGAAGAGAATATTTCAGGCCCATCAACTTCCTGTACCAAGTCAATTTTGAAAAAGAGGTAGATCTGACAAAAACCTTTTTTAAAGCATTTATCATTTCCTTGGAAGTTTGGCAATCCATGATTATTTCCAGATGTTTATCTGAAATGCCTTGGATAATGATGGACTTTGCCTTCGAGTCTTTAATGAGAAATTCCCTTTTCTCAGCGCTAGAGGTAGGAGGATCTGCTTCCAACACATCTTTTACCTGTTCTCTTTCCAAAATAGATGACATTCTGAAAAACCAGCTGTTAAAACTTGTTCCGACGAGTACTGGAACTCCTGAAGTAGTAACTGACGCCATAGTACCGGTAAACAAAAATCACTAATAAAATAATATCACTTCGCGACTACGCGTTGACACTATACACAAATACTATGCTCTGCACAAAAATACTCTGGGCCCATAACCTATTAAAGTTATAGAGTATTAGGCAGTGGAATAAAAGAACCTTGTACTAGACAGCTTGTTTATTACTGCTATATATATAAACAACATGGCGCAGGGGACGCTACCAACTGGACTGTACTGTTTGTTGTTGGGCTGCTGTACACCTAGGTGGAAGTTCAGTGCCACAACTATCTTTACATATACAATCGATATTTAACACTAAGGACAACATTTGAAAAAATAACTTAATTTTCAACCCTCTTGGCTAATCCTAACTTTTTTTCTACTTACTCGTTCCCCTGTAGCGAAAATCCCGCGTACGCCCTTGGTCAGTGATCTTCCGCTTGAGTTCCTAGTCTTCTTGTCATTGCACCACCAACTTTGAGCGTTAAAGTTCGCATATCCTTTTTTTTTTAATACGCACCGGTGTGGCATTCAGTTTAGCGAAGAAAGATAAGAAGGTTATTTTAGTACTAATTATATCGGTTAACGAATCGGTTGCGAGTTTAAGAATTAAAATGAAGTTCACTCTACAAATTTCATCCAACTTTCGAAGTATAGTTCATTATGTTCTCTAATTAGTTGACATATAAAAAAAAGTAATGTTTGATGACCTGTTCGGTACCATTCTTTGTATTTGGAATGGAAAGTATTCCACTTGCATTTTTATCTCCTCCAAAATTTGTGATATTAACCGCTAAAACAGAACCATTGATCCGAAAAGATATAATTTTAAAGGCGCTAGATTAAGGCTATAGGATGGGTGCGGTAGAGGTTGGATGGTGCACTTTCTTCAAAGAGCGCATACATTCGTAGCAGCTGAGTCTAATCGAACCAAGAAAAGCTTAGAATCGACATGTCATCCACCCAAAACTGCCGGTATTGAATTTTTTTCAGATTGGCCTCTGTCTATCAACTTTCCTGACAGATTAGTATTGTACCATTAAACCCCCTTTTTTTATCAGACAACTATTCTTTCAATAAAAAGTCCGTTTTGAAGGGGAAAACGGCATGTATCCAAGCGACTTTCGGCATACTGCAATGTGGGCTCATGCGGAACTTTGTAATATTTGTGCTTTATCTTGCGTAAATGATCATTCATACCTGATTGTGACAAACCAAGTTCGAAAAATAGCTACAAAGTTCTCTTTGTGGGATCATCTTCAGTAGGTACTGTCCACGGCACATGGTCTTCCATTCGAAAATTGTTTGGCCACTTTCGAATTCGGAGAGCAACCTTCTCACAGTTCACACATTAAGATAAGGTTCCTCTTCAACTTCCTTTATCAAAAATGTGGTTTCATTAGCTGTAAATTTTATTTTACAGCATTGTCAAATTATTTTTATTTTTTTATGGTATTACAACCCTATGTGGGTCTTAGACCCCTCAAGGAGCCTTTGCCTGCTGACAACTATCCAATGCAGTCGTCCTCTAGTCACGGACGTTCAAGACACTCCTCGCATCTTGCACTACAGCATCTGACCATCGCAGTCTCGGTGTCCCTCTTCCTGTAGTATGGTCCAACTTTCCATCGAGCAACCTCTTAACAGGGTCCTTTTCACTCATTCTCACCACCTGTCCGGCCCATCTCAGTCTGTTAATCTTCACCCAGGAAATTATGTCAGATTCCCCCAACTTCTCCATTAGCCATTTAAATTAATTGCCCCGAAAATTTTCCTATTATCATTTTTTCAATGTCACATAATTACTTGAAATTTAATACCTTAACGCCATTATTTAAAAACAAAGAAAAAAATTTATAGCTGAATTAAAACAATTGCATCAAGTGAATATGTGGAAAACATGAATAATTTAATAATACATATAGACACACTACCCATTGGCAGCGCTCTATATTTTCATTTGAAAGAATTTCAAACAAGCATTAATCTTTATGAGGAACTGGAACAAAGCTGCCGAGAGAGACAGGGCTCTAAGAAAAAGATATACCCCAGCTAATATCCCCAACCAGAAAAATCCGAACTACAAAGCCTTTGTGTGCGGGTGGAATGAATGGGTCGGTTCAAGCCACCTCTCGTTGGGTAAGAGAGGAGATCCTGCCCCACGGAGGTCTCCATACAATAGAACTTAAGTTAAGGCTACTGCTCAAAGGTTGAAAGAAAAGAGAAAGCTCTGTGCACACAAAAAAAAAAGTTTTATAAAAGCTGTGGGTTGTAACTACGGTACTTCCCACAGCTGCAAATACCGTTAATATTGGGTTGATGCGAAATTAATGCAGGTTTCCTCTATTGCAATATCTTAATTCCAATTGTGTAAACAAAGCTAATCCTAACATTGATCATTATTATACCAAAACAAACCTTATCTAATACCCTCTCTTTCACCATGAATTTGTTTAGTAAAATCGTTTTGTTCAGTGTGTTCAAAGGTCTTGAATCGAAAATGTCAAAGTGCGATTTTCGTCAAATTTATTTTTACGAATTTAAATTAGGGCGCAGCGCTGCGCAAACGGCTCGTAATATTAATGAAGTGTGGGGTCAGGGGGCTATTAATGAGTGCACGGTGCAGCGTTGGTTCCAGAAGTTTCGCAGAGGAGATTTCGACCTCGAAGACAAGGAAGGTCGGGGCCGTCATCTTGCTCTGGACAACGACCAGCTGAGGTCAAAGCTTTCTCAATCGAGGTGAGACTATAACTGCTGACAAGTACTGTCAAGAAATTGACAGCATGAATCAAAAATTGCAACGTCTTTGCCCAGCATTGATGAATCGGAAGGGGCCGATCCTGCTCCACGATAACGCCAGACCACACGTTGCACAACCAACGCTTCGACGACTGCACGAGTTGGGCTACGAAGTTCTCCAACATCCGCCTTATTCACCTGACCTCTCTCCTACAGACTTCCACCTTTTCAGGCATCTGGACAACTTTTTGAGGGAGAAAAATTTTCAAAACCAGGACGACATTGAAAATTCTTTTCGTGATTTCATTGAGTCCAGGGATTCGGATTTTTTTTCTGGTGGAATAAGAAAGCTTGTTGAACGTTGGCAAAAGTGCATTGATTCAGATGGAAATTATTTTGATTAAATATATATGGTTAAAGTAAAGATATGGCGTATTTACAATACCTACTAAAAACCTGCATTAATTTTGCATCAACCCATTAGTTAAGTAGAAGGTTAAAGCGTCTGTCCAGTAAGTGGTGAAGTAAGCGAACGCCTTGGGCAGTTTCTTGTCGTTTCAGTCTTGTGTGCGGATGAATTTCATATTTTAAAAGCGTATATAGCTGAGATGTTACAGAAACGTTATCATCAAAACCTGCCAACCGAAAGAGCCACTTTTTACCACCCATTTAGCATTTTTTAAAGATTTTCTCAAAAACGGTTTAAGCATTGATTCAGATGGAAATTATTTTGATTAAATATATATGGTTAAAGTAAAGATATGACGTATTTACAATACCTACTAAAAACCTGCATTAATTTTGCATCAACCCAATACCTCAAGCAGTGCTAGGTTTTAAATAAATAAAAACATACTGAATCTCATAGAGGGACATTATTTTTACAGAATGATTAAGTATAGTATTTTTTTCCGGGTGGCCTTGGTTACCCAATGTGGTTCCCCAGGATTCCACATCCCACTCCCAACGGATGTGGTTCCCCAGGATTCCACATCCCACTCCCAACGGATGTGGTTCCCCAGGATTCCACATCCCACTCCCAACGGATGTGGTTCCCCAGATTCCACATCCCACTCCCAACGATGTGTTTCCCAGGATTCCACATCCCACTCCCAACGGATGTGGTTCCCCAGGATTCCACATCCCACTCCCAACGGATGTGGTTCCCAGGATTCCACATCCCACTCCAACGGATGGGTTCCCCAGGATTCCACATCCCACTCCCAACGGATGTGGTTCCCCAGGATTCCACATCCCACTCCCAACGGATGTGGTTCCCCAGGATCCACATCCCACTCCCAACGGATGTGGTTCCCCAGGATTCCCATCCCACTCCCAACGATTGGTTCCCCAGGATTCCACATCCCACTCCCAACGGATGTGGTTCCCCAGGATTCCACATCCCACTCCCAACGGATGTGGTTCCCCAGGATTCCACAATCCCACTCCCAACGGATGTGGTTCCCCAGGATTCCACATCCCACTCCCAACGGATGTGGTTCCCCAGGATTCCACATCCCACTCCAACGGATGTGGTTCCCCAGGATTCCACATTCCCACTCCCAACGGAGTGGTTCCCCAGGATTCCACATCCCACTCCCAACGGATGTGGTTCCCCAGGATTCCACATCCCACTCCCAACGGATGTGGTTCCCCAGGATTCCACATCCCACTCCCAACGGATGTGGTTCCCCAGGATTCCACATCCCACTCCCAACGGATGTGGTTCCCCAGGATTCCACATCCCACTCCCAACGGATGTGGTTCCCCAGGATTCCACATCCCACTCCCAACGGATGTGGTTCCCCAGGATTCCACATCCCACTCCCAACGGATGTGGTTCCCCAGGATTCCACATCCCACTCCCAACGGATGTGGTTCCCCAGGATTCCACATCCCACTCCCAACGGATGTGGTTCCCCAGGATTCCACATCCCACTCCCAACGGATGTGGTTCCCCAGGATTCCACATCCCACTCCCAACGGATGTGGTTCCCCAGGATTCCACATCCCACTCCCAACGGATGTGGTTCCCCAGGATTCCACATCCCACTCCCAACGGATGTGGTTCCCCAGGATTCCACATCCCACTCCCAACGGATGTGGTTCCCCAGGATTCCACATCCCACTCCCAACGGATGTGGCTCCCCAGGATTCCACATCCCACTCCCAACGGATGTGGCTCCCCAGGATTCCACATCCCACTCCCAACGTATATTTTGTGTACGACCTCCAGTTGCTCACATGCCTCATCGTAGTCTTAGTGACGACCTTGCTCGAGGCAGCTCGAGTATTCACAGCTGTGGGAAGTACCGATGTTACAACTTAAAGCTGCTATAAAAGTTTTATTTCTTATCTTTTTTTTGACATTGCAGAAAAAAAATAAAATAAAAATAGTGCTGATGGAACCATATTTCTGATGGAGGAAGTTGAAGAGGAACCTTAATTGAGTAAATTGTAAATTGAGAGGAGGTTGTTCGCCAAACTTGAACGTGGCTATACGATATTGGAAAGCAAGACCATGTGTCGTGAACAGCACGCTACTGAAAATGATCTCACAAAAAGTACTTTGTAATTTTTCTTCGAACATGGTTTGTCACAATCAAGTGTGAATGGCCTCTTCCACAACGTAAACTGAAGAGATTATAGAGTCCCGCATGAGCTCACATATCAGTAAGCCGAAACGTCGCCTGGAATATCCATTTAATTATATGCTTGAAAAAGTCCACCCGGGACTGGGATTCGAACTTAAAACCTTTGGAGTGGTAGGCGTACTAGCAACACAGCTACGGGCTTTCAATAAACGTCTAGTGATTAAAAATAGCCATCCTTTTTCTATACTATACTAGTATAAGTAAGAATTCAAATATTTACATTTTTTTTTGTCTTGTTCCTCTCTTCATTAATAAGATATATATTTTATCGTTAAATATGGTAACAAAATAAATAAATGAAACGCTTGTATATTCGCTTGTAATATGAAAAAACGCTGCAAATTATTACATGTTTTTCTATTTAGAAGTAACAATATTAGGGTATAACGGTTCATAAAGCTGAAGATAGGCAATTAAGTAATATGAAAAGCAATAAATAACATATCACGACTGCTAATTTCAAAACACTTTATCTCTCCTAGCTCTTAACCAATTTCAATGATTATTTTTTCATTTGGTAGGAAATTGAATTCTCTATGAAATAGTACTGAAAGGAAATATTTGGTATTTATTTATTTATTTATTAACAGGATTAATTGGGGAAACAGATTTTTTTTCATTCGTTGTTTGTTTGTTTATAAATTTTTTTTTTTTTTAATTCATTTATTGAAATTTACAACTGTTATGTTCATACATCAAGTAAATAGGCTTCAATGATAATACACATGAAAAAAAACATGAAGAGAAACTGCCCATTGGCAGCACTCTAGTAGTGAATCTACACAAGAAGGTCTCGAGGCCGTCTTCTTTTCAGACGCCTTGGCGGATTGTCAGGAATTGAAGTGGAAGAAAGGATTAAAACTAGTGGATTAGAGTGGGAGTGGAGTTTTTCATGGAAGGAGTGATACCTGGTACGGGCCAAATCAGCAACATACGGAACATTAAGGTCTTTGAGGATGATTTTGTTGGTGACAAAGTAAGGAGCTTTAAGGATTTTGCGAAGGATTTTGGATTGTAAGGATTGGATACGGGAAGAGTTTGATGGTTTAGTAGAGCCCCAAAGCTCAACTCCGTAAGTCCAGATAGGCCTTATGATTGTCATGTAAATTAGTCTTTTGTAGTAAAGAGAAAGTTTAGAGCGTCTGTCAAGTAAATGTTGAAGTAACCGAAATCGGCGAGCAGTCTCTTGTCTTTTCAGTCTTGTATGCGGATTCCATGTAAGACGTTTGTCAAGCAGGAGGCCTAAATAACAGATCTGTTCAACAGGGACAAGCAGAATATCATTAAAGGACACTGTAGGGCAGGATGTCATAGGTTTACGACGGAGGGTAAAGGTAATCTGGTGGGGTTTATAAATTTAACGTTTAAAGTTTGTTTATGCTATGATGGCTAATCGGACGATGCTATAGTGGAAGTCCTAAATTTTGCCTATACAGGTTTTATTAGGATAGGGATCTTTAACGAGTACCTGGCATCGCACAGGTTCAGGACCACCTTTTAACGTCCACTCCGAAGGACGGCATAACTAAGGATTTTTTACTCCCATTAAAAAATCCTAGGACCACCTGTGGGTTTGAACCCGTGACCTTTGGCATAGGAGGCTGTTATGATAACCATCCAGCTACAAGTGTTCCCAATTTTTTTCATTCCTTATTCGGGTTCTACGCATCTTGAAACGTAAGCCCTCAAATTATGAAGGGAGGTAATTTTTTTTTTTTTTTTGGTCGATAACAAAGGTTTATTATTGGAAATAATAAACCAAAATATTATTATATTCAAGATAATTAATCAATAAACGACTGTAATGAGTATATAAAAATATTCATCCTCGAAATTTGTGTTAGTTCGTATTTCTTAAAGGCTGAGAGTTAGGAGAGAAACGGAGCCGGCGACGGAACTCCATTTGGTGGAGCTGGGGTAAAGTGGTTTGTGAGGCATAAATGGTTCTCCCCGGAACGGTATGATGAAGGGGAGGACCCTCTAAACCCGCTGCGGCTCTGCTTGAAAGGAATTCCACTCTCAATGATATTCTATCTATTCGGGAGTATGGATTTTGTAAGTTCTGTTTTCCAACTCCCCTCATTGCAAAGCAAATTTATTACCTTTGGTTCAATACTATTACCTAAATTTATTACCTTCAATTGGAATGGAGTAGAACATTTGTTTATTTATGATTTTATTACCTATATATGAAATGTATAGTAAGGGAAAGTATTGCAAAATTTTCGAATTCCAGATTTCAACGGAAATACACGTTTTAGGATCCCCTGAGTCCAAATGACCAAGTCCCACAAAAAGACTGAGTGTGTGTGTGGGTACTCCCGGGCGAAAACGAAAAGTCCTATGAAACTGAAATTTCATATTTAATACAACTATACACTTGAGATGTTATAAAACCTTTTCCATCAAAATCAGCTTACCAGAAGAGCCACTTTATACTATGCATTTTGCACCTTTTTATAATTTTCTCATAACGGCTCTAACGAATTTGATTAAACTCGCTATATTGATGTAAAATTTAATTTAGGCACATCATCTTATTATCATAGATGAAAGTTGAGCGAATTTCATTAACAACTGTAGGAGAAAAGTGCAAACATATTTTATTAAGCAATTTTTGTGTTTTTGAACACAAGAATAGTAATATAGATGTATAATAAACCGTTGGATAGCTAAATATTTTAGAAAAAATATTACCTGATACACGGAATTGTAAAGGGTAATGGAGAGTGATGTAAAACGGATAAAACTAACTGTTCCGGGTTCACGTGTTGACCGTACAGCCACCTAGCGGCCTGTCAAAGAAGCAGAGCGCCCCTAGTGGCCGAAAAAGAAACTGAGTAGTTGTTTGTTTATTTATTTAACGTCACTTTATGCAACTATGGCTAATCGGACGATGCTACAGTGGGAGTCATAAATTTTGCCTATCCAGGTTTTATTAGGATAGGGATCTTTAACGAGTACCTGACATCGCACAGGCTCGGGACCACCTTTTAACGTCCCCTCCGAAGGACGGCGTAACTAAGGATTTTTTACTCCCATTAAAAAATCCTAGGACCACCTGCGGATTTGAACCCGTGACAGAAACTGAGTAGTGGCAGGTCTTGGTGGCAGTTTGCTCTAGTTCCTGTGTCTTGTCCCTTTCAGCCATGGAGCAGAAGAATTAAGAAGACCTCCTGGCCAAAGGAGAGGAGAGGAGGAGAGAAAGTGCAATACCACCATCACCAGGCAGCATCTTCACTATCCCAGATTTGTAGAACTTAAGTCAATTTACACAGTTATTCATTGTTTTTGTCTATGCTGGTTTAATTAGGATAGGAATATTTAACGTACCTGAGTACCTGATATCGCACAGGCTCGGGACCACCACTTTACGTCCTCCCCTGAGGACGGCAAGAATACGGAATTTTATACACCCTTTAAATCTTTTTAGAACCATCTACCAGGTTTGGCACCCGTACACTAGGATCATCGAGTGCTTCGGCTATAGTGGGATATATTGTGTTTTGATCTCTTGTCGAGAATACTTTTGGCATATTATGTTAATTTAAAAAGTGTTATTTTAATTTATAGAGGATAAAACAGTAGTATACTAATTTTTTAATCATTTAAATTCATTTTGTGCAACTGTGACTGATCAGGCAATGGCATAGTGGGAGTCTTAAATTTTGCCTGTTCAGGTTTAATTAGTATAGGGATCTTTAATGAGTTCAGGATCACCATTTTATGTATCCTCCGAAAGATGGCATAACCAAGGATTAGTTACTCCCTTTACAACATCCCGGGCCATTTGTTGAGTTTGAACCCACGACCTTGGGCATAAAAGGATGTTATGCTAGTCACTACACAACAGGTGACTTCGCAACAATACACTGTTCTCTGCCTAATAGCCTGATTGCACGACCGTTGGTCCAGAACCAGTAGGAATCTCGAAGTGAACTGAACCCAAGACCCTTCATGGGTTTTAGAAGTACATTTTTTTTTTTAAAACTCGTATAACGTTATTACCACTTGTTTTACAACGTGCGTTCTTCCTCCTTGGAATAAATTAATTATAATGACATTTAATTACACGTGCTAGACAGCAACGACACCAATGGCATCACATAGCGAACGATCAATAAATTAAATCGGAACTCTTTTAATTACCCCCCAGTAAGATAATGATTGTCAAGTATGACGTAATAGGATTACATCATCGAATGCATTAAAAATAAAACATCTCGCTGACCCGAGAAGTGCAAGGTTAGAAGGTTCGATTTAGATCAGTGTTCCGGTCCGGGAGAAGTTTTAAGGGGGAATTTAGGAATAAGGTACCGCGGAGTTTATAAATAAATGCCCTTTTAAGCATTGACGTATCTCTGAGAATGAGTTGTGAGGTGGCTATATTGATCGATCACGTAAGAGGCATTCTGTAATGATCGTTAATGATTATAGAAATAATTTTAAGCAACATAAAATATGTTTTAAATTTTTTTTTTTTCACAAAGAGAAGAGAATGTGGACAGTATAAAATATCTCGGATAATATATCAGTTGGAATTCGTCAGATAGAAAAGCGTTAGCAATCAGTGGTAGTAAAATTGAATTAGCAATCCATCGTTGCAAAAGACGCAAATAATAAAAATCTAGTCCTGGAACCTAAAACTTCGACAACTGGCACAGCCCAGAAGCACTGTACGTAACAAAAACTGTGTAACGAAAGGCCACTAGAATTGAATTGAAAAAAAAAAAAAAGAAAGAAAGAAAGAAATATTGTAAGAAAAAATGTAAGCTTAACATTCCAAAATAATCGATTCAAATTAATTTCAGTTCAATCTTCGTGTCCTCCAGGAAGCACTTAACCACATAAACATGGAAGTAAATGCCCGGAATACGAAAATCATGAAGATAAGAAGAAGAGAGAACCGAATTGGACGAGTCATCAGGCTAGGGGATGAAAAGATTGAGCACGTAGAGAGCTTCAAGTATCTGGGCGCACATCTAAATGAGCAGGGCTGGGTGGACGAAGATACAATATAAAGGAAAGAATAAAGTCTGCCGGAAGGTGTTTCCTATCTCTTAAGAAGGGCTTCATAGGCAAAAGAGAGGTCTCCAAACGTACAAAAAAGTATTGTAGTAGACAAAACAACTTTCTTACCTAAACTGACGAATGCCAACAAATCCTGGGCCTTCACCTCTAAACATAAAAGCCAACTACAGGCTATGCAGGTGGTGCTTTTTGAGGAATGTTGAGGGTAAGACGAAGAGAGACTGTTCAAGCCCATCTTTTAAAATTGAATACTTTTTTTAAACTTTTTTATAAGAGAATTATTTTGAACAATGTCGTGTTGCGGTATACAGCCATAATACTATAAATGTAAACAAGCAGTAGTATTAGCGACCCCTCCACGCTCGCCTCAGCCGCTTATCTCTCTCTTCTCGCCCAGTCTTTGCCCCAGCAAGACCTCATTATAGTGCACTGTGCATTTTTACTTTCACTTACTATATATAGTAAGGGAAAGTATTGCGATCGTGAAAATTTTCGAATTCCAGTTTTCAACGGAAATACACGTTTTAGGGTCCCCTGAGTCCAAATAACCAAATCCCGCAAAAAGGTCTGTGTGTGTGTGTGTGTGTGTGGTAACTCCCGGTCGGAAACAGTAAGTCCTATGAAACTGAAATTTCATATTTAAGACAACTATACGCCCGAGACGTGACAAAACTTTTTTCATCAAAATGAGCTTACCAGAAGAGGCACTTTATACCATGCATTTTGCACCTTTTTTCGATTTTCTCGAAAACGGTTCCGACGATTTTGATTAAACTCGCTATATCGATGTAACATTTAATGGGCTATAATATCATGTAGGTTTTATTTGGATAAAAATGGTCTGACAGGGCTTAAATACCGATATTTTAAATTTTCTTCCTCTAAAGTACCTTTAATTTTGTAGATTCAATAATAATAACTAGATTATCTTGTTAACGCTGATGAAAAACAGGTAAATATATAAATTGAATAAATTCGATACCCAACTAACTTCGTTTTTGAACATAAGAGCAGTAATGTACATGTATGATATACCGTTGGGAAGCTAAAGATTTTAGAAAAAATATCATCTCATACACAAGCTTTTAGAAGTTAATGGAGAGTGTTGAAAAGAATATAAAACTAACTGATTATTTAAGATAATAATATAATAGATTTTTAAATAAAACACATGTTTCTATATAAATTCAATTTGATTAATTCCTTAATAATTTCACGTATTTTTATCTCTAACTGTTTTTGAAAATTCTTTCATTGATTTTAAAAATGGAGGTAAGTGAAAGTCGTGTGTTGCCCGCACCAGATTTTTTGTTACTGCAACCATCTACATTGAAGCCAACCCAGGGCCCGGCCTCCAATACATCGGCACGCCAATCTTTTCTTAATTAGCAGCGAGGGAGCCACCAGGTGTACACATTGTATTGTATTGACATTTTTTTTATTATATATTAATGTTTTAGTGTTTGTTTTGTTCTATAATTTTATTAAAGCCAATTTTTAAAAGATTTAAGTTTTTTGTTTGTTAATAATCAGGAGTTTCAATTTATGTTATCTTTATTGTATTAAAAGTGTATAAAAATAATTTTCGCCTTTTCTTTTTATCACTTTAATTATAAGTAAAATTAATAAACTTATAAACAATTTTTGAACCAGCATCTATTATAGGGAAGAAGGAGAGTGTTTAATATTTTGACAGCGCCCCTTCTCCTACAGAGACAAAATAAGAAATACCACAATAAGATCCAACCTTGATGCGAGATCGGCTGAGGATTTTATTGAAGAAAACCAGCTAAGATGGTACGGCCATGTCTCAAGAATGTCGGAAGATCGCGTGGCAAAAGCAACGTATGAGTTGAAAGTAGAGGGAAGGAGACCAAGATGATGACCTAGGAAGACTTGGGAGGACGTGAGTAGGAAGGCCTGCAGAGGCAGGGATATAGATTGGAGATCAGCGAGGGGAATGGCGGAGGATAGGAAGAGGTTGGGTCGGCTTCTACATTGTGAGCCTGTCACACTGCTGTTCGTTATAGAGGAAATATGAAGAAGAAATTAATTCCATAATAATAATCAATACTGAGAAAATCTTTGACAGAATACGTGAATACCTGTAGTAGGTATTTGTGAAGCAAATGAGAGAAGAGGCGAAAAAATAAGAAGTAACGGACAAACACCGTCTGGGCAGCGAGCAATATGCAAAGAAATTGAAAGCGATTAAGGTTCTTGCAGGAAATAAGGAAAAACATAAGTCTACTGCGTGGTCGTAGAAAAGAAAGCTGAGGCGTGCAGGGGTGATGAGGAGGTACTAGGGTGGGAGAAAGGGCAAAGTGAGGAAGTAAACATAATGTTATTCGTCTGGTCTCATAAGGCAGTTTCGTGCAAAAAACAAACAAAAAAATCTGGTGCGGGCAACACACGACTTTCACTTACCTTAGTTTCTAAAATAGATTACAGAATTTCCAAGTACAGTAAGAGATAAAAATGAGTGAAACTATTAAAGAATTAATTAAATTAAATTTATATAGAAACATGTGTTTTATTAAAAAAATCTATTATATTATTATCTAAAATAATCAGTTAGTTTTATCTTCTTTTCATCGCTCTCTATTAACTTTTAAAAGCTTGTGTATGAGATGTTTTTTCTAAAATCTTTAGCTTTCCAACGGTATATCATACATGTATATTACTGTTCTTATGTTCAAAAACGAAAAATTGCATTAAAAAAAAAATATTTTTTCAGTTTTCTCCTTTAGTTGAGTATCGAATTCATTCAATTTATATATTTACCCGTTTTTCATGAGCGTTAACAAGATAATATAATTATTTTTATTGAATCTACAAAATTAAAGGTACTTTAGAGGAAGAAAATTTAAAATATCGGCATTTAAGCCCTATCAGACTACTTTTTATCAGAATGAAACTTACATGATGTTAATGCCTATCAAATTATACATCGATATAGCGAGTTTAATCAAAATCGTCAGAACCGTTTTCAAGAAAATCCAAAAAAGGTGCAAAATGCATGGTATGAAGTGGCTCTTGTGGTTAGCCGATTTTGATGAAGAAGGTTTTGTAACGTCTCGGGCGTATATTTGTCTTAAATATGAAATTTCAGTTTTTATTTTGCAGAACTTGGTTATTTGGCCTCAGGGGACCCTAAAACGTGTATTTCCGTTGAAAACTGGAATTCGAGAATTTTCACGATCGCAATACTTTCCCTTACTATATATAGTAAGTGAAAGTAAAAACAAAAATCAACTGTACTAAAATCGAAAAACGTTCTGATACAATTAGGAAACGGACAAATTTCCTTTTACTCTCACTTGTTTAACTCGAATGAAAGTCGACTAAACAAGAAAATTTTGCATTCTATCCTTAAGATAAAGGTGAGCAGCATGGATACACAGGTAGAAGAAGACCTGAAAGAACCCAGGACATCAGAGGATTGAATGACGAAAGGAAAGATTCCGAGAAACAATGAACTGCAATAACAACAGGCCGAATCTTACAGAATTACAGAGACGAAGAATGCCAAAGAAAAATCTGCAAATAGGTGATGGATTAATTGTGTTCCAAGGTGAAATATTCGAGAAAAAGATAGGTTGCTTATAATATTTGTTATATCATATAGAAAACCAGTCAATAACAGGCCCTATTATTGAATATCTACACGCCAGACTTACCAGAGAATGATCACACCTTACTAGGCACTTTTGTGGTCGACACAGCTCTTTCCACTTCCAGTTCGGGCATCTTTCATGTTGCGCCTTGATGATTTATTCAGTTGGGCTAAAAAGCGAAAAGTGAAAATGAATCAATCTAAGAGTTTATTTATCGTTTTCAAGCTCAAATATGATGAATGTCCAGCAGTATATTTCGAGGATAAGCCTATTCCAACTTCAGAAGAAGTACGATATTTGGAACTGTACTTAGACAAAAGACTGACAGGAGGACCCACATTAGACTAAGAGAAAACAGTCTGAACAGACGAATTGGACTATTATCCCGGCTACATGATGGACTATGGGTAATGATGGACATATGAGATCGAACTATGGGGATCTGCTAAAACCTCCAACATCCAAATAATTTCAGTCTCTCCAATCGAAAATATTACGAAAAATCATGGATACACCGTTTTTTAAACCAACGAATTACTTACTTCACAAGGACAAGGACATACGGTTTCAGACACAGCCACAGAATATTATAAAAAAAATTTCGCGACAGACTGACTTTCAACAGGAACCCATCGATTACAAACACTTAAATCCAGCACCAATCCGTAAAACCCATCCTGACACTTTGGAGGCGGTGTCTAGTCCTAACGGAGCATTTTAACAAGTTGACTTCACTTTTCGTCAGTTAAAATATTTATTATTAGAAAGATTTTATTTTACTTTACTTATATATAATAAGTATTTACTATATAAATCAGACCTTTCAGAACTTAAAAAAAAATCTTTCAACCCCATTGTACATAAAATAATGAAGGAAAAATCAAATTTTAAGAATTCATTTTTAACTCAGCTATAGGTTGCGGTAGCATACCTGTCGACATCCATATTAACAAAGGTAAGGAGCTTGTAAAATAAATAAATAGTGTCAATCTTAAAAATGTATCCGGTACAAAGGTCTGAAATTCGCGTAAGCGTGGTAAATTCGTTTCGATACATATTTAAAATCCCAAAGAGGGTTTGCAGTCCATTGCAGTTAGGTCTTAGAAAGCTGGATATGTCCGATGGGGTGTAAACATTCATCACTTCTTAAGTTTAAATCTTTATGCTAGATTAAATTAGAATATGGTTGAGATATCCTGCTGAGAATTTTCAGCTAAAGTTTTAATTCTCGCTAAACTTAAAGATTTATAAAAATCATCAGACCTTTCAGAAATTTATAAAGGTCTCAACTCGATAGAATATAAAATAATGAAGGAAGAATAAATTTTGAAACTACGTTATTTTCGAAAATAGAGAAAAAATGCATTGTTGTTTTTTGACCGAAAAAAAAAACGTGAATAATTAATTATAAAAAAGAGAAAAAAGAAAAGAAAAAAAAATTGAAATGTCACCCATAAATACGCTCATAACTCAGTTACTTTTGACGATAGAGAAAAGTATGTATAGAGTTTTAGAATCCAGAGATCAAGACAAAAAAAACAATGGTCAAGCCACAACTTATAAGAGATATGATTCCCTGATAACTCGTTATAATTGATGATAAAGATAAAATGTAAGATTTTCTGGAATCTGGAAATTTTATTTGAATTATTTGAAATGAAAATCGAAAGAAAATAGTAAAGCAGTCCTGTATAAATGCTTTTGGTCCATTATTTTCAATCATCAATCTTTGTAATCGACCAAAAAAAAAAAAAAAAAAAATTATCCCTGCTCAAAATTTGAGAGCTTAGTTTCAAGATGCATAGAATCCGAATAGCGAATAAAAAAATCGTTTGTCCTAATTAATAAATAATTAAATACCGAAAAAATTTTTAATGTCATTTGATAGAGGATTAAATTTTTGACAAATAGAAAAAAGAATCATTGAAATTGGTTAACAACTAGCTTAGATATTGCGATTTGAAATCAGTGGTAGTGTTATATTTGATACTTTGAATTAGTGCATTTCATATTACTTAATTGCCTATCAACAGCCATATAAACAGTTATACCCTAATATTGTTATTTGGAAATAATAAACCATTGTGTAATAATTTGCAGCGTTTTTTTACTTCACCTATAGATTGCGGTAGCATACCTGCCAAAATTATTATTACCGAGAGCTTGTAAAATAAATAAATAGTGCCACCTTCATAAATTTCTTCCACGCAATATTCTGAAATTCGCGTAAGACTTCGTAAATACGTTTCTAGATAATTTAGTTCTGTCGATAAAACGTTCCTAGCGTGAACCTTCCAAAGACGGCACGAAAGGAAAGGACGCGCTGAATAAATAACACTTCAAAGTCAAATGCGATCTTTGCAATTCAAATAGGTATTATTTGAATTTAAGTAGGTTTTTATTTGAATTCAAGCAGGTTTCATTTGACTTGGAAATGTTAGGCTACGTTATATAATTATGGTAAAAAACGTATTTGATACAACGGTAATTACATATTGATTTAATGTTTGAAATTTTCAAGGAGCTGTGTATGATGGGCGAATAGAGGAATTTTCTTAATTTTGTATGTTCGTAAGTTTTGTAACCTCATCCAGGTCTCTATGAGTCGAGGTCATCATCATCCGTGGCGCTACAGCCCAGTTTGGACCTTGGCCTCCTCAATGAGCCTTCACCAAGTAGCTCGGATCTTTGCAGCCACTTAGAAGCTCCCTGGAATCCTTGATGACAGCATCCATCCATCTAATCCTTGGCCTGCCTCTTCCTCTGTTGCGATGCAGCCTACTGTCCAGTAACTTCCTCAGGATCTCATCCACTGGTATCCTGACATGGCTCGCCCAGCCCAGCCTAATGTGCCGCATCATGTCTCCCTCATCGTATGGCTCGCTGACCTCCCTGTTAGTTCGCCTCCTGCAATTCTCGCCTGCCTTGACGCTGGCTAGTTTACAGGGGATTCTTTTGTAGCTGCTGACCACTCTCTGCCATCTTCACTTCTCCTCCAACATTAGCAACTGAACCATGTCCAGATCGCATACATTTAGTTTTTCCTTGGTTCACCGTGACTAGAGGTCGCTAAAGTAATTTCTTAACATTCAGCCAAAACGTTCTCTAAGAATCTCCACCTTCCCACTCTGGCCAGAATAGGTTGGCAACCACTTGATTGAATCATACTTTGGTTCCAATTCATAATACACTGGGTGCCTGCAAAGAGAGCATGGGGGATGTTTTGGAAAGAAAAGTGTGATCAGTGGATAGTATTCCTGGCTTCTGGGTTAATAATTACTGGTTCCTGGGTTCGAAACAGGCTTTGGCAGATTAATTATTTATTCTGTTATTTCATCCAAAGTGCGAGCTAATAGTAGCGAGACCCTCCTTGTCTCCCTCAACCATTATCTATAATGACGTTTGGAGGAAAACTTACCCCTTGTGTGAGATCTAAGCCTAATCACCTTGCACGAACGTTGACCTAGAAGCAGTACAAATCTCTATGTATGTTTAACGTCACTTATTACTGCTATGGCTAATCGAACGATGCTACAGTGGGAGTCCTAAACTGTCCCTATCCAGATTTAATTAGGATAGGAAGCATCTTTAACGAGCACCTGACATCGCAGAGGCTCAGAACCATCTTTTTACGTCCCCTCTGAAGAACGGCATAACGAAGGATTTTTTACTCCTACCTAGGCATAGACAACTGTTGTATCAGCCACTACACCACTTATGACCCCGGAATCTCTATGTGTACTAAGCCTAAAATGAGTTTTAGAGGTACTTAGTTTTTTTATGTTTAATCTCCTCCGGGAAACTATGTATTTAATATATAGTAGTATATAATTATAGTTGTATTGTAGAAATACTTTTCCTAAATTGAAATATACGTCATTTAAAAAATACTTATAACCTTGTAAACGATAAATAACAACATGATAATCCTTTCGACCATTACTGGATGGTAAAATTGTTAGTTTAATCATTTTATGTTACTTTGGCTAGTCGGACGATGCTACAACGGGAGTCCTACATTTTGCCTATCCATCTTTAATTAGGATAGGGATCTTTAACGGGTATCTGACATCTCATAGGCTCAGGACCACCTTTTTACGTTTCCTCAGAATGACAGCAGAAACCCAATAAAAAATCCTAGGTCCGTCTACGGTGTTTTAAAGCACGACCTTGGAAAAAGAAGGCTGTCATGCAAACCACTACACCACAAGTGTTTCAATAGATTCATCTACACAATGCTCTACTGTGTTTCCCTATCTCAAATCCTCCTAATATACTAAATTGTACAGTAAGAGTCTTTCTTTCTTCCTTCAAAAGATACTTATTATTAACATAAATTATTTCCCCATCTGAACCATCAATATCCCTGCGTATGTAATATTTAAAGTTTAGAATAATATTTAAAGCACCATTTTACGTCCCTTCCGATGGACGTCATAACATGGGATTTTTCCTAACCTTAAAAAATCTAAGGACTTCTTGGGTTTCAACCGTTGACCTTGTTCATAGAAGGCTGTTATGCTAGCCACAACCCCACAGGTAACCCCCTGGGTGGTAAAGTATTACGAAAATAAATAGTTCAGTTTCAGTTTTAAGACTTACGTCTATACTTTCGTCATGTAATATAAAAATTCTTTAATGTGGAACACCTATATCTGAAACACCATTCGCATACCAAGAGAGATTAAATAAGAATTTTGGATTATGTAACTATAAATCCATAAGTAATTGCTAATTATCTTTTCTTTTTTTACTTTCACTTACTATATATAGTAAGGAAAGTATTGCGATCGTGAAAATTTTCGAATTCCAGTTTTCAACGGAAATACACGTTTTAGGGTCCCCTGAGTCCAAATAACCAAGTCCCGCAAAAAGGTCTGTGTGTGTGGTAACTCCCGGGCGGAAACAGTAAGTCCTATGAAACTGAAATTTCATATTTAAGACAACTATACGCCCGAGACGTGACAAAACTTTTTTCATCAAAATGAGCCTACCAGCAGAGACACTTTATACCATGCATTTTGCACCTTTTTTCGATTTTCTCAAAAACGGTTCCGACGATTTTGATTAAACTCGCTATATCGATGTAAAATTTAATGGGCTCTAATATCATGAAGGTTTTATTTGGATAATAATGGTCTGACAGGGCTTAAATGCCGATATTTTAAATTTTTTCCCCCTAAAGTACCTTTAATTTTTTAGATTCAATAATAATAACTAGATTATCTTGTTAACGCTGATGAAAAACAGATAAATATATAAATTGAATAAATTCCATACCCAACTAAAGGAGAAAACAGAAAAAATATATTTTTAATGAAATTTTTCGTTTTTTAACATAAGAGCAGTAATATACATGTATGATATACCGTTGGAAAGCTAAAGATTTTAGAAAAAATATCATCTCATACACAAGCTTTTAGAAGTTAATAGAGAGTGATGAGAAGAAGATAAAACTAACTGATTATTTTAGATAATAATATAATAGATTTTTTAATAAAACACATGTTTCTATATAAATTCAATTTGATTAATTCCTTAATAGTTTCACGTATTTTTATCTCCAACTGTATTTGAAAATTCTTTCATTGATTTTAAAAATCGTGGTAAGTGAAAGTCGTGTGTTGCCCGCACCAGATTTTTTAAATCGGTGATTAAAATTCTTTCCTCTATAATATTGTCATACAGAGCGAACTAAGCTACAATTAACCTATTCTATTCAAACCAGAGTGGTTCGAAGAAGATTAATCCCGTTCGGAAGCGCCTCAGGTCACTCCGCCATCTCGAACTCATATTTTTACTTCCACTTACCTATATATGGAATATAGGGAAAGTATTGCGAATCGTGAAAATTTTCGAATTCCAGTTTTCAACAGAAATACTTTTTTTTTTTTTTTTCCTGGCGCGACAGGCCGTGTAAGTCCTTGGCCGCGTGGTATAGACTCCTGGGAGAAAATACTCACGTTACTCGATGAAATGTTTAGGGTAGGGTCATCACTCCTTACGCCTATTTTTTGCGAGTGGGTCCCCATTTAATTATATTCTTATAAAAGTCCCGCTGGGACTGGGACTCGAACCCTCAACTCTGGCGTGGGAGACTAGCGCGCTAGCCACTCGGCTACCGGCTCCCCGAGGCTATGAATGCCTATGTGAAGATAACCGGCCAAATTTGCAACGATTTGGAAAAACGCGTATAAAAACCAAACTACAAATAATATGTGCTTAAAAATTCCACGAATCTATACTAATATTATAAAGCTGGAGAGTTTGTTTGTTTGTTTGAACGCGCTAATCTCAGAAACTACTGGTTCAAATTGAAAAATTCTTTTTGTGTTGGATAGTCCATTTATCGAGGAAGGTTATAGGCTATATAACATCACGCAATAGGAGCGATGAATCAGTTGAAAATCTAGGAAAAAACGAGAGAAATTAATCTCGCATCCCAATGATTCCAAATGATTTACCTTTTAATTTTAAAATAATTCGATTTTCCGTTAAGTTATCTTTTGCCGAAACAATTAATAAATCACATGGGCAAATATTTAAACACGTAGGAATCTATTTTCGTCAAGTTCGGGTTGCGGAGAAAATCATTTACATATTCTGCCACAAGAAAATAAAACCAAAATATAGTTTACGCAGAAGTACTTTAAAATATTGGGTTGTCATTACCTCACCCGCCGTACTCTCCTGACATTGCTCCTTCGGATTTTTATATTTTCCGTTCCCTCGAAAATGTTCTACTATGGAAATCCTAAACTTTAGAAGATGACGTCAAAAGGGTCTTTTTATGGTTCTTCAGGAGTAAGGACAGTGATAGTTAGAAAAAAAGGGATAATGGACCTTGCAAGCCATTGGGAAAGGGCAATCGCTAACAGTGATAACTATTTTGTAGATTAAATGAATAAATTTTAAGCTGTTCATCAATTTTAATTTTCCCCAAATATCTCTAGCAACTTTCCGGACAACCCAATATATTCTTTTAATAGCGATCATAATAACGGAAATTGACGCAGACGAAGTCGCGAGCAACAGCTAGTTGGAGGATAAAGCAATGATAATGATTCTCCAATAGAAATTGAAAATAATAACACAATTATAACTGCGATAAATGATGAACTGAATGGCATACGAATTCTCAGGTATCTATCATAAACAGTTGGGCTTTGGACCTACAAGAGTGTCTGATGCCGAATGTCCATCTTATCACTCCAGTGTAAACAGGAGCCTCACCACACTCCGGTGTAGAACTTGTAAAATATCATACCCAAACCGGTTTACAAATTATTTGTCAACTTAATCATTTACAATCAAATTAGATCATTTATAAATTTATTTAGGGATAAAGAATAATACGCTGTTACACGCACGACGATATATCGTCCTTGCCACTTTTGGCAAGTGTAGCAAACGAAGAGATTTTGTCGTCCGGCAATAAAAGGGTTAAGGAGTTAAAAGCCCCTTGGCACCGAGACGCGAACTCAGAATTATTTAATCTTTAAATTCGTTGATTAGATTGCAGGGCGCGGACTGCTCACCCGTTCCCACGAACTCATATACCGACCTAAACCTAAACCTTTAATCCTTCCACACCCTACTCCCGCGAACTTTCCTTAGCCCTTCTATCCAATCAAGTTCCTCCCTCATTCCCCGAACACTAATCCTAATCCTCTCAGAACAGGGCTAAACTTTGATGGGGCGGTTCCATTACGAACCCCACTTATTCTTTGGGCTTATCCCATAGTTCAATTTCCATTATGGCTTAAGCTCACACAAATCCTACTTTGATAGCGATTTGGATTTCCGAAATATTACCCTTTTACTTGAAGTACATATCCGTCCTTTAGTATCCTCTATTATTTTACTCCACTATAACTTTATACGCATAGGGTACGGAAGACTATATAGTGAGAAAGAGATGGGGCTTAAGAATATTAATGAACAGCTTTTTTTTTTTTTTTTTTTTTTTTTTTAATAAATATTTTATTGTTTTTTAAAACTGTGTATAAAACAAGTATTGGGTTGTGTCACATGAAATGTCCGTTTTGAAGGTAAAGAATTTTTTGAAGTGAAACAAAATCTAAAAACGCACTTTTCACTTGATCATCATTTTCAAAAAGTTTTCCTTGTACGAATTTGTCTAAATTCCTGAACAGGTGGTAATCTGTTGGAGACAAGTCGAGAGAATATGGTGGGCGCGGAAGAACTTCGTAGCCCGGTTCTTTCAATTTTTGTACGGTATGTTTTGAAACATGGGGTCTTGCTGCCGCTGAGTGAGATCATGAAGTACCCATGTATCGAGTTTTTTTACTTTCCCAGTACACTTTAAATGTCTGGAAACATTAGATGCACTTGCATTTAGTTGTGCTGAGAGTCCTTAAACTGTTTTGTAGGAGTTTCGTGTAATACAACACTGATGCTATCAGAACATGTTATTACGACTTGGACAATACGAATGATAATACAATCCGTTGCTAAACCCAATAGGTGAACTACTGTTCCATACTGTAGCTATCTGGTTCGTGTTATTGGGTTATCTGACACATGAAATGTCCGTTTTCAAGGTAAAGGATTTATATAAAAAATACGATATGAAAACAAGATAATTTGATTCGAAGTATTTACCTTCTTTTTCTACACATTTTTCCCAACGTGACACCAACTTTTTTATTCCCTAACTGAAAAACTCTGAGCCCAGTTCTTTCAATTTTTGCACGGTATGTTTTGAAACATGGGGTCTTGCTGCCGCTCAGTGAGATCATGAGGTACCCATGTATCGAGCTTTTCTACTTTCCCAATACACTTTAAATGTCTGGAAACGGTAGATGCATTTGCATTTAGTTCTGCTGAGAGTCCTTTAACTGTTTTGTAGGCGTTTCCTTCTACTGTATGTTTGAGGACATCGTTGTCTATTACGGACGGAGGTCTTCCTCAGGGAAAGTTTTCCAAGTCGGTATCCCCAGCTAAAAACTACGCAAAACAACGGCGAATGGTCCGTTCATTGGCACTCTCTTCCACAAACGCCTAGCAAATATTTCTAGCGGCCTCAGCTGCTGAATGGCCGAGTTTAAACTCGTACAAAAATATTACTCGAAAATCGCGTGTTTCCATGTTCATGTTCGGAGGTATACTAAAAAGTGGGTAATTGATTGGGAAGCTAATGTTTATAATACACAGGTAGAGGATTAGTAACTGTTTACTTTAAATATGTAAACATTCGGAAGAAAACAACAGAGACCTGCAAAATGTTTTATGCATTTCAGAAACTATAAAAACGGACATTTCATGTGAAACAACCCCACAGTTATATAATTGTTATTAAACGAAATCACTTGGGACCCCTCTCCATAGAAAGACCCGCGAAAGGTAAGGAAATCGCGAGGCAAAGCAGTGGCTTTGCTTATGGTTTATAACCCTTACTGCAAATAACTCACTACTAGATAAATGACCAACGAAGAACGTTTTTTGGGTAGTAAATTGGAAATGAAATACATTATAATGAACTGAGAACGGTTGGCTGCGAGTAAGTGAAAGAAGTTAGTTTAGGAACACAAAATCTGGTGCGAGCAACACACGACTTTCACTTACCTCCATTTTTAAAATCAATGAAAGAATTTTCAAATACAGTTAGAGATAAAAATACGTGAAACTATTAAGGAATTAATCAAATTGAATTCATATAGGAACACGTGTTTTAAAATCTATACTAATATTATAAAGCTGGAGAGTTTGTTTGTATGTTTGTTTGTTTGTTTGAACGCGCTAATCTCGGAAACTACTGGTTCAAATTGAAAAATTCTTTTTGTGTTGGATAGTCCATTTATCGAGGAAGGCTATAGGCTACATAACATCACGCTGCGACCAATAGGACCGAAGAATCAGTGGAAAATATGAGAAAAAATAGGGAAAATTGACCTCGAATCCCAATGATTCCAAACGATTTACCTTTTAATTTTAAAATAATTCAATTTCCCGTTAATTTATCTTTTGCCATAACAATAAATAAATCACATGGGCAAGCATTTAAACACGTAGGAATCGATTTTCGTCAAGATCGGGTCGCGGAGAAAATCAGTATGTTTTCTGCCACAAGAAAATAAAACCAAAAATATTATTTAAGCAGAAATACTTTAAAATATTGGGTCGTCGTTCGGGTGGAAGTTGGTAGAGGTTTTTAAAATAAAATTTACCTTCTGTTTTTTCTACTAAAATGAATCACGAGGCTAATGTTTATTTATATGCCTTTAATCCTCATGGAATTAACTATATTTACACACTGAATTCGTCTTTATGAAGGATCAGTAGAGTAGTTTATTGCAATCCAACATGAGTGACGATTCAGTTCATTTTCGAAATAATATGCTGTTCTTTTTTAAAAGAGAGAAAAACGCAGCCCAAACTGCAAGAATGATTCGTTCCGAGTATGGCAGCGATTCAATTGCTGATAGCACGGTTTAGAAGTGGTTTTCGCGGTTTAGATCAGATTTCAGTTTGGAAGACCAGCCCTGCGGGATGTCATAACGAATCTTTTATTGTTCTTAAGGAGGAAGGACAGTGATTTTGGGAAAAAAGGGATAATGGAACTTTCAAGGCGTTGAGATAGAGTAATCGCTGACGGTGGTAACTATTTTTTAAATTAAATAAATAAATTTTAAGCTATTCAATTTTAATTATTGTCCAAATTTCTCTACGAACTTTTCGGACAACCCAATATAATCTTTTAAAAACGTCTTAATAGCTTTCATAATAACTGAAATTGACGCAGACGAAGATGCGCGCAACAGCTAGTCTATTATATTATTATCTAAAATAATCACTTAGTTTTATGTTCATTTCATCACTCTCTATTAACTTTTAAAAGCTTGTGTATGAGATGACATTTTTTCTAAAATCTTTAGCTTTCCAACGGTGTATCATACATGTATATTACTGCTCTTATGTTCAAAAACGAAAAATTGCATTAAAAAAATATTTTTTCTGTTTTCTCCTTTAGTTGGGTATCGAACTTATTCAATTTATCTGTTTTTCATCAGCGTTAACAAGATAATCTAGTTATTATTATTGAATCTAAAAAATTAAAGGTACTTTAGGGGAAGAAAATTTAAAATATCGGCATTTAAGCCCTGTCAGACCATTTTTATCCAACTAATACCTTCATGATATTAAAGCCCATTAAATTTTACATCGATATAGCGAGTTTAATCAAAATCGTCGGAACCGTTTTTGAGAAAATCGAAAAAAGGTGCAAAATGCATAGTATAAAGTGCCTCTTCTGGTAGGCTCATTTTTATGAAAAAAGTTTTATAAGGTCTCGGGCGTATAGTTGTCTTAAATATGAAATTTCAGTTTCATAGGACTTACCGTTTCCGCCAGGGAGTTACCACACACACACAGACCTTTTTGCGGGACTTGGTTATTTGGACTCAGGGGACCCTAAAACGTGTATTTCCGTTGAAAACTGGAATTCGAAAATTTTCACGATCGCAATACTTCCCCTTACTATATATAGTAAGTGAAAGTAATAATTAAGATATCAACTTAATAGACTGGTGCCGACGTTTCTGACGCTCTCCTTCAAAAGGTACGCACTCGTATCTGATTTAATATATCTCACCTCTTTTTTAATTTTTATTTTATTTTCTATTATCTTTCTACTTTCTTTTGTTTCTATTTTTGTCCTTTGTCATTACCTTCATTTCACTTTATTATCTGTGTATTTCTTTTACTAATCTTCTTTTAGAGGAGGTGAGTGCGAAATGAATACAGCATGGTACAGTTGTGACAAAATATTCTTTTATTGTTCTGAAGGAAAAAAGGTTAAATAAAACGATGAATAACAAAATACACACAATAGAGACAATATGAGGAGCGCACAATAATCGAGATAGATAAAACAACAGCTGGTGAGAGGTTGCAATGGATTTGCCACTGTAAAATAAAATAATCTTTCTACTATCATAAAACACAGAAAATAAAATAATAAATAAAAATGAGCTTTAATTAAATATAAGATAAGATAAGATAAGATAAGCCTTTATTTACACATATTTACAATTTTTTTTTAATGGTACATAAAGTTTATATATATTTTTATTTATTTTAAAACACTTTTAATGATTGATGTAAGTAAAAAGGAACAATGTTAATAGAAATGCTGAAGGACTTGGAGAGAGTGTGTGGTCAGGTTGGTCTTGTGATGAATTTATCCAAAACTAAAATAATGACAAATTCAGAAAATATATCCAAAATAGAAAATGCTCTCGCAAAAAATTTTTTTTTTTAATTTGTTTTATCAAGAGTTAATACAATCTGCCACCTTCTGGGGCAATGAGTATTAGAGATAGAATAAATCATTCATACCATACTCGCAAAAATAGAATTAGTCAAAGACATCACTTACCTAGGACAGACCATTTCATTCGATGACCTCCTTTCCAAAGAAATTCAAAAACGGATTGCCTCTTGCTGGAAAAAATTTTGGGTCTTCAAAAACTTAATGAAAAGCTCCACCGAAATTAAATGGAAAAGGTTAGTATTCAATACTTGCATTCTCCCAACTTTGACTTATGGAAGCCAGACATGGTCCCTCACTAAATCGCAGGAAAGAAGAATGGAGAGGAGTATGACAAATGTGAATTTAAAGCATAAAATAAAAAATACGACTCTGAGAGAGACCACTTTGGTGAGGGATGCTGTGGGTTGTATAAGGAAGCTGAAATGGGAATGGGCTGGGCATTTAATGCGAATAAAAGACCCCAGGTGGAGCAAGGCAATTACCGAATGGACACCTCTCGGAAAGCAACGTAAGCAAGGAGGGCAACTCAAAAGATGGTCGGACGAAATTAAGAAACAAGAAGGAATATCTTGGCATAGGAAAACAGAAGACTGAAAATATTGGGAATTAAAATGCCAAGATATTGAAAAACCAGCGGCGAACTCATAACCCAGAAGGTACGGCTGGTCACCGATCAAGACTATTCCTCCTTCAGGAGAGGCCTACACATTAGTAGAAAACTATTTTATTTTTATTTATCTAAACATAAAATTTTTTATTTAATCAAGTTTTTTTTTGCAATTTTATTAGTAAATTTAAAAAGATGTTACTAAATTTTATTTTAAAAAGTTGTATACACTATTTGGTCACATTGTTTCTTAATTAAATATAAAGAGAACTAAAATATAAACATGTTTGAGGCAGTGACAAATCCATTTCACATAACCTCTTTGCTCCCACCAGCTGTGTGTTTATAACCTTACTCCCTCACACACATCAGGCCCGTCACAATGTTTGTTTTGTATTCTACATCTGGTTGTTATATTTTGTTTTGTATTTTATAGCCCTGAGGAAGGCCTATGATTTAGGTCGAAACTAAGGCACCTGTCTATTATGTTTTTCTTAATTGTGTGTTCTTTTGACCGCATCCTGGACTTACTTCTCTCACTGAAATACAATATGTTAAAAAAAAAAAAAAAATCTGATGATCGAAACAGACGAATTTCATTTACCTCCGTCTTTAAAATCAATTCAAGAACATTTAGTTGCTTTAATTGTGAAATTTCATTTTTGTAAGACTTTTCATTTTCGTGTTAGACTTACCTTACCACACACACACACACACACACACACACAAACACATAACTTTTTGTGGGACTTGGTCATTTGGGCTCTAAAACTTGTATTTCCGGTGAAAACTGGAATTCGAAAATTTTCACGACCGCAATACTTTTCCGAACTATACATTTCATATATAGGTAAGTGAAAGTAAGTTGAAGTTGATATTATTTCGATGGAAACAGGTGCTTCATATTAAATCTGTGCTGTCACGTGCGCTGATGTCACAGCCATCCTATCCTCTCACTTAGATCCCGATATCGCATCCATAGGCCTCCAAACGCACCATTCTCAAATTGAAGACTGGTGTAACAAGTGCAGAATCAAAATCAACCAATCCAAATGCAAACATGTCACCTTTACCCTTCGAAGACAATCCTGCCCTCCAGTTCTCTTTAACTCCATTCCTTTCTCCGACACAGTCCGGTATCTTCGCTTCCTTCTAGACAAAAGACTAACTTGGAACCCGCATACTAGACTTAAACAAACTAAAGAACTTAATCGACGATTTGGCCAATTATACAGACTACTGAACAGAAATTCTAAACTATCCATAGAAAACAAACTGCTAGTATACAAGACAGTACTGAAACCTATCTGAACCTACGGACTTGAACTGTGGGGGACCGCCAAATTTTTTAACATCAAACGTCTTCAATCATTCCAATCCAAAGTCCTCAGAACCATAGTCAATGCTCCTTGTTATGTCACCAACCTTAACTTACACCGCGACCTAAATATTCTATTTATTTTAGATACTATCCCATCAAAATTCTCTAAATTCCATCAGAACCTTATCCATCACCCCGCTCAATTCTTATCCAGCTCCACACATCCTTACCATACATACCCCTAGAAGGTTGAAACGGCAGTGGCCTCGAGACCTCTTGTAACATTTATATTGGAGTTCTAGCGTTGGCTAGATTCTCCACTCACGTGCTGTATGCTTGAGAATTGTATATAGGTATGAGTGACTTTTGTATATATTTTTATTAATTTTGTTTTGTATAATATTTTAATATATTTTTACTTTCACTTACTGTATATAGTAAGGGGAAGTATTGCGATCGTGAAAATTTTCGAATACCAGTTTTCAACGGAAATACACGATTTAGGGTCCCCTGAGTCCAAATAACCAAGTCTCGCAAAAAGGTCTGTGTGTGTGTGTGTGTGGTAACTCCCGGGCGGAAACGGTAAGTCCTACGAAACTGAAATTTCATATTTAAGACAACTATACGCCCGAGACGTTACAAAATCTTTTTCATTAATATGAGCTGAACAGAAGATCCACTTTATACCATGCATTTTGCACCTTTTTTCGATTTTCTCAAAAAACGGTTACCATAACTTAGAGAGCGTTAGGTGCGGGCGTGTCTCCACTGTGCTCCGGGTCCTGGGTTCGGATCCCGGTTGTGACGGAATATTATTTATTCTGTTAATTCAGCCGGGTGGCAATCTTGGGGTATGGAGACCCTCCTGGGGCCGAATAAGCCTCTAGAAAGTGGGTACTCAAAAATGGGGAAAAACCTGGCGGCTGAGCATGATCTCGGCCTAATCACCTCATTGTACAGCCGTTGGCTTTGAAACAGTACGAATCTCTATATGTACTGACCCCAATACTCTTCATAGGTTGTAGTAGTGGCACAGTTTTTTGTTTTTTTTTAACGCTTTAGGCATGTCCTCAATGCCAGCCTGCGTCACTAATTCTGATATTTATCCTGTATACAAGTATATGTATTCTTTATTGACTTTTGATTTTGTAAATTACCGTTCGTACTTTGTACTGTGTTATGTCTTTATAATTTCGTATTATGTAAATTCAATCTTGTATTTATTTGCCTAAATTTTATATCTTGTATTCTTTATTGCTTTTGGTTTAGTCAATTACTGTTTATTGTTTCTTATAGTTGTTTTTTGTATTAATTACGTATTGTATAATTCAATTTTGTATTGCTTGCTTTAATTTTATATCTTATATATATGTATATGTATTACTTATAGCTTTTTAGTCAATTACTGCTTCATACAGTGTACTGTTTTACTGTTTCTTTATAATTTTATTTTTATATTCTTTAAGTATTATATTGTTTTTTGCTGTGTAGTGTGTTACTGTTTCTTTATAAAATTGTGTTATATTATTTAAGTATTGTATTGTATCATACTGTGTACTGTTACTGTTTGTTATTGTACTTTTATTGAATTGCCGCAGGTGAACTCCTTTCCCACACACGGGCTCGCCTTAGTGGGATAGTGACTTCTACTTGCACTGTAATATGTCTGTGTTTTGATTTAATTAAAGAAGTTAAAAAAAAAAGCAAATGTCCGAACTGCTGAAGAAGCGGCTCATCTCAGGAGGGCTTGTTAGATGATCAGGTTAAATAGTAAAAATTATTATCTATACTCTATAAAGGTGAAGAGTTTGTTTGAACGCGCTAATCTCAGAAACTACTGGTTCGAATTGAAAAAATATTTTTGAATTGGATAGTCCATTTATCGAGGAAGGTTATAGGCTATATAACATCACACTGCGACCAATAGGGGTGAAGAATCAGTGGAAAATGTGGAAAAACGGAGGAAATGACTGACCTCGCATCCCAATGATTCCAAATGATTTATCCTTTAAATTTTAAAATAATATATTTTCCCGTTGATTTATATTTTGTCGTAACAATTAATAAATCACAGGGGATAGGAATCTATTTACGTCAAGAATGCTTTTCACACTGCCAACTATAGTGAGTGTCAAAAGTATTCGGAATTCCTATTTCTTTTCATTTAATAATTATATTTCACAACTATTAATTTATATAATCCTTTTTAATTCATAAATCTATAAAAGAGACTTCCATAAAGCAAAATCATGAACCAGATAACCGAAATGTTCATTTTTTTTTTTTTTTTTAAGATTAAACAATTAATTTTGTCAAATTACCAGATCATTCAGAGTCAAAAGTATTCGGAAATCGTTTTGTTGTTTAAATCGGAAATCCTATTGTTTAATGGTTTCAAATGTTCGAATTCTCACTAAATTTCAAATCGGAAACCACTTTATTCCGAATACTTTTGACACTCCTATTTTTATATATTTTTCGTAAATTAACGTTGAAACCGTTAAAAATAAAATGACTATTGTCGTGATTTTTGGATTCGTATAATGTATACCTTCCTCTTAACATTATAAAGTGAGTAACAACACTTTAAAAAGAGAAATAATAAATCAAAAGCAAGTAAATTACATAATGATAGTGAATTCGGAATACATTCAAAGCTCACTGTATATGTCGCATTGTCAAGATCGGGTTGCGGAGAAATTCAGTACGTTCTTCTGCCACTAGAGAATAAAACTAAAAATATCATTTACGAAGAAGTTCTTTAAAATATATTCTTTTAAAAACTGCTAAATCCCGATCATAATAACAGAAACTTGCGCGGACGAAGTCGCTGGTAACAGCTAGTCTATAACAATCACTTAATTTTTTATCATGGTAATTTAATACGGTTTCCCAATGACACCTGGGTCACCCTGTGCTGTTGCCAACCTCTGCTTTACATTACGTTACATCCTTTCCATTGGTTTAGAACGATCGTGAATGAGAGCTTTTAAGTTTGACCTCTTTTCTTTTTTTTATCCATCCGTCGAACTTCCTGGAACAACTCAACCACACGCCAACAAAGGAAAAGTAGGTCGGGGCTACATTCCTTGCGGGGATTTTCTCTCTCCGTTAGAGAAGGCAGAAGTTCAGAACCCGCAGCAGTTTGGCCTTTAGTGTGCGCTGGGTCGTACGGGATCGATCTTCAACGAGCCCTTCTCGGAAGCCCTTATGTCTTAATGTGAAACCGTCAGATCCAATGGTACACAAGGATCCATTTTGCTGTTGAACTTCAACAGAAGCATGCGAAGGGTGTTTATCATCATTCCTAAATTGAGTTAAAATATATTTTTATTGGAATCTAAAACTGAATATTTTAATGCAGATACAGTACATGAAAAACTGCCCATTAGCAGCACTCTAGTAGTCAATCTAAACAAGAAGTTCTCGAGATCATCTTCTCTTCAGACGCCACGGAGGATTATTAGGAATTGAAGAGGAAGAGAATTGAAACACATTCGCTCCCAGGTAGCTCTAGCAGCGTCTAAATTAAACTCAACGGCCAGACAAAAGAAGAGATAATATTTAAAAATATGGTTATATTGTAACTTAATAACATCATAAATATCTTTTATTGCTTTAAGACAATAAATAAACCGTACGATGTATATGGTAGAAAAGCTTTCACTATCAATTATTAATATAGTGGGCTTACAATCCCAAGAATTAGCCCAGGTATTCAGATTACTATCCTGATTCTACTGGCAGTATATCTCTAGGTCAGAATATATCTTAAGTGAGGTCTATCTTTATTTCTCATCCTTTATGTCCCTTCTTACTTCTCAATCCCCCTCAAAGGATGAGGTGTATCGCTTCTACTGTTCACTAATGTTCACCTATGAGAAGACCTGTCCGCTGCTGTTGAGCTCCTACCTCACGGGGCGTTCCTTCCAAACCATTCCCCTGTGCTAAATGGTAGGTGCAGGCTCGCCTCCTAACTGACAGGGTGATATTATACCTGTATTTGGGGCTCGAGATTCTACCTCGGCGGGCACAAGGCTCCATCATTCTCTCCTCCTTACACGAATACGAATTGTCGAGGCCTATCTCTTCTTCCCTATCTCACCATAATAATAACCAAACCTCGACAATATAATATCTGATGATTTGTCAAGGAGTGCTGAGGATTTTGGATTGGATACGGGAGGAATATAATGGTTTAGTAGAGCCCCAAAGCTCTACTATGTAGGTCCAGATAAGCCTTGTGATTGTCATATAAATGAACCTTTTTCAGTTAAGTGGAAGCTTAAAGCGTTGAAGTAACCGAAATCGGCGAGCTGTTTCTTGTCTTTTCAGTCTTTAGTTAAATATTAAAAGCATAATTTGTATAATTTTGCTTTAAACCTAATATACAAATATGCTTGAGTATATTGAAAATCGCGACTTTAATATGTTTTTTAATCTAAAACTTGTTTATTGAAATGAATTCTAATCTGACTCAATACTGGATAATAATAGAGGGTTCTGCGTTTTATTTGTACATAATGAAAGCACAGCAAATTTAAAGATAAAAGGGTTCATAATAATAAATAAAACACTAAAATAAAGTTAAGATATGAATGTATACATACTGAACAAGTATAAGCGTTGCGTACATTCATAATTATGTAAAATATTTACAACATCGGTTCAGGGATTTCCTCAACAACAGATTCTAGAGGAAGGTTGAGCAAGAATCCAGGAGTTCCCAACACCATCCTCTGTTCAGTGTCACTGATAATGCAGGCAATGGAGGATGAGTAAGGGCGCTAGAGACGTACACACTATGAACATGAACGGAGAACCTGGTCATTGCCAAAACGAATATTAAGTTTTACTTCACAGTTAGTTCCTTGGCCACCGTCGCTGTAACCAAGATGGTAAGAACGAGTAAAGTTTTATTGGTATACAGATTTATACCTGATGATTCAGATGATTAGAGAAATTTTGGTTGGTATAATGTCACGGACATAAGAAATAAGAAAAGAAGGTCGTGTTGGAATGCTTTGTAGGAAACGTAGTAAGGCGCGTTAACTAGGGTTCACGGGGCTTTTGATCAGAGGATTTAAAATATTTGATGTTCTAATGCTGTGCTGTCCTCCAAATTTCAAGTCCGTTTTAATGATGGTCTTATAAATTAGGACTTCTATATAAGCTCCTACATTTGACAGTTCTTTTCAGTTGTTTCATTATTAATTTGACATTTGAATAAATATGAATCGGTAATATCTCAAATTTGCAGTTTAATGGGATATGGCGTATTATGTTAAGGCTAAAAGAAAATTTTTAATGATAAAATATTAAAAACTTTAACTTTTATATCATGTAATTCATCAAGTTCATCTCCATCTTTTAAACCGGTTAGTGAAGTCTTGAATATATTTTTTATACTTACATGACTAAACTTGGTCTCCTTGGGAAAGGTATCCTTACAATCGGCGTAACCCAAGTTGCGAAGCGTCATCAAAGCCGTCGTTATCGGAAAGTCGTTCCTAGAGAGGGTTCTCAAGTTCATGAGGTCGATATGGTTGGGCAAGGGTTGGTTCAAGAGGGTGAGCGACGTGGTTGGGGTTTCCATTTTGGTCACTACGACCGGGGCAGGGTTGTTCAATTGGAGGGTCAAATCCTGGAGGACTTTTTTCGAAAACGGTTCCGATTTTAGGAAGAGTAGGTAAAGCGCCGAGGTGGTTTTGACCTTGTCGTTCATCGCTTCATCCAAACCTCTGCCGTCGTCCGCTGCCATCTTCCGGTCCAGCATCACCTCGATGCAGCCGTCCCTTCCGCTCGCAACGCCATGAGAGTGGTCGCTGATCACCGCAAAGATGGAATCGTCGTTCTCGATGTAGGCAAGGTTCGTCATCGGGTGGTAATTCCCCTCGATCTGCTGCTTGTCGTTCCTCTCCCTTTCCCTCATCTGCAAACCATTCACGTCCGTGTAGAATCGAGTATTCTTCAAATCGGTGGCAAACTCGATGAATAGTTCCTTATTTATTTCGCTCATGTTGTGGTTTATCTTCATATCTATGATCTGGTTAAAGATTGACTCGCTGCCGTAGAGTCGCGTCGTCACGGAGTAACCATTTCCGTAGGAAACCATAACCTCTTTGTAAATATCGCCGTCGACGAAAAGCCCGTTTCCGTTCGGTTTTACTGAAATGACGGTCACTTCGTTTCTGATCGGCTTGAAAAGGTAAGCACCACTGCTTCCTCGTTCGGAAGTGTACGCGTTCAAGTTGGTACACATGATTACAGAACCGAAACTCGTAGTTATGTTATTTATCATTCCGTTGTCCCCAAAGGTAATTTTCTGATTACAATTCACAATGAACAATCCTTCCATGTTGCCTTTGCCTTCGTAATTTGTGAACTTTCCCGGTTCGTATTCGTCTTCTATGGAATATATTTCATATGCGTTTATCGAAAACGGAGGAAGATGATCAATAAAGGTGAGTTCGAAACTCTCCGAGAACAAATCTCTCTTGGACAGCAGCTGGTCGTTTTGGTAAACGCAGCTGACCTGAGACTTGACCTGGTTCCTGTTGGGGCCGATGACCATTATGTTGGGGTAGTCGCTCCTGATGGCTATCACTTCGGACCTGTTGTACGGGAGGCTGTTGAACACTAGGATCTTCCTCAGCACCCTCGCTTGAGGGGTCGAGCAGTTATTGAAGTGGTTCAACATGGTTTCCATGCAGTACTTCTGGACTGCTTTGAGCTCGTGCAGCGACCGCAACATCTTGGCCTTGTAGTCCTCCATGACCTTGGCCTTCGAGGTCCCCGTTATGCCGTCGTGGTGCTGGAACAGCGCCGTGGTCCTCCTAGCCCTGATCATCTTCTTGAAATGCCGCGCCAGAAGGGACAGAGGGTTCTCATTCTTGTTGGAGAGGTTCGCTATGGCGTTGAATGTCAGCGTGAAGAGTATCTCAGAGGACCTGAGCATGGATTGCAGACTCCTGGCCAGTTTCTTCCAGTAGGGCCGACTGGTGAAGTAGCCCGTCCAATACGCTAAGCCGTTGTCGCCGTTGAGGTCCGCGTACGGAAAGAAGTCTCCTCGCAACGTCACATTGGGCTTCTCTACCTGCAATAAGAAAATATCTTTTATTTCGTAATTAATACACTTTTGATATATTATGGTTGATGAGATGGTTCGGATGGCAGTAATAAATAATTAGATATTGTGACCGGCTGCTCTTCTAAGACAGCGTTATCTTCAAAAACTAGATTAATTATTATACTTAATGTATTTAAGGACTGTACTTTTTGGAACCATTGGAGTTATTTTTCAGAGGTGTCATGTTTACCAATCCCAATTGGTGGCATGCAGAGGAAGATTAAATTAAACAGGTTTCAATAAATTACATTATTATTTAACATTAGCTAATACTTATCCAATCTATTTACACAATGGCTAGATCTAGGAATGAGAATACTGAGGGAATCGTCACTAACAGCTTTGCCAAAATATTACAAAAAGTTACCTTATGACACTTTATTTGACTGGCGAAGATGGAATTTGTCTCAGGCGTTCCCCAGGAGCCACGACTCCGCTTTCAGATCTCTGACAGTCTCCTTGGAAGGTCTTCCACTCTTCTGTGTGTCCTATACGACTTTCCTCTTTTTGTAGATAGAACACGACTGACCTGTTAAAATCTTATTTCACCTTCTCGACATCTCTATCCCCTCTTTTTTTCAAAAGTAACATATTTTGGAAATAGCCGATCTCTTATGCAACAAGGGAAGGCGGGGCTGACATGGGAAGGGCCCGAAGTCGGCGGTCCAACCTTTGTCCACTCTTGGAGCTGAGGTCTAGAAAGGTCCTGGGGTTTTTTACCCCCATTAAAAAATCATCATGTGGGTTTGAACCCGGGGTCTTGGGCATAGGAGGCTGTTATGCTAACCGCCATGCTACAGGTAACCTCAGCATTTAAAATTAGGGAAAGGTAGAAAACCTCGCCCTACATACCACCTTCACTCTCCCTTTTGTATCCAGTAGCTATCCTGCATATACCGCCGATGTAACTGCCATCCTCCAGTCCCTCCTTCTTCCCCAGCAATCTACCTTTCAAGTAATCATATGCACAGATTCCCTCTCCACTATCTCCTCTCTCCGTGACATATATTCCTCTGACTACCTCATCCAAAGAATTTATACCACACTTTCATCCTTTCCCACCGGAGTCGATATTGTTTTCTTTTGGGTCCCGGGACATTGACGGATCGTGGGGACAAGGACAAGCAAACAAACTTAGCTTTGTTAGTATAGATTTAAAAAAAAAAAAAAAAAAAAAAAAAAAAACCTCGATCCAACAATTCAATATTATTATAAATAATTATATATGTTCCTCGCTACATTTGGGCAATTTTAGAATTCTATTTTGGATTAAATGAGCAAAAAGGTTGTTTGTCCTGTAAATTACCTAATCCTGAGGATAATAGTGAATAGTGAACATTATTTGATACTAAAATTCAAATTGTACAGTGAATACCTTATCGAAGAAGTTCTTGACAGTTCCAAAACGGATATTCGCGTTGTAACTCTTTTCGTTGTTGATGTAGTCCATGAGGGCTTTGTAGTTGCGGTATTGCTGCAGCCATTCTGACTCGTTCACGAACCGGAAGTCTCCTCCCAGCGTTATCAAGGCGGCGTTGCTCCTAGAGAGGCTTCCGACTCTCCCGTACAGGCCCAGGATGATCTGAAATGAACGTTACGATCTTGTTGTTGTTGTTGTTTGGGGTTTTGAGGCGTAAAACCCAGGGGTCATAAACGCCTATAGCTCTCTTTAATTATAAATAAATAAATAAATCAAAACTAATAAACTAGGCGTATAATAATTAGATAAAATAGTAAAAAAATAAATAAATAATTAAAAAAATAAAGATAAGTTAAATTAAAAGATTATATTTTATTAAATAGTAGGTGACTCTTAAGAAACCTGAACAGCGCGGAGATGTTGTTTTCATTATGATGGGAGAGTATGAAGGATATATTAGGTATAAGCCCAAATTTGTTTAAACCTTTCCTATAAGAAAGGCATTCTTCTAAAATGTGGCTGATAGTCAGGATATTGTTACAATGTGGGCACTTAGGAGGTGGCTGCTTGGTAATGAGATGAAGATGGGTCATGTTAGTGTGGCCAATCCTTAATCTGGCCAGGACAACTTCTTCTCTGCGGCTTGAGCGACATGATGAGGACCAAGGCCTCACTTTTGTTTTGACGACTTTCAGTTTGCTAGCAGGACTCTCGTCCCACATGGACTGCCAGGCAGCCGATATTTCCTTTCGGAGCGACTGAGACATATCTCGCGGTGTTAGGATAGCTACACCTTGACCCGGAAGGGTGAGCGCCTGTTTGGCGGCCCTATCCGCCAGCTCATTACCCACTATCCCCACATGGCTTGGGATCCAAATAAAGCATACTGTCTTTTCCAATTCTTGGAGCATATGGATATATCGGTGTATCTTTAGGACGAGAGGTTGGGGAGAGTACATGCTATTTAAACCTTTTAAGGCACTCAGTGAGTCGGTAACTATGGTGATTGAGTGTGAGGGAACTGACATAGCGTAGTGTAAAGCTGAAACTATTGCTTGAAGCTCTGCAGTATAAATGTTACATAGTTTATGTAATTTTATTTTGTGTGTCGAGTTGTGTGTAACGAATAAGCAGGCTGTAGATTCTTCTGATTTTGATCCATCTGTATAGATTAAAAAGGTATCCGGAAGAGTATGGAGCAGAGTGGTAAATTCATTTTTGTATTCGGAAGGGGAGGTATTGGTTTTGAGTAATCGTGACAAGTCAAGCATAATATTGGGGGGTTTGTGAAGCCACGGAGGGTTTAGAGATAGGTAAGCTTTTAAGGAAATCGATGGCGGAAGACATTCTTTCTGTTAAAGGGAGGGTTGAGTTAGGTTTGTTTCTAAAAGCATTTGTGAATTTTAGTTTAAATATGGAGCTATGGGTAGGATGATCAGGTTGGAGAATTAGTTTCGATATGTAGTTCACAGCTACGTTACGATTTTGAATGCCTAGTTGCTATAAATATTTAATTTAGTAATATATTATTTAATGTAGTAAACAAATCTAAAACCTCTGCAACCATGGGATGGAAGGTCTTCAGTTCAATACAGAGTAGTGTTTCTTACTGATTCGAGGAAACACTACCATGTGATTAAAAGACTTAAGCCCCTTCAGACGATCGTTCAAAAAGGATGGTTTGGAAGCACGTTTCTGCGACCTGGCCGAGACAGAAAAAATCCTTCAAGTACGTCGTTCTTTTCTAAGAATTCTCACAGTTAATCCATTGATGACGATGATTCTTCTTTTTTTTTTTACTATTGACTTACTTAAATGAGATGGCCATCCAACTTATACAATTAAAAATAAGTGAATTAATTTAGACAAATATTAGTCGCACTTATAATGAAAAAATCACGACTTACACTTACCTCGACTGTTAAAATCAATTTAAAAACTATTAAATATACTTCAATTTTTTATTTAGATTATATCATGTATATCATATCATATATCATAATATATCTTATATCTATCTCAATGAATATATCTTATATCAATCAATCATAATTTTTTTTACTTGTTCATTTAAAATCCCTACTCCCTCAGAATTATATAGTTTAATTATTATTGTAATGATAATTGATTTTTGAATCATCACTATTATAATAATTAATGTGAACATTAATATAATATCTTATGAATTTTATCATCCTGTTTGTTTATGGAATGAGAAATCATTGATCGATTTAGAAGTTGAAATTGACCAATAACATCTAGGAACTTAACGTAATATCCTTCACTTTCCCTTTCGAAAGGAAATCCAAAATATTTCGTTTTCAGTGTAGTTCCAACATCTGAAGATAAACGTGCTGTATTTAAAAAAAAAAAAATCTGGTGCGGGCAACACACGACTTTCACTTACCTCCATTTTTAAAATCAATGAAAGGATTTTCTAATACAGTTAGAGATTAAAATACGTGAAACCATTAAAGAAATAATTAAATTGAATTTCTATAGAAACATGTGTTTTATTAAAAAATCTATTATATTATTATCTAAAATAATCAGATTTATCGGCTTTACACACCCTTAATTAAATTTTACATGTTTATTGTTAATTTGTTTTGAGGACTCAAACGGGATTTTCTATAAAAGTAAGGAAACATTTTGTATATTATTTTTTTTCGCTTTAATGTAGTTATATTATTTAATCTAAATCATATGTTTCTAACGAAAATAAATACACGGTTTATTAAAATCAACTTAAACTATTATTTAAATTGAAGTATATTTAATAGTTTTTATATTAATTTTAACAGTCCTGGTAAGTGATTGTCGTGTGTTTCCAGTACCAGATTTTATTTTGTGTAATTAGCATTTTTTAAAAACATGCGGTAATGTTCAATTTTGGAAACATTTTTTTTTTTATGCCTACAGTAATTTATTTAGCAACCCTGACTTTGGCTGAATCTCGATATGTTCCTGAGAAACCTTTATTCGCGATTTTTCGCTACGTTATCGTCGAAAAGTCACTAAATATTTCACCAAGGAGAACTCAAGTTTCCGATAATTATGTAGTTCTGTTCTGCTCAAATCGTGCCACGGAAGTTTTGGAACAATTAAGAAATTAGTAAAATGCCTAAGTGGCTCTGTTGGCCGGAGCGGATCGAAGGGCTATTGTTAATATTTGAGCACTGCAAGATGGCCGGCTAGTCTTAAAGATTGAAACTTATGGTAATCGGCTGTTAATATTCCGCCCGACATTAAAGTCTCATCTAGGACGGATATTGTCTCAATGCTCAACAAGTAAATCTTTCAAGGATATCGATCCGATGAATGTGTGAATTGTTCATCGTCGGGGGAACCAGTCAAGGGAGGTATTGAAAAAAAAAAAAATCGAGAGAGCGTCACACAACTTTAATTCACCACCATCCTTTGAGAGGGAATTAATACCAATTGACCTTTTTAAAGTTTTGATTTAGCTTAAATAAATCAACACAATATTAATTTATGTTAATGATTTTTTACTATCACTTACTATATATAAATAATAAATAAACTTTATTCCCATATTTACATATTTGACAAAATGTTAACAATGATTTTAGATGAGTCATCCTTACAATCAGAAAATATTTTTGTTTTTTTGTGATTATAGTACTTCAGCCTAAATGGCAAACATATGGTGAAATAAAATTGAGGTTACATTGCGATTGTAGGAAAAATTATACAAAAAAACCTACGCATAAAAACTACACATAAAATAATTGAGAATACATAAAATATTTGAAGACATAAAAAATAATTGAAAATACAAAAATTAATATAAAATACAGAATATGATTGAAAATCATAAAATTAAGAAATTTATAACATAAGAAAGTAAGAGTACATGTTTTGTTCTCTTATGGGTATATCGTTTTAGTGAAAGTTTATTGTAATTACCGATTTCTATTATTAATAGGTTTTTGGAGACTGGAGTTTTACTGAAGCAAGAAGCTGTTTGTGAATGGACAAGTTGTTTGATTGTAGGAAGCTGCAAGTCTTGGAGCATTGATGATATTTTCGTGTATTGGGGGAAATTATTAATTATCCGCATTGACAAGTTTTGAATTCTTTCTACGATATATAGTAAGGGAAAGTATTGCGATCGTGAAAATTTTCGAATTCCAGTTTTCAACGGAAATACACATTTTAGGGTCCCCTGAGTCCAAATAACCAAGTCCTGCAAAAAGGTCTGTGTGTGTGTGTAGTACTCCTGCGCGTAAGCTAACAGTCCTATGAAACTAAAATTTCATATTTAAGACAAATATACGCCCGAGACGTTACCAAACCTTTTTCATCAAAATGATCTTACCAGAAGAGCCACTTTATACCATGCATTTTGCACCTTTTTTCGATTTTCTCGAAAACGGTTCCGACGATTTTGAATAAACTCGCTAAATCAATGTAAAATTTAATGGGCTTTAATATAATTTAGGTTTCATTCGGATTTAAATGGTCTGACAAGGCTTAAATGCTGATATTTTAAATTTTCTTTCTCTAAAGTACTTTTAATTTTGTCGATTCCATAAAATAACTATATTATCTTATTACCACTGATGAAAAACAGGTAAATATATAAATTGAATGAATTCGATACCCAACTAAAGGAGAAAACAGAAAAAAATATTTTTTTAATGCAATTTTTTGTTTTTGAACATAAGAGCAGTAATATACATGTATGATATACCGCTGGAAGCTAAAGATTTTAGAAAAACATATTATCTCATACACAAGCTTTTAAATGTTAATAGAGAGTGATACAATTAAGATAAAACTAAGTGATTATTTAAGATAATAATATAATAGATTTTTTAATAAAACACATGTTTCTATATAAATTCAATTGAATTAATTCTTTAATAGTTTCACATATTTTTATCTCTAACTGTATTTGAAAATTCTTGATTGATTTTAAAAATGGAGGTAAGTGAAAGTCGTGTGTGCCCGCAATAGATTTTTTCTTCACTTTTCATTGCGTTTCAACAGTAGCAGAGGCGAAAAAAGTTGCTCTAAAAGCGTCTTTGGCTCAGTACATATACAGATTTGTAATGTTTGTAGGAGTAACAGCTGTGCAATGAGGTGATTAGGGGCTAGATCACACACAGCCGCCAGGTTTTTCACCTATTTTTGGGTACCACCAACATTATAGAGTATTAATGACCAATTCACTATTGTCCCCCAGAGGTTTTCCCTACCTCAGTTTAGATAACATAATAAATAAATGTTTCAGGTCCGGGCTGAGATATTTATATTTTATTATATATTAACTTTTTGTTTTTTAACATAAGAACAGTAATGTGTAATATACCGCTGGAAAGCTAAAGATTTCAGAAAAAACATTATCTTATACACGAGCTTGTAAAAGTTAATGAATAGTAACGAACAGCCGATAAAATTAACAGATGATTTTAGATAATAATATAATAGATTTTTTAATAAAACACATGTTTCTATAGAAATTCAATATAATTAATTCTTTAATAGTTTTACTAATTTTTATCTCTAACTGTATTTGAAAATACTTTAATCGATTTTAAAAACGGAGGTAAGTGAAAGTCGTGTGTTGCCCGCACCGGTTTTTTTATTAAAGTCTACTCAGTCCACTGAATATCAATTTGCTGTAACCGAACCGGCCTGAATTTCAGTGGTCACTTGTAAGTACTGATCTCCCACAGGTAGCTCAGCGTAAACGAATTTCGTTGCCGATGGGTGCCAACCTATGTTTAATCCAGGGCTGGTTATCTCCGTTCTGGACGATGAGGGAACGAAGTGCACATTCCTCAGACCCTGTTCCTTCCTCTCTCCCGCGAACACCCTCATTCCATCCTCTCTCCCGCGAACACCCTCATTCCATCCTCTCTCCCGCGAACACCCTCATTCCATCCTCTCTCCCGCGAACACCCTCATTCCATCCTCTCTCCCGCGAACACCCTCATTCCATCCTCTCTCCCGCGAACACCCTCATTCCATCCTCTCTCCCACACCACCATCTTCATTTCCATCCTCTCTCCCGCGAACACCCTCATTCCATCCTCTCTCCCGCGAACACTCTCATTCCATCCTCTCTCCCGCGAACACCCTCATTCCATCCTCTCTCCCGCGAACACCCTCATTCCATCCTCTCTCCCGCCAACACCCTCATTCCATCCTCTCTCCCGCGAACACCCTCATTCCATCCTCTCTCCCGCGAACACCCTCATTCCATCCTCTCTCCCGCGAACACCCTCATTCCATCCTCTCTCCCGCCAACACCCTCATTCCATCCTCTCTCCCGCGAACACCCTCATTCCATCCTCTCTCCCGCGAACACTCTCATTCCATCCTCTCTCCCGCGAACACCCTCATTCCTTCCTCTCCAGATGGCCCTGACCCTAGCAGCAGCATCCAGGCCCTGGACTACTTAACGGGGTATCTACTTTTCTTTTCGATGGAACCAACGGTTCGTGCCAGGCCAATTTGCCAGCCGTTCCCTTCAATAATAATATATTCTTTATTTATTCTGGGACAAGTACCTTCAGAATAACATTACATTATTCACGAATTTAAGCCCTGTCAGACTATTACAATAAGAATGTCATCTACATCAAATTGACTTCAAAGTACAACTTCCGGTGAGCAGATTTTAGTGTAAAAGTTGCCGTCACTGTTTGTTGTATAGCTGTTTAATTTTTGTTTATTTATTTAACGTCACTTTATGCTACTATGGCTAATCGGACGATGCTACAGTGGGAGTCCTAAATTTTGCCTGACATCGCACAGGCTCGGGACCTCTTCTTAACGTCCCCTCCAAAGGACGGCATAACTAAGGATCTTTTACTCCCATAAAAAAATTATAGGATCACCTGCGGGTTTGAACCCGTGACATTTGGCATGGGAGGCTGTTATGCTAACCACCCAGCTACAAGTGATCCAGGCGTATAGCTGTCTTAACTATGAAATCTCAGTTTCGTACGAATTTTCGTTTTCGAGCTAGAATTACCACACACATACAGATCTTTTTTTGGGACTTGGTCATGTGGACTCAGGAGACCTTAAAACGTGTATTTCCGGTGAAAACTGGAATCCGAAAATTTTCACGATTGCGATACTTTCCCTTACTATATACTCTGTGTATATATATATATATATATATATATATATATATATATATAAATAAATAGTTAAGTGAAAGTAGGGAGCGGCGTGGTCTAGTGGATAGAGCGCTAGTCTGCTGTGCTCCGGGTCCTGGGTTCGAATCCCGGCTGTGGCGGAATATTATTTATTCTGTTAATTCGGTCGGAGGGCAACCCTAGGGTATGGAGACCTTCCTGGGGCAGACCCAGCCTCTATAAAGTGGGTACCCAAATTAATTGGGGAAAAACCTGGTGGCTGAGCGTGATCAAGGCCTAATCACCTCATTGCACTGCCGTTGGCCTATAAACAGTACGAATCTCTATATGTACTGAGCCCAAGACCCCTTTATGGGTTGTAGTGGTACAGTTTTTTTTTTTTTTTTTTTTTTTTTTTTTTTTTTTTTTTTTTTTTTTTTTTTTTTTTTTTTTTTGTAAGTGAAAGTAACAATAACAGAGGTCCGCTTTTTCCGTAAAATATCATCTTAAACTTTCTGATAAAAAACATTATGTATATTGGAATTCCCAAAAGAAAAATAAATGTATTCTATTCTCTAGATATATAGGTAATGCACGCAAAAAGTAATACTCGTTGATAGCGATGAAAAACTCAGGGATACGAACTGTTTTACCGCTCGCCGACTTGGAGAGATGACGAAATTCTAGCCTCCTCGAAGCGAGGTGAGGAGCCTCATTTAGGATTTAATGTATTAATTCCTTCACATTGATTTTATAAGCTCGCTTCCAGGTCGACACCTACGGTAGCTATCCAAGCCCACGTCGGACAGTGGAAAATAGACAGAATATGGAGCAGAGAAAAAACATCTGTAGTACAAATACTTCATGGGCCTTATTAGGTTGCAGAGGTACAAGTTTTTTTACTTCAAATAAATAATTAAATGAAGAATAAAAATCTGGTGCGGGCAACACACGACTTTCACTTACCTCCATTTTTAAAATCAATGAAAGAATTTTCAAATACAGTTAGAGATAAAAATACGTGAAACTATTAAGGAATTAATTAAATTGAATTTATATAGAAATATATGTTTTATTAAAAAATCTATCATATTATTATCTAAAATATTCAGTTAGTAATAATATTCTTTTCATCACTCTCTATTAACTTTGAAAAGCTTGTGTATGAGATAATATTTTTTCTAAAATCTTTAGCTTTCCAACGGTATATCATACATGTATATTACTGTTCTTATGTTCATAAACAAAAAATTGCATTAAAAAAATATTTTTTCTGTTTTCTCCTTTAGTTGGGTATCGAATTTATCATTTTCATTCAATTTATATATTTACCCGTTTTTCATCAGTGGTGACAAGATAATATAGTTATTTTTATAGAATCAACAAAATTAAAGTTACTTTAGGGGAAGAAAATTTAAAATATCGGCATTTAAGCCCTGTCAGACCATTTTAATCCGAATAAAAACCTAAATGATATTAAAGCCCATTAAATTTTATATTGATATAGCGAGTTTAATCAAAATCGTCGGAACCGTTTTCGAGAAATCGAAAAAAGGTGCAAAATGCATGGTATAAAGTGCCTCTTCTGGTAAGATCATTTTGATGAAAAAGGTTTGGTAACGTCTCGGGCGTATATTTGTCTTAAATATGAAATTGTAGTTTCATAGGACTTACCGTTTCCGCCCGGGAGTTACCACACACACACACACAGACCTTTTTGCGGGACTTGGTTATTTGGACTCAGGGGACCCTTAAATGTGTATTTGCGTTGAAAACTAAAATTCGAAAATTTTCACGATCGCAATACTTTCCCTTACTATATACAGTAAGTGAAAGTAAAATGCCAATGCCATTAATAAAGACTAGTGAAGAAAACGCAGAAACTTAAGTTGGTTTCAAATGTTTTTTATCTCAATTCAATGATAATTATTTATTAAATTGATTAATAGAGGATGATAGCTCGGGTGAAATTGAGAAATTGCAGGGTTTGCTCCACGAATGAATTAAAAATTCATTTCACGGGGGAGAAAAAGAGCTCGTTAGGGAAAGTGATCAAATAAAGATGAGGCTTAATCTGACACATAGCTGCTCCTCACAATTCTTTGCTCGAAGCACATTTTTGTAGCATACGGCGAGTCTCCCCTTGCATCGACGCTCAGTTCGGCCAAGAGAGCAGATGAAGGATTCGATATTTCAGTGAATAGGCACTCGAGAGGCGGAGAGTCGAAGAAGGAGATTTGAAGAGGACTTTAACTTCCAGCGTGTCACGAACAAATAACTCACAAATTACAGCGGTTGTGAAACCGAACGTTTTAATAGAGGTTTCCCTTACTTTCGAGACGACTAGTTTTGCGAAAATTCGTTCTCTAAATTTGAGGAAAATTCGAAAACCATTAACTTTTTAACCTGGAACACTGTAGGTTTCATTATTATAAATTGCAAACCTAATTAAATGATTATAAGCAACTTTGGGAGGAGATGAATATAAGAAAAATAGGCTGTTTACTTTAAATTCTTTATTCTATACCAAAACGCTTAACCGAGGAGAATTTTCAGGTTAAACAGTTATATAGCTTTTTTCAGTCAAATTCATAATTTTTTCAGTCAAATTCATAATTTTTTCAGTCAAATTCATAATTTTTTCAATCAAATTCATAATTTTTTCAGCCAAATTCATAATTTTTTCTATCAAATTCATAATGTTTTCAATCAAATTCATAATTTTTTCAGCCAAATTCATAATTTTTTCAATCAAATTCATAATTTTTTCAGTCAAATTCATAATTTTTTCTATCAAATTCATACTTTTTTCAATCAAATTCATACTTTTTTCAGTCAATTTCATAATGTCTTGTACCCATTATATAAAATCAATTTAATGAGGTGTTGCTACCAAGAACTTAACATTTTTATTAAATCTTGTTGTTGTTCATCCATTTAACCCCACTTTATGTTACAGTGCTTAATCCGACGGTGCAGCGGGAGTCCTAAGTTTTGCCTATCTAGGTTTATTTAAGATAGGGAGGGATCTTTTACAAGTTTCACTTTTTAAATCTTTTAAGAGTCACCTGTGGCGCACAAATATAAGGCGATCTGCTGGTTTTGGACTTGCGACCTTAATTAAGTATAGGGAGCTGTTATGGCTAGCCACTACTCCACAGGTGAACCTTTATGCATTCTAAAAGGTGTTAAGGACTAATATGTCCAAGTTCACGGATTCGAACCGGGCACATTCAAACACTTTGTTGAATGTATCGAGGGTCACCCGTGGTGCAGTGGCTAGCATAACATCCTTCTATCCACTAGATAGCGAGTTCATACCTGGCAGATGGCCCTATATTTGCTTTAGGGATTAAAAATCCTCAGTTATTTCGTCCTTTAAAAGAGGCTGTTATGCTAGCCACTACTCCACAGGAGACCCTGTATGCATTCAGCAAGGTATTAAAGATTAATATGTCTAAGGTCACGGGTTCAAACCCGGCAGATTTAAACACCTTGTTGAATGTATCGAGGGTCACCTGTGGAGTAGTGGCGAGCATAATATCCTTCTATGCTTAAGGTTGCAAGTCCAAAACCAGCAGATGGCCCTATATTTGTGCGCCACAGGTGAATCTTAAAGATTTAAAAATTGGAACTCGTAAAAGATCCCTACCTATCTTAAGTAAACCTGGATAGGCAAAACTTAGGACTCCCGCTGCACCGTCGGATTAACCACAGTAACATAAAGTGACGTTAAATGGATAAACAACAACAAGATTTAATAAAAATGTTATGTTCTTGGTAGCAACACCTCATTAAATTGACTGTATAAAATCGGTACATGAAATTGTGATATTGACTGAAAAAATTATGAATTTGACTGAAAAATTATGAATTTGACTGACAAAATTATGAATTCGATTGAAAAAATTGTGAATTTGACTGAAAAAACTATAAAAGAACAAAATATAAATACGTTTGAAGCAGTGACAAATCCATGACGACTTTGCTCCCACTGTCTTCGTAAACCTAACTCCTTCTTCGCACTCTTGTCACTTAACAAAAACATTTCTCTATCGAACAACAATACCATTTTCAGGAATATCAAAATGGCTTTTGGTTATTAATACTGTAAAAACGATTGTCATCTAGTAATGAAAAATTATTGACGATTCGACTCAACATTTTAACACATTCACTAGTTTGTCTTATTGGGCAAAAATAAAAAATAAAACATTTTACTGTCTCTCGAGCTATACTTACTAGCAGAAATCTGAGTTTAAGATAAAACCGTACGAGTTAATTAAATTCAAAGTAAGCTCTGACTAGACTGTTAGCAAACATTTTAGTTTCATTATTGGATTGGACGGTTCCTGTGAAATTTAAATAAACAGAATGATTACGGATGGAAAAAGTATATTATCTTTGTTCAATTCAATATTATGAAACAAAAATAAAATTCTCGAATGTATTACGACATATTGACAAAGCATTTCACCATAAAATGCAATCTTAATAAGAAACTCCTGACCACCTAAAGGGGTGATCGGTGACGAGCGACAGGGATATCCAAATTCAGTTGTATCCAAAGTGAAGATGTTAACAAAAACAGTTTGGACATTCGAAAATAAGGTAGGTTGTCACAAGTTTTATAAGAGACGTAAACGAATGGAAAGTGAAGGCGAAGTAATCTAAACACTATTACCTGGAACAATAGAATGGAGGAATCTATGATGGTTCATGGTCTACGCTAGGAATGGTTCTTAGGGAGCAAAGTCTGTAAGGAGGGTAATACGAAATCCGGGTTCCAGGTTTGATTGGAATAGAGATCTTTAAGTAATATCTGGCATCACACTTTCTGGGGTTAATCATTTCAAGCATCCTAAGCATCTTATTCTCCCTTTACAAAATCCTAGGGCCATCAGCCAAGAAACCACAACATATAAAGCAACTAAACTACAGGTAACCTCCACCAAGAGATATCAGTTCCACTCACTAACAGAGGAAACTCCACCTCAATGAGGTTCTCATCAGCTTTGCTCTTAGCTCTTCAAATTCAGTGCAGGTCATGCTCAGCAGACTCGAGAGAAAACCCCAGTAGGAATCAAAATTTCTGAAATTACTACCTTTTATCTATTATGGAATGACTTACTTTACCTCAGCTTTTCTGTGAATGTTTGAGAAGGTGATGTGGTCCGAGTCTCTGAGCTCGATGTTGAAGTCATAATCGGGACAGAGCGCGGTGGCGGGGCCGCAGCTGTCGGTGACCGTGTAGCCTGGGTTCTGCTGGACCCTCAGCTTGACGAACGGCGCCTCGAAGTCCTGCTCCCAAAGGAGGTCCAAAGAGCCCTCTTCTGAGAGGAAGCGCTTCCAGGCGTAGTGGACCCGCTGGATCACCAGGCTGTCGATCCCGGCCTCCGCCAGCAGGTAGGCCATCGTAGAGCTGCACCCGAACGGGTCGATCGACCAGGCCGTTTCCGGCATCACGTTTAGGTTTTCCATCACCCACTGGTGACCTGCGGGGGCATTAACAACATTATATACAAAATGAAATTACAATAAAAAAAAAACTACTTAGCTCGAGGTATCTGTAAACAAACTTGTAGGTTAAGAGCAAGGTTAAGAACAAGTTAGTGAGGCAAAAAGACTTGGGTTATTTTGAAGAGGTCTACTGCGTTGATACATATGTTCCTGCAAGGTATGCTGATATTGTAGCGTTCCTTAAAAGCGGGAAAAAGGCATTGGCCCATGGACCCAAAGGTCAAATATGAGACAAATTACCTCGATCAGGCAGGTCAGGTGGAAAATGAAAAAAAAAGAAGAAAGAAATGCATGAAAAATGAATCCTAAAAGACAAGTTCTGCGATACTTTTGGCGAGAGGGAACTCTCTGTGAGAAGCCTATGGTTTGGAATGCGAAGCCAACAACGAACTTCCTAGAGGACCTATGTGTGTTGGCCTTTGAGATGTCGCAATTCTTCTTGTTCTTCTTAATCTTATCCTCTCCTACCGTTGATCAGAGTAGAGGATCCTACATTATAGAGCCTGATCCAAGCGCCTCTGTCCTGGACCAGCCGCCGACGCCTGCTCAACTCCACAACTCTTCTCTCGAAAGCCGCTCTGACTCCATTTTACCATGTCTTCCTGGGTCTTCATCTGGCTTTTTTTTCCATCCAATCTCCCTTTGAACACTATTTTGGCCATCCTGTCCTTCCGTATTCTTTTCTCCTTATGGTGTCGTTTCTTATTCTATCCTCTTTATTTTCTGTTTAGTTCTCTCAGGAACCGCATTCCCATTGCTCGTAGTTGACTTGCATAATTCATTACAGTGATGAATGTGTATTATGATATGAATGTACAATGTTGACCTGTTTGGACACTTCTCTTTTTCCTGAAAAGCCTGTTTATAGGGAGTGGAATCATTTAGTGGCCAGCTTTATTCTTTCTCTAATTTCTCCATTTAACCGGTCTTTTTCGTTTAAATGGGAACCATTAATATTTGAACTCCCTGAAATGTACCAGTTCTTCTCCTTTCAATCGGATGACTCAGTCAGCCCTTCATTCTTCCCTCTTTATCTTCATTATTTTCGTTTTGTTGCTCTTTATTTTCATATTCAGCAACTGTAATTCTTCCTACAGGACTCGGAGATTGAATTGGAGATTCCTTCCATTATTCCCAAATACAACTATGTCACCTGCGTACGCAAGGAGGATGAGATTGACCGGTCGATGTTGCATTGAAAATGTAAACCTGGACTTAGGAATCGTGCTGATGGAATGCACCTATTTGGGGACTGTGATAAATAGCTCTAGATAGATGCTGCGATCTTAGACAGAACAGCTCAGGCAAATGATGTCTGCCACCAGATCGTCTTCGGCTGTCGTTGAGTGGATTAGACCAATATGCACTTGTAGAAGTCTGTCTATCTGCCGCATCGCAGTAGCCAAAATGAGGTACACATGTAGGTTAGGTATGGTAGAAAACTTAAGGTAAGGACCGCATTAGAAATGGTATTATAATATTGTACCTGTAAGTACTAGAGCTCAGAACAAATTTAGGGGACTCTTGTGGTTCGGTCATATCGATCGCAAGAACGAAGACATCGATCTTATAAAACTATTAGAGACTCTGTCCATAAGGAAGGTACCATGTGGGCGCCCCAGAGTTTAATACCAGGAATTTAAGGAGTCGTAAAGAGGATTGGAAGTAGGTGAGGAAAAGCACTGGAACAGATGAAGCGGTTAAACGGTGGCTAGGAGGAGTGGCTGTGCTGGACAGGGGCTCCCTGGAGATAGGAATGACATAACAGCAAAATAAAGAAGAACTTTCAACCACATTTTCATAGCAGATACTAGATTTATCAATTTACTTTTAAAAATATCGTTCTGTCCTATATCAACAATGTTTCAGAGATATTATCTCTTAGCCACTGAATTGATATTCTGTAGTTATAGAACAGAAAAAAACTAAAATAAAAGTTAAACGGTATTTATATTGTTTATAATGATTTGATCCCAGTTTATTCTCTTTTGTATTGTGATTCAATCCGACTTCTATCCATTCCAGGGGACCAGATATTTAAGCGTAACTGACATGTACACGTATCATATGTATCGAACCGACCACCCTCGCTATACACGCATGTCACACCGTCATCATCCATCAACCTCACTCTGAATGTGATCTATCAATTGCAATCCTTAGCAGTTCATAATTCATCCTATAAGGTATTTACGAATTTAATTCAATTTTCCTTAGGATGCCTTTTATTTACATGCGATGACGTAAATCCAAAATATCAGCAGAACCAGTTGCAAGTAAACACTTTAAAACAATAATTCAATTTATTATTTTCTAACCATTTCATTACAACTCACTGTAATTTATCTATATATCCCAATACCTTTCTGCTTACATTTTCCGATGATGTCGAAATCCTATCATCAAAAACCTTGAATTGAAAAAAATGACGTTAAATCTTTAACCCTACTATTTTTTTCCCAAAAGGGTCATTCCTAGGAATGAATTTTAACCAAAACCTATCCTGGAATGACCATGTATTTGAAATATCTCGAAAATCCATTTCCATACTTAAACATCTCTATTGGAGATCTGCAGTATCTTATCATGATTCACATGTAGAGATAATGGGCAGTATCTCTACATGTGAATCATGACAGTAAAGCTTGTATCACATTTACTGAATGTATTTTAAAATACAGTTGTAAATATTAATAAATATATATGCAATGCCTTAGGTATTTGCAATCAATAAGGCAATTTTGGTTAGTGCCAAGTAACATATGGAACGCAAGATCACTTTGGTGGGTTTTCCGTGAAAACGTAAGGAGCTTTGAGGATTTTCCAAAGGATTGTGGATTGTAAGGTTTCAATACGAAGATAATTCGATTTTAAGTAGATCCCTAAAGTTCTACTCTCCTAGTCCGGACATATAGTCATATAAATGAGTCTTTTGTATTTAAGTGGAAGGATAGAGCGTCTGTCTAGCAAGCGCTGAAGCCGAAAACGGAAAGCAGTGTAATCCCAAAGCTCAAGTCCTTAGTCATGTAAATCAGCCTTTTGTAGTCAAGTGAATGGTCAGAGCCTTTATCTAGTAAGTAATGAAGTTGACGAAAATAGGTGAAAAGTTTTTTTTGTTCCAGTTTTGTATGAGAATTCCAAATTAGGTGTTTGTCAAGATGGAGTCCTAGGTATCGGATGTGTTCAACAAAAACAGATACTAGCTAGCAGGAAGTTATATGTTAACGACAAAGGATAAAGATTATTTGGTGAGATTTGTTGAAAATGATTTTGACAATTTTTTTTTTCCGATTCATCCCATAAGATATGCATACACTGCAGCCACTTATTAGACTTATTGTGCGACGTCAAAACTATAGGGATTAATTATTTCACACTACTTGAGATCTAAAATGGTGAAACCGTATGCTGGCAAAATGGTAATACCATATCCTGGCAATCTCTGGACAACTGCATATCACATGATATGAAATTTATTCTGACACCATGCTTAAAGTTCTATCATGACGGATTGAAGAGTTTGGGATGCGATTAGAATGATAATCATTGTTGACAGATAACACACAAGTATCATCGTCATATGACCAAAGCATCTTTTCTTTCTGATCCATTCAAGTTCACCTCGTTCTTTCGTATTAGTAACAGAAAACGGAAATCAGTTTCTTGTCGTATGAGGAATTCAAGCTCACTAAGTCCATTATGGATGAGTTTATTGGTGACCATGTAAGCATCATTAAGGATTTTTAATCGTGATGATTGAAGTTCGATAGTGGATGTCCATAGTTGGAGACCGTTAGTAAAAATATGCTTTATGGTAGACAAGTAAGGTATTTTAAGTTAAAAACAGATGTGAATACAAACCTTCCACCAGCTGATTGTGGAGCGAAAAAACATGAGTCGTGGCTTCGTCGGGCATGACCCAGCCGCCGGTAACGATTTCCACTTTACCGCGGTTCACGAGCTCTCGGAATGTGTTCCGGGATTCTTCTGATGACCTGCGAAAAAATAAAAAAAGATAAGAATATAAACTGCAGAAGAAATAATTTGTATGCCTATCTTATCTTTATAGTAATTATAAAAATCTTGATCAGTATTTCGTATTGGTCAAAAGAATTAGCTGAATAAAACTAAAATCTGTAAACACTTAAAAGAGCACACATTGACTTCCATTTGTCACTTAATCACTTTATTTCATAAGCTTTTCATATCTGTCGAAAAATCTATAAAGTCTATACAGAAAAATAATAGAAACAGTGAGCCAATGAACACCCATAAGGACAAATAGCAGTGTGCTATGAAATAAAATGATGAGTGATATATGAAAAAGCATTAAAAAAAGCAAAAAAGCACAGTCACTCCTAGCCCATATTGATGAATTCCATGACTTTTTCCTCCATAACTTTTATCACTTAATAGCTGTTTCTGAAACCTGGCTGAAACCTACAATTCCGACATCGCAAGTTTCCCTTCCGAATTATACATTGCTCCGTCATGACAGAGATGACCGAACGGGCGGCGGCGTGGGTCTCTTTGTTCATGACAGCCTCAAATCCAAACAACTCATTCAATCACCCCATTCCGATTGCCCTCACCTCGAATACCTTTTCGCCGAAATATCCACAGCTTCACATTCCCTACTATTTGGAGTCATATACCGCCCTCCCAGAGTACCCTTTGAGACAGAATTCGAATCCACTCTTTACAATCTAATCCCATCCTATAACAATATCATCCTCACTGGGGATTTTAACACCAACCTATTGTTGCCTTCCTCAGACCATGCCTACTTAACCAACCTCTTCTTCTCTCTCGATCTTTATATTGTACCATAATCCCACACACCACACCCAGTCCTCAGAATCCTGGCTCGATCTGTATGTTCTGGATTCTGCTGATAAACTCCTCACCTCGTCTCAACATCCTGTTCCGTTCTTGTCTGCTCACGACCTTATCCAGATATCATATAATCTTCCGATTACTCTATTTTCCCCAAGAACCATTTCTTTTCGTAACCTTAACACCCTTTCCTCTGAAATCTTGGCGCCAGATCTTGAAGTTATCCCATGGAACACCATATACTCGCTTAGGACCGTAGATTCTATGGTTGAAACCCTTACCTGTCATCTCCATAATATCCTAGACAACCATGCTCCCCTTATCACAAAGAAAATCCGACACCCTCCTGCTCCTTGGTTAAAGCCTGAAATTAGGGAATGTATGAGGCACAGGGATGCTGCAAGGCGACGATTCAGGCGCTCCCGTCTTCCTAGTGATTACTCCACCTTCAAACATCTCAGAAACAGTACCCAATCCATGATACGCCAAGCTAAATCCCAATATTTTCAGCAATCCTTATCTTGTGCTTCCGACTCCAAAACCAAATGGACAATCCTGCGTAAACTATCCTTAGGAAAACACACCCATAACCAACCTATTCCTATTTCCGCTGATGATCTTAACACCCACTTTGCTTCCTGCTCCTCTCATTTATCATGTCAGACGCCGATGCCTGCTCCTATGCACCATTTCAATCCGGATTCATTCTTTTTTTCCATATCACCCCTGAGGATCTCTTTAATTCTATTCGTAAATCCCGAACCAATGACTACGGACCTGACAATATCCCAGTAAAACTAATCAAAGCCTCGCTTCCTTCCATCCTTCCAATATTATATCATATCTATAACTTTTCTCTAGACAGTGCAACCTTCCCAACTTCCTGGAAAACCGCTCTGGTCCGTCCACTGATGAAAAACTCAAATCCGGTATCTCCTAATGACTTTCGCCCAATTTCCCTCCTTTCAAACCTTTCTAAACCTTTAGAGCGTCTGGTCCAATCTCAGTTATCCCTCTACCTCGAGCAAAATAACCTTTTGAACCCCCTCCAGTCTGGTTTTCGGCCTGGCTATTCTACTCACTCTGCTCTCTCCCACATTTCCCAAGATCTTCACAAGGCCATAGATCAGCACAAAATAACTATCCTTGTTTTGCTTGATTTTTCCAAAGCCTTCGATTCTGTGGACCATAATATCCTCTTAACCAAACTCCATAGACTCCCAGTATCCACAGGCGCTCTTCAATGGTTTCAATCATTCCTTACCGGCCGTTCCCAGTATGTTGTAGTTCCCAATAAACCCCGCTCCGACTCACTGCCACTAACAAAAGGTGTACCCCAAGGTTCCTCGTTATCTCCTACCCTTTTCTCCATATTCATAAATGATCTTCCGCTCTCCATCAAGCACTCCCAATACCACCTCTATGCCGACGATATTCAGATTTATATTTCCTTTACCCCAAATGAATTTCCTGATGCTATCTCTAAACTTCAGGAGGACATAAATAATATTAGTGCTTGGTCAAACAGCAACAAACTCCTGCTAAGCGCTGAAAAAACAAAAGCCATCCTGATAGCATCACCTGCTCTCCTTAAATCCTTTCCCAGTTCCCCCAACCTTTTCCTAAACAATACTCCTATCTCTTTTCATTCATCTGTCAAGAACTTAGGTATTACTCTTGATCAAACTCTCTCTTGGAAACCGCACATCTCCCAAATATCCCGCCGAACCATAACAACCCTAAAGCAATTCCGTCGCCTCCATCACCTCCTACCATTCAATATTCGTAAACTCCTTGTTTCTTCCCTTGTCTTTCCCCACTTTGACTACGGATGCGAGGTGTACAGCCGACTTTCAGGTGAGCTCGAAGCAAAACTTAAGCGTATTATGAACTGTGCAATACGGTTTGTATTCGGAATCACCAGAGACACGCATATAACCCAGTATTACACCGAGTTAAGGTGGCTTTATCCTCGTTATAGATGCCAGTATTTCCTAGCCTCCTTCCTCTACCAGGTTATCAGAACTCATCGTCCCAGCTACATCTTCCAATCCCTTCAATTTAAATCATCAATTCAGTCCCGTTCTACTAGATCCCGTCTTTCTGACCTCTACCCTCCTCCTCACCGTACTGCTGCCTTTGACAAGTCCTTTCTAGCCAAAGCACCACTCTTTGGAATTCTATTCCTCCTGAGATCCGTCATGCAAGTACTGCTTCCTCCTTCAAATCGCTACTTTTCAACCACCTTCTCCTTACCCAGTCAAACAGACAATAACTTATAACTGCAGATGCTATAAATACCAATTATTATTATTATTATTTTTTTTTTTTTGTGTGTTTGTATTACTCAAATTATCATTGATGAACCAGCTATTTCTGTTTTTTTTTTTTTTTTTTTTTTTTTTGTTTTTCTTATTCCGAAAATCTGACTTGTAAAGATGTATATATATTACTACCTTAATTATTTTTTAGTTTAGTATTTTGTTATTCTAAATCATGACCACACTGTTCCGGTCATCAATTATGTATTTTATTTTATTCTTAAGGGACTTTAGTCCCAGGATAATAAAGAAGTTTTTTCATTTCATTTCATTTCATTTATATAATGAAAAAAATAAGTCTTGAAAATGGGGAAACAGCCCCGAAACGTCGACAGATATGAAAAGCTTATGAAATAAAGTGATTAAGTGATAAATGGAAGTCAATGTGTGCTCTTTTAAGTGTTTATATTAAGAAAAACTTCCAAAAAAAATTGAAAATGAAAAGAAACTAAAATCTGTATTGTATGGTAAATATTTTGTTGGGAATCAACAGACAATGTTTAAACCCTCGCGGTCATGAATAGCAACCCAATGGTTTGAGTAGTGATCCAAATTAAATAAATCCTTTATTATCCTGGAACATGCCCCTTTAGAATAAAAAATACAGAATGTACAAAATGTGCTTTGGAGTCTCAGAGTAAGTTAAATACATGTTAACAAGTTCAAATACATATTCAAATAAGAATAGAACAAAATCGACAATTTTTACAGTTCTATTGAGCCTGGATATTCATTAAATGATTAAATATGCGGGATTTAAAGATTGAAAGAGAGTTGGAGTGACAGATAGAATTCCATAGGATTGAGGATCGAATTAGAAAGGATCTGTCTAAATGTGCAGTTCGGTGTTGTCTTAGTGTATACATCTGAAGGCCTGGAGCGTGTACAACGAGGATGGACAGAGTATTTGAATTGAAGAGGTCAAAAATGTATGATGGACGGCGGATTGGATAACTTGGTAAAGGAATGTCGCAAGGAAATACTTGCGACAATTGGAAGGGTAAAGCCACTTCAATCGCCATAAAATTACTGTATTCCAAGAAGCTATAATTTTTGGAGTTTTTATTTGTGACTAGTTTATTCCTTTAAACTGGTATTTGTTAATGATGTTTGGTCTGATAAGTTTCGGTTACTTTCTTGATTTTTGTAACAAGTTACAAGAGTTAACTTCTCAACACGTGTTGAATAACTACTCAGAGTTTGTATGATGGGTTTAGGTTTGATTGTTTATTTGAGGTCATTGCTGATCACTCATGCTACAATGGGATTTATAAATTTTGCTTATCCATGTTCAGTTAGGATAGGAATCTTTACAGAGTACCTGACATCATACAGCCTCGGGACCACAGTTTTACGTGCCCTCCGAAGAACAGCATAACTAATGATTTTTTACTCTCTAGCCATAAAGTCATAAAGGAATAGGAATTGATTCATGGTCTTAAAATGCAGGAAGTTATTATCTTTGATAAATAACTAAGCGTCTTCTCCTAAGAATCCTAGGGCCATCGTTTGGTTAGTTTGAACCTTGGGCATAGTAGGCTGTTAGCTACCTCACACTAGCGTCTATTAGCAACCTATAACAACCTCCTGTGCCAAAGGTAACGGGTTCAAACCCGCACGTGGTCCTAGGATTTTTTAATGGGAGTAAAAAATCCTTAGTTATGCCGTCCTTCGGAGGGGACGTTAAGAGGTGGTCCCGAGCCTGTGCGATGTCAGGTACTCGTTAATGATCCCCATCCTAATAAAACCTAGATAGGCAAAATTTAGGACTCCCACTGTAGCAGTCCGATTAGCCATAATAGCATAAAGTGACGTTGAATAAATAAAAAAAACAACAACACTAGCGTCTAAAACCTGTGAATCTTGTCGCTTTGCCGAGCGCTATCCGTCGTTTTTTTTGGTAACATGCTGCATAGAGATATCTAGCGACTTTTGAGCAAAACCTGTTTTCTCTGTTTTCGCACTATTTTTTCGATTAGGAGATCGCCCTGTTGGACGCTAGACACGGATAAGGTTGATCTTTTAATGCATATGTATATGTGTATGCTTTTTAGTGTAAAAAAATTGAAAGGGTTGTAAAACGGTTTTTTTTTTTCACATTAAAAACTACTTTATAGACGTTATCTAAGAGTTTTTTGTTTTCGTAGAGTCTGCTTCATGATATTTTCCTGATCCATTACCAGTTTTTAAATATCCTTTTTGTCATATATCACCTCTCTCCTTTGGTGAAAGTTAAAATAATAGTGAGTGTGTGTATATATATATATATATATATATAATATATATATATATATATATATATATATATATATACACTCACTATTATTTTAACACACACACACACACACAATTATATTCAAATTAAAGTATAAATAAGGTATGCACAGTAGATGTGATAATTTATAATCCTCAGACAGTCGAGAACCACACATTCTGCCATCCTTGCTACGTCCTTAATATCGACATCTATATCCTCCATCAAGCTCTTTGTTGCACCTGCTATAGTTCCGCGGCCTCCGAACCAAATAAGCCTTTGATAAAAGAGGAATCGACAATGAATTGTGCCGAGATAACAATGTAATATATGAGAGAGTTCAACTTCTCCTATTCTTCATTGATTTGGAATCATGGGCAGAGGTAGATAAAATTTATGGTCTGAAAGGACTGTTCTAAACCAGTATAAAAGTGGAGAAACCCTACACTAAGGAAGATACAGTGCGATGCCATCATTACCCGGCATATGGCCATCCTAAGGGCTATTGCCAGTTCCCACCACGCTGCACAGTCGTTCCAAACGTCCATTTATGGGACAAAACACCGCCAGGGTCGTTCTGTTTATTTTAGCGATCTCAACGTTATTTTCTTCCAATTTTCCAAGTTAATAACTTTCAATACTATCTTCTATCTCATTTTCAAGTCATAAAAATCTGGTGCGGGCAACACACGACTTTCACTTTCCACGAATGTTAAAATTAATTTGAAAACTAATAACCACAATTGAATTTCCAAAATAATTTAAAGTTGATTTTAATATAACGTTATTTCATTTTCGTTGGAAACATATGATTTAGATTAAATAATATAACTATATTAAACTGTAAATCAGTAATAAGTTTATTCCCCATTCGTCACTTTATATTACCTTTTACAACTTTTTGTATCAGATAATATTTTTTCTTAAACCTTTCCCTTTCTAACGGTATATTATACGAGTATTACTGTTCTTATTATAAAAAAAAAACAAAAATTACATTAAAAAATAGTTTAGCTCTTTTATCCTTTCCTTGGTCATCAAATCTCTCCAACTTGTATATTTACCCGTGTATACGCTGGGCTATCCGTGAAAGAATAGTACTTCCAAGTGACAACTCAAAATTGAGGGCGGTTCTATTGAAATAAATAAGTGGACTGTATAGGTTTAAAATAAATTAAAATAATGAAAGCAAACGACGAATCACAATACATTTAATACAATGAAATACATATAAACAAGATGAGAAACAAATTAACCTAATAAATTTATATAAGAAAAAAATTAACCTAATTATGATTTAACAGCTGTAAGAAAAGGTAGGAAACAAAATAAACTTAATTAAAATATTGAAGAAAATAGGAGAAACAAACTTAACATAATTAAATGCTTAAAGATGTAAAAAATAATTATCAAAATTAAACAGTTTCTTGAATAAGAATTAAGAAATTAAATGTTCCATTAATAGATAAGTATATTCACGTGTAAAAAGTCCAGTTGCGTATTGTAGAAAATCTCCGCAGGGCGGCTTGGACGAAGTTCTCAGGTATGTTGAATGACCGCAGGGCGGCTTTTCCAAGTTCCAAGGGGAACGTGGAGAAGAAAAAAATTCGTTTGCAAACGTACCAAGTATGAGAGCGGACTCGGGTCTATATGGCTCATCTACCCTTTAGACCCTAGCTTAAGACCCCCCGCCACTAGGCGGTAATAAAAACAATTGAAGTACGATCGTATTCTTTTTCTTTCTCTTCTATTCAAAACTTTTAATTATATTTAACTATTTTTTAAACAGATAAAAAAAAATAAAGATTAACACAAAATGATCTATTGATAAATATCATAAAAATTATAAAAAAAAAAAAAAAAAAAAAAAAAAAAAAAACCTGTACCACTACAACCCATGAAGGGTCTTGGGCTCAGTACATATAGAGATTCGTACTGTTTCTAGGCCAACGGTAGTGCAATGAGGTGATTAGGCCTTAATCACGCTCAGCCACCAGGTTTTTCTCCAATTAATTTGGGTACCCACTTTATAGAGGCTGGGTCTGCCCCAGGAGGGTCTCCATACCCTAGGGTCGGCCCCCGACTGAATTAACAGAACAAATAATATTGTGCCACAGCCGGGATTCGAACCCAGGACCCGGAGCACATCAAACTAGTGCTCTATCCACTAGACCACGCCGCTCCCAAAATAAAAAAAAAAATATACAGTTTTCCTTTTTTTTTTCCATGAAACAGTCATGAAACCTCATCAGGCCATAACATATGACCCGCCTTCATCAATGTCATTAAGATGATATGGTTAATCTTTTGGAATGTACAAAATTAAAGGTAGTTCAGAGGACGAAAATTACCGGCATTAAGCACTATCAGACTATTTCAATCCGAACGAAACCTACTTCATATTAAAGCTCATTAAATTTTACATCCATATAGCGAGTTTAATCAAAATCGTTAGAGCTGTTTTTAAGAAAATCGTAAAAAGGTACAAAATGCATGGTTTAAAGTAGATCTTCTGGTTAGCCGATTTTGATGAAAAAGTTGCTTTAACATCTTGGGCGTATAGTTGTCTTAAATAAGAATTTTCATTTTACCTTTTCGTTTTCGTCCTGGACTTACCATAAACACACACACACAGAACATTTTGCGGGACTTGGTTATTTGGACTCAGGAGACCCTAAAACGTGTATTTCCGTTGAAAACTGGAATTCGAAAATTTTCAAGATCGCAATACTTTCCCTTACTATATATTTCATATATAGATAAGTGAAAGAAAAACATATAGTTATACCTTTAAAAAAAATAACAGATAAAATATCTAAAACTATTGTAATCATAGTCATAAGTATCTATATTTCCCCTTGTTTATAATTTTATTAGATAAGTACTATACAAGATAGCTAACACTGAAGTACTCTCATCACAAAAATGTATTAATAATTGTATATGATTAAATTAAAAATCTGATGGACGCAATGCATGACTTTCACTTAATTCCGCTTCATTCATTTTAAAAATAAATTTTAGATCTTATAAATGTTACAGTTGAAAACAAATTGAAGTACCACATTAAATTTCGAACATGTGTTTCAGATTAAAAAATGAAACTATCAACAAAAATCTGGTGCGGGCAACACACGATTTTCACTTACCTCCGTTTTTAGAATCAATTAAACGTAATTTCTACAGAAACATATGTTTTATTAAAAAATCTATTTTATTATTATCTAAAATAATCAGTTAGTTTTATCGGATTTTCATTACTCTCTATTAACTTTTAAAAACTTGTGAATGAGATTATATTTTTTATAAAATCTTTAGCTTTCTAACGGTATATTATACATGTATATTACTGTTCTTAAGTTAAAAAAAGAAAATTACATAAAACAAATATTTTTTCATTTTTTCCCTTTAGTTGGGTATCGAATTCATTCAACTTATATATTTACCTGTTTTTCATCAGTGGTAACAATATAATATTGTTATTTTTATTGAACCTACAAAATTAAAGGTACTTTAGAGGAAGAAAATTTAAAACATCGGCTTTTAAGCCCTGTCAGACCATTTTAATCCGAATGAAACCTACATGATATTAAAGCCCATTAAATTTTACATCGATATAGTGAGTTTAATCAAAATCGTCGGAACTGTTTTCGAGAAAATCGAAAAAAGGTGCAAAATGCATGATATAAAGTGGCTCTTCTCGTAAGCTCATTTTGATGAAAAAGGTTATGTAACGTCTCGGGCGTACATTTGTCTTAAATATGAAATTTCAGTTTCATAGGACTTTTCGCTTTACCCCGGGAGTTACCACACACACACATACACACACACACTGACCTTTTTGTGGGACTTGGTTATTTAGACTCAGGGGACCCTAAAATGTGTATTTCCGTTGAAAACTGGAATTCAAAAATTTCCACGATCGCAATACTTTCCCTTCCTATATATAGTAAGTGAGAGTAAAATCCCTTACTTTTATCCGATTTTCACAACTATTCACTAACTTACACAAATGTGTAAGATAGCATTTTTACTTTCATTTACCTACATATGAAATATACATGGTGTTTCCTAATTGCACGGCAATATATTAGGTATGTGTTCACTAACACAAAATAAATAAAAAAGTTTATATTAACATATATCTCAAACTCATTTATTAACAGATATCAAAGGTTAAAGATTTATTATTCATTTACTACATTAAGATATATGTACACTGTTTAACGTGTCTAATACTAAATAACAGGTTTTAATCATACGATAAACAAATGAACAATAAGCAATAACAGTAGTTGCTCATCTGTTTGTCAAGTTCTGTGTGAGTGAATACTGGTGACACAGTTCATGATTCATAGGATATGATTCATATTACGATTTATGTGAGACGCCATTAATTTATTTTCTTTTGTAGAACAAAGAGTTTTTTAACTCATGGCGAGTAGAAACAGTGCTGCTGCTGTTATCGTACCAAATCGTAAAACTTTTGAAGACATTAAAAGACGCCTTAGGGATAATGGAACGCTAAAACCTATACGAGTAATCGCCGGTCGACAAAGATTTCTACGAACTGCAAACGTTGAAGAAGAAATGCTCGATGCTGTTCAGTTATCTAGTACTACTAGTGACAGAAGATTGTCTCGTCGTTTAGACATTTCCTCTACCAGTATATTTATTTATTTAACGTCCCCTCCAAAGGACGTCATAAACAAGTATCATTTATTTATTTATTCAACGTTTTATTTAATCGGACGATGCTACAGTGGGAGTCATAAATTTTGCCTATCCAGGTTTTATTAGGATAGGGATCTTTAACGAGTACCTGACATCGCACAGGCTCGGGACCACCTTTTAACGTCCCCTCCGAAGGACGGCGTAACTAAGGATTTTTTACTCCCATTAAAAAATCCTAGGACCACCTGCGGGTTTGAACCCGTGACCTTTGTCATGGGAGGCTATTACGCTAGCCACCCAGCTACAAGTGATCCCTCTACCAGTATATGGCGAACTTTACGCGAAAAACTATTTTATCTATTTCTCGTTTCGAATAGACAAGATATGTTACCACAAGATTATAACAAGCGCATAAATTTCTTCCCATGGTTAATTCGACAATGCACACAAGATCCTAAATTCCTTAACTGCATTTTGGTTACTGATGAACCTTGCTTTACAAGAAACTGGGTTCTTAAGTATCGAAATAGCCATACCTTGGCTGAAGAAAACCCTCATACGACTGCTGTTGGACATTACTAATATACCTTTTCTGTAAATTATGGTGTGGTATTCTAAGCAACAACATCATCGGCTCCTTCTTTTTGCCACCTAGACTGTCTAGGAAGGAATATCTTACTTCCATTCTTTGCAAAATAATCTCCACGAACTCCTGGCAGACCTAAAGCTAGGCATTAGGCAAAGGCTGTGGTTTATGCATAGCGGTGCTCCAACACTCTTCTAGTAGTGTCACTGATTATTTAAACAGACCTGTTAAATGGCCACCACGACCTAAGGATTTAACACCATTAGATTATTTTGTGTGGGGCTGGATGAAGTCTCTGGTTCATTCTACGGCAGTTGGCATGCAAGAAGAGTTTAGAAATCGGATTGTGGAAGTCACAGTAACTATCAAGAACTATTCTGATGCCATACAAAGAGCAAGAGAAATATGAATTAGTCGGGCTGAATGTTGCATTCAACAAAACGGGAGCCCCTTTCGAACAGTTACTCTCTTGAGTCTAAATAACCAAGTCTTGCAAATAGGTCAGTGTGTATGTGAGTGTAATGGTTTGAGACTTCCAAGATAGAGTGTACTCTGTGGCATGCCATCATCTCCATTTCGGACCAAAGCTAGTAATCTATAGAGTTGAGATCACGGTTTCTGCAGCCACTGCTGGGTTGACCTGGCCTTGCAAGATGCTGCGGAATCCTGCTAGAAAACCCACCGACTTCTAACAAACAGAGTATCATTTACAGGCTTGACAACAGATTCCAATATATCGTCCTGCTATTTTTGAGAGTTTTTCACAAAAATTAAGCATTGAGGTGCCAACAACGCAACTTCCTCACCAAACCATCACTGATAAAGGGAGATTTTTTCACTCTTATAGAGACTTTCTGGCCTTCTATAGAGGTTTGTGCGTACATCATTTCTCCCCTCCCTCCCTCCCCCACAAACTGTTTGAAATGAAAACGGCTATAACCAAAGTTCAGGAAGTATAAGAAGATCTTGGACGACCTGGAATAAAAATTAAAGAAATACCGAAGAAAATATTTGGAGAAAAATTCATGAAGGGTTGTTTCCAAATCGAACTCAAGAATGGACGGAAGAACGAATACAGCGGTTTTCTGAGCAGACGAAGGTTTATTCGGAAAGAAGAAAAAATAAGAAATTGAAATGTGCTTCAAAGTATTCTACAATCGTGATTTCCAAATGGTCTAATAGAATAAATAATAATAATTATAACAATTGCTTGCCAACATTTCTGATCTGATTACATTTTGGGTCTTCATCAGGGCTAGGAGAAACAAGATAACAAACTATACAATTAGAAAATTAATAATAAGTTGGATAGAATAATATGATGACAGTAATATAATATGGAAACAAAAATAAAATAAAAGAAAAATGATCATGAGATGACAGTAATAGAATATAAGAGCAAATATAAAATTAAGATGATAATATTGGAATGAGAATATTTGAAGACTATAAAGAAAAACTAGCTATAAGCAAATATTGGGTTGATTCACATGAAATGTCCGTTTTTATAGTTTCTGAAATACATAAGGGATTTTGCAGGTCTCTGTTGTGTTCATCCGAATGGTTACATATTTAAAGTAAACAGTATGAAATCCTCTACCTTTGTATTATAAACATTAGCTTCCCAATCAATTACCCACTTTTTAGTATACCTCCAAATATGAACATGGAAACACACAATTTTCGAATAATATTTTTCTACGAGTTTGAACTCGGCCATTCAGCAGCTTAGGCCGCTAGAAATATTTGCAAGGCGTTCGGGGAAGGGAGTGTTAATGAACGGACCATTTGCCGTTGGTTTGCTAAGTTTTCAGCTGGGGATACCGACTTGGAAAACTTTCCCCGAGGAAGACCTCCGTCCGTAATAGACAACGATGTCCTCAAACATACAGTAGAAGGAAACCTCTACCAAACAGTTAAAGGACTCTCAGCACAACTAAATGCAAGTGCATCTACCGTTTCCAGACATTTAAAGTGTATTGGGAAAATAAAAAAGCTCGATACATGGGTACCTCATGATCTCACTGAGCGGCAGCAAGACCCCATGTTTCAAAACATACCGTGCAAAAATTGAAAGAACTGGGCTACGAAGTTCTTCCACACCCACCATATTCTCCCGACTTGTCTCCAACAGATTACCACCTGTTTAGGAATTTAGACAACTTCGTCAAAGGAAAACTTTTGGAAAATGATAATCAAGTGAAAAGTGCGTTTTCAGATTTTGTTTCACTTCAAAGCTCAGAGTTTTTCAGTTCGGGGATAAAAAAGTAGGAGTCACCTTGGGAAAAATGTGTAGAAAAAGAAGGTAAATACTTCGAATAAAATTATCTTGTTTTCATATCGTATTTTTAATAAAAATCCTTTACCTTGAAAACGGTCATTTCATGTGACACAACCCAATATTTAAAGTTAAGAGAGGGACAATATGAGAACAACTAAACTTTTAAAGCTGAACAATTTGAAGTCGGGATCACCGGTAGCTGGGTGGCTAGCGTAACAGCCTCCCATGCCAAAGGTCACGGGTTCAAACCCGCAGGTGGTCCTAGGATTTTTTAATGGGAGTAAAAAATCCTTAGTTACGCCGTCCTTCGGAGGGGACGTTAAAAGGTGGTCCCGAGCCTGTGCGATGTCAGGTACTCGTTAAAGATCCCTATCCTAATAAAACCTGGATAGGCAAAATTTAGGAATCCCACTGTAGCATCGTCCGATTAGCCATAGTAGCATAAAGTGACGTTAAATAAATAAACAAACAAACAACAATTTGAAGTCATATTTGACGGTATTATATCAGTAGAACATAATTATAAGAAACGAGAAACAAATAATATTTTAAATTTAATTTAATTTTGTTTTCATATTTTATTACCGTCATATTATTATTATATCCAACTTATTATAAATTGTCTTATTGGTTGTTATGTTGTTTCTCTTAGGCCTGATGAAGGCCCACAATGTAGGCCGTAACGTCGGCACACAATTAAAATAGTACCATGTTTTAATGTATGTTTGTCCCTAATGACCGCACCACCAACCATGTTCCTCAACTAATATTCTCAACGGTCAACTAAACTCCATCATTATAAAAACTTTATCGAAAAGCACTAAATTTAATTTTAGCAGGGAAGGTAAGTGAAAGTCGGGTGATGGGCTCACCAGATTTTTTCTTAAGCGATATGACGCGTTGAATATAACAATAAAGAGGAATCCCTAGAAATTCTCAATATTTGGGAAATAAATTTTTACTATTAAACTTGGGTTAAACCTCTGGTATGGATTGTGAACAAGTTTAATTCTGCAGTGGGTGAACCGTTCTAAGGTCAGAGATGAAACCGTACAAGGTTTGGAACGTTCATTACAGACCCACGCGCAACCCACTGTAAGCGCTTAGAGGGATTCTTACAGTGGTAGGAATCCTTATAAAGATTCAATTAGCGTTTTAAGCTTTGTCGTTGGAAACTGATCAAACACAAAAGGTTCTTTCGAAAGCGACCGTTTGGCGAAGGTACTGCGCATGACCTAGCGGTCGAATGCTCGTGTTGCAAGAATCTAAAATTGGAAGAGAGTAGAAGAACTGCGACGATTGCGCTTTTATCAATTTAACATAAAAAATATTTCAATATAAACTAGCATAACAGTCTTCTATACCCAAGGCTACACAAAATTACTTAGCTCGCGACTTCTGTCTAAAAACTTAAAGGTTACAATTTATAAAACTAATATTCTTTCGACGGTCCTTTACGGATGTGAAACGTAGCCGCTTACTTTGAAGGATGAACAACGGCTTAAGGTTTTCGAAAATAAGGTACTGCGTAAAATATTTGGTCCGAAGAATGATGAATCAACTGGGGAGTTTAGAAGGTTACACAACGCGGAATTGCGGAGCTTGTACCTCGTGAATATAATGAGTTGATAGCATCGCGGAGACTCAAATGGGCAAGTAGTTGGGCTCGGTGATGAACGGATTCCGAGAATGTTGGTATTCGCTGAACCGACTGGCAGGCGTCCGAAAGGTAGCCCGAGGCGTCGATGGGAGGATTGCGTTAAGGCTGATCTCGGGGGCTTGGGCTTGAACGGTGATCATTGGGGGAGTCTTTGGAGGTGGAATTTGGTGGTATCGGCGTCGAAGCTTCGGGTTCGGTAAGCCTATTATTTGTTTAGCAATAAATCTAGTAAATATGAACAGAGATAATTTCCTACATGCAACGTATAGAGAATCTACCCAATGGTATGAATCGGATTATAATTCTGAAACAGACGATCTCGTGGCCTTCATATTTTCAAACCCCTCGGAGAATTATAAGGAATCATAAGTAAGCTAAAATGAAACCAATGGGTTAGACTAGGAATGGAGTATTCATGGAAGGAGTAGTACTTGGTTCCGAAATCGGCAACAACAAGGTCATTGTGGAATAGTTTATTCCTGACAAAGTGAGGGACATTGAGTATTTTGAGAAGGATTTAGGATTGGATAAGAGAAGAATCGGATCGTTTAGTAGAGCTCAAAAAATCTACTCCGTAAAAGTCCATATCGACCTTGTGATAGTCATGTGAATGAGTAGTTAGGTGGAAGGCTAGAGCGTCTAACTTGTAAGTGTTTAAGTAGCCTTAATTGATTATAGAGTTAAATTTATTGAAAAACAGAACTAATGAAAAGACTAATTTAACGTGATTCCATCTTTGTTCAGGTTTGTGGACTCCTTAGTATTTAATTACTTCCAACAATTTTTTATTCAGTAAAGTTACAATCTGTCCCAATTTGGACATTAATAGTAGTGCTGAAAGATATCATACATACTACATTCATACAATATTTACACGGAATAAAATTACAATAAAATATATACACAATAATGAATCAATACAATAGTCAAGAATTCACTTATACCTATATACACATACACACACTCATACGTACATCACATTGAGTGGAGAATCTAGCCAGTGCTAGAACTCCAATATATTTACAACAGGTCGCGGGGCCACTGCCGTTTCAACCTTCTAGGTGGGTTGTATGGATGAGTGGAGCTGGATAGGGATTGAGCTAGAGGATTAGGATGATGAAATAGGTTCTGGTGGAATTTGGAAAATTTGGATGGAATTAGGTCTGAAATAAATGGAACATTAAGGTCGTGGTGCAAGGTATAGTTGGAGACATAATAAGGAGCATTTACTATTGTACGGAGGACTTTGGATTGAAAGGATTGAATGCGTTTGATGTTAGTACGTTTAGCTGTCCCCCACAGTTCAAGTCCGTAGGTCCAAATGGGCTTCAGTATTGTCTTGTAGATTAATAATTTGTTGTCAGCTGTAAGTTCAGATTTTCTGTTGAGTAGTCGGTATAACTGTCCGAATCGTCGGTTGAGTTCTTGTCTTTTAAGTCTTGTATGTGGGTTCCAAGTCAATCTTTTGTCTAACAGTAAGCCAAGATACCGGACTGTATCTGAGAGAGGAATTGGTAATGAGTTGAAATAAACTGGCGGACAGGAGTTTCGTCGAAGAGTGAAGGTAACGTGTTTGCATTTGGCTTCGTTCACCTTTATGCGCCAAGCATTACACCAGTCTTCGATAAGAGAAAGGTGTCTTTGCAGGTATAAGGATGCTGTTTCAGGATTGGAACTGGATGATAAGATGGCGGTGTCGTCTGCAAAAGTTGCCAGAAAGGTATCAGTATGTGTAGGAATATCAGCAGTGTAAAGGATGTAGAGGACGGGTCCCAAGACGCTGCCTTGAGGAACACCGGCCTCAACGGGATAAAGGTTAGAAAATTCTACACCACAGCGAACGCGGAAGGAACGGTTTGAGAGATAGGATCGGAGAATGAGGTATAGAGACTGGGGTAAATGGGTTTTCAGCTTGAAGAGTAATCCAGTGTGCCATACCCGGTCAAAAGCTTGCGCAATGTCCAGAAACGCACCAGAACAATACTCTTTGCATTCAAGAGCTGAGGAAATATGGTCTACAACTCGGAGCCCCTGTTGAACTGTGGAATGCTGAGGACGGAATCCAAACTGATGGGAAGGAAGATTTTGAGATTCTAATATGGGTAGGATACGTTTAAGAAGAAGCCTTTCGAAGATTTTTGAGAGGATGGGGAGTAGACTAATAGGCCTGTAGGATGAAGTGTTGTTGGAAGGTTTGCCTGGTTTTAGAAAAAGAATGATGGTGGAATGTTTCCATAACAGAGGAAAATAGGTGGTGCGTAGGATGCAGTTGTAAATATAAGTAAGGAATATAATAGCTTTCTGCGGAAGTTGTCGGAGGATCTGGGGAGTAAGGAGATCGTGTCCAGGAGATTTACGGAGGGTCAGTTTTTGGAGAAGATATTTGACCTCAGAGGGATTAATAGCTTTAGGAGGTAGGGAAAGTGGAATTGGTGACATAAGAAAGTCTTGCACTGTTGCGGTGTGATTGGCGTGGGATTCCGGGTGAGGAGTGAAAACTTTGGAGAGGTGTGTGGCGAACTCCTCGGCTTTATCTTCATCAGACGCAGCCCAGGAGTCATCACAACGTCGGAGAGGATGGGAAACTTGATGGTATTTTAGGATCTTTTTCGTGATATTCCACAGGGAATTATCACGAGCTGATAGAGAGGAGAGGTAGGAATTAAAGGACTGGGAACGGAAGGTCGCCAACTCCCTCTTCAATTGTCTACAATTGAAGTTATAGAAGCGGCGATCTGTTGGGTGTCGGGTGCGCTGCCATAATGATCTTGCTCGGTGTTTGGTATGGATGAGGTCTATAATATGTTGTGGAAAATGATTTTGGTGAGGATTTATATTGGAGTGTTTAGGAGAGGAGGCAGTCCAGACAGCTTGTTGGATGGCGGTGGTAAAGGAATAGACGGAATTATCTAGGTCATCTGGGGTTTTGAGGGTTACTCTGAGGTCAATATTATCGGTTAGGATTTGGCGGAAAAGGTTCCAGTTGACAGGACCTCGGATAAATGATGGTGAAATGGGTTTTGGAATTGGAGTGAGAGATACTTTTAGGATCAGTGGACTATGGTCTGAGGATAGTTCATCAAGGCGAGTTACAGACAAGTTGAGGGAGCCTAATCCACTGTGGATAAAGAAGTCGAGGATGTCAGGATTGCGGTTAGGATCGGTTGGCCAGTAGGTAGGGGAGTCAGGAGGCAGAATATTAAAATTTCGGGAGTTGAGTGCAGACAGCAAATTTCGTCCCCGAGAATTCGTGGTTCTGGAACCCCACTGGTGATGCTTGGCGTTTAAGTCTGCACCCAGAATGAAGCAATTTCCTAAGGAATCCAGGAAGGATACAAATTCGGAATTGGAAATGGAATGTTTAGGAGGGCAATATGCAGATGTGAGGGTTACCGGAAAGGAAAAAGTCTTGATTACTATGGCTGTGGCTTGTAGGAAATCATAGGTGGGAAGTGGGAGTAAATGATGAGAGAGGGATTGGTGGACAATGATAGCAGAACCGGCATGGGCTTTGCCGTCTGGGTGGTCAGTACGGTATGTCATGTACTGCGGTATTTTGAAGTACTGTTTAGTCGTTAGTCTTGTTTCAGTTATAAGTGCAACATCGATTGTTTTGTCTTGCAACAACGCTGTCAGTTCGTCAGTATGATTTCTAACACCATTCGCATTCCAAAGGAGAATGGATAAGGAGTTAGGTGAATTCATTTAAGGATTTTTCAAGGCAGGGATTAAATTTGATACTAGATTTGTAAGGAGTGATATAAGCGGCATAACAAGAGATTTGATTTCGGAGATGAACGATGTCATTAGACTGGTAAGATCTGTGACGTTTGATGGTGAAGGGATATGAGAAATTTGATGTTGAGGAGTTTTTTGAAGATTAGGTAAACTTTGAGAAGTAGATTGTTGTACAATAGATTGAGATTGTTGAGGAAAACGTTGTTCCGGCAGTGCCTCGACTTCATGATTCTGGTTTCCACCTCCAAGCAAGTGGGCAAATGACACGTTAGAATTTACAAGTTTAGATGGTTCTCTTCTGCTTCTGGTTGGTGCAGCTGTTTCATTCGTATCCTGAGGTTTTTGGTATCTGGTTCGGAGTTTCTTGTAGATTTCACATCCCTTGTAGTTAGCCGGGTGGTCCTTGAGGCACAGAGCACATACAGCGGGTGTAGATCTTGATCTTGTACATTCTTCTGTTTTATGCTGTTCACCGCATTTCACACAGCGTGGTATGTGATGGCAATAACTTCTGGTATGACCATATGCCTGACAGTTATGGCACTGAACAATGTCTTTCTTTGTGTAAGGTTTTTCAACCTTTACACGGGTATAGTAGAGTCTACTGAGGTCATAGATATTTTCGACTCCTGCTGATGGTTCCAAGTCCACGAAGAATAGAGGCAGTGGACTTTTATCTTTTAGAACGTTGGTGACTTGCCTCACTTCGAATCCTAGTTCTGTCAGTTCTTCTTTGATAGCATCAACGGGTGTTGAGGAATGTAGGTTTCTGATTACGACCCTTAATGCTCTCTCCTGGCGCAGCTGATAAGTATGAAAGTCAGCTTTGGTCTCAGGGACTCCTTAGTAACAATAGGATTCAACTCTTTGGAGCGCAACGAAAGATCAATGGAAGGTAGTTAGCTGAACAGGCAGTCCAATCCATTAGCATTAGTAATAATAGACCAATTATGGAAGTCGCTTTCCACATAAATATCAAATTATATAAGTATAGCCAATCTTGGGTCATTATACCTTTCGTAATAACAGTCCTACAATACTTCACAAATAACCTCCTCCAATCTCAGTTTTATTTCGATATGTTCCATTAGATACATCTCAGGCCTCAGAGTTATCCTGTCCATTGAGAGAGGATGAGCTTTACCCTTACTGGTAGCAGGTGAGGACATTCTGAGGCTATCGCATTAGGAGGAATCGCTAACAAAGTCATTCAATAATAATAATGATTTCAGGAACGCGAAGGTTCCTGCCATACCATTAATCACTGCCTACACAATGTCATTCGCACACGGTCTAACCCTAAACCCTTAAGATCAGACTTCATTCAACACTCATTACACTTATTATAAAGTCGTCCTCCACTAACCAAAACAATTTTACATGCCCATTTGTGCCTCCATAATTCTATACATTCCATTATACAGCACGGAATGCAAACTCGTAAATTCCGAGTTGTATAACCTTGTAAATTCCTCAATGGCGTCATCCCCATTCGAACCAAAATGTTTACGTAAAACGCAATTTATAAAAACGTTTGTCGGTATTTTTTTGACGTTAGAGACTTTGTTCCATAGAACCATCAGAACAATAGCCATTTTTTGTAGACTTAATTTTATAACTGAAAAATAACATGCGCTTCGCTCCTTTTAATATTTATAATTTGGCTCATAACATCATACTCAAATCATATTAAAACACGTTTTGAATCACAGTATTCCATAAACATGTAGTCGAAACTAAAAACGATTATTATTATTCTTATCTTGCATCCTGTGCACGCACATAGATAACATATCTTATCAGTTTGTGGACGTTTATCGTAAAGAGAAGATAAGCATAAGGCGGTAATCTCTCTCTATATAAAATGATAACGCGATTTTGGTTCTAAACCAACTCCTTCTAAACCAGAGGACGGATTTTGATAAGGTTTTCACTATGTTTAGAACTTTATTTCCTGGAGGTTTTTGAGTAAAATATAAAGTGCAATTTAACTTTTATTTAAACGAGAAAAATAAATTGTCTGTGATCAAGACATAAAAAAATTATTCTTGAAATATAAGTAGTAACATAGACGTATAATATACCGTTTGTTTATTTATTAAACGTTACTTTATGCTACTATGGCTAATCGGACGATGCTACAGAGGGAGTCCTAAATTTTAGTCTATCCAGGTTTAATTAGAATAGGGATCTTTAATGAGTACCTGACATCGCACAGGCTCGGGACCACCTTTTAACGTCCCCTCCGAAGGACGGCATAACTAAGGCTTTTTTACTCCCATTAAAAAATCCTTTGTCCACCTGCGGGTTTGAACCCGGGACCCTGTGCATAGGAGGCTGTTACGCTTGCCAATATGCTACAGCTAACCCCATATAATATAATATACCATTAGAAAGCGCAAGATTTTAGTCCTTTTCGGGCGTAAAAGCAAAATGACGCACCGAATTGTAATCAAGTTGTTAACATAAATGGTGAGTAGTTATAAATTCATAAACTTAGATTGTTATTAATTATTTCAATTTATTTAAAAAAAATCATTTTATTGGTATTTACAACTGTATGATAATGTATAAACTTAGATTGTCATTAATTAAAAAAAAATCATTTTATTGGTATTTACAACTGTATTAACATAAAAAAAATACATCAACTAAATGTGATGTGTTATATAATACAATGACATGATATAAATTTTATTTAAACGAGAAAAATAAATTGTCTGTGATCAAGACATAAAAAAATTATTCTTGAAATATAAGTTGTAACATAGACGTATAATATACCGTTGGAAAGAGCAAGATTTTAGAAAAGTTAATATGCAATAAAATGTAAATTAGGTGTAACTCCATAAACTTATGAACATATTTTATTGGTAAAGAAGAAGGTTATAGTTAAATGTATCGTGCAAGTTGACGCACCGAATTTTAACTAAGTTGTTAACATAAATGGTAAGTAGTTATAAATGTATAAACTTAGATTGTCATTAATTAAAAAAAAAATCATTTTATTGGTATTTACAACTGTATTAACATAAAAAAAATACATCAACTAAATGTGATGTGTTATATAATACAATGACATGATATAAATGTAGAGAAGCTTCCCATTGGAAGCACTCTAAAAATATTCCAAAATTGAAGGTCCCGGGGCCATCTCCTTTTCAGGCGCCTCTCAGAATTATCCGGAATTCAAGAGGAAGAAAGGACTGAAATTAGTGGGTTAGAGTGAAAAAGGAGATTGTCATGAAAGGATTGATACCTGGTCCGGACCAAATCAGTAACAAAAGGAACATTAAGGTCTTTATGGATAAGATTATTCGTGACGAAATAAGGAGCGTTGAGGATTTTACGAAGGATTTTGGATTGTAAGGATTGGATGCGGAAAGAATTTGATGGTTTAGTAGAGCCCCAAAGCTCAACTCCGTAAGTCCAGATTGGTCTTATGATAGTCATGTAGATGAGCCTATTGTAGTTCAGAGGAAGGTTTGATCGTTTGTCTAGTAAGTGTTGAAGTAGCCTAAAGCGGCGAGCATTTCAAATTTAATACAATATTATGAAAACAGATTTATTTACTTTTAAAATGGAATTTAAATAGTTCATTTGAAATATAAAACGCTACAAATTGTAACACAATGGTTTATTATTTCCAAATAACTACATTAGAATATCGTTTCAAAAATGCATTCTCCACATTTTTTTTTTCATCAGGAAATCACAATATGAAATCCTTTCAATAAGGTTCCGTTCACTGAGCTCATGGGGAACCCAAACGTACCCGGCCTTCTTTAGATGTTCAAAAACGGTCGATTTAATGGCTCTTAACTCCGCAGCTATCTCACAGACAGTGATTCGTGGATTGTTTGCGATTGCCGTCATAATATTCTCGAAGTCAAGAGTTGAACTCCGGCCAGCCCGGGGTTGGTTTTCCAAATTGAAATCTCCTGATCTAAACCGCGAAAACCACTTCTGAACCGTGCTATCAGTAATTGAATCGCTGTCATACATTTCCCTTTTTTTAAAAAAGAACAGCACAATATGCCGAAAATGAACCGAACCGTCACTCATGTTGGTTTGCAATAAACTACACTACTCAGTCTTACTAAAGACGAATTCAGTGTGTAAACAAAGTTAATTCCATGAGGGTTAAAGGCATATAAATAAACATTAGCTATGTGATTCATTTTAGTAGAAACAATAAAAGGTAAATTTTATTCTAAAAATCTCTACGAACGTTTCGGACAACCCAACACATTACTCATATATTTTTTAAATTCATAAATATTAAAATATTATTTAAATCCATAAGGCAAAATCACTTAACAGATTACCGAAAAGTACACCTTTTTTAATTTTTTATATTCCGGATATTTTAACTGAATATTAAAAAATCCTAAGGAGACTCGAGAAAATCGTGGTACCGATCCTATGCCATCGTTCATGAAAAAGTTAAAACAACAACACTCCTAAAAAAACCATAAAAACACTTATCATAATGTAAATATCAAAAATATTCGTTGGTGATATTAAAAGGAAAATTAAAATTATTAAAAGGTATCTCACAAAAAAAAAAAATTACATAGTTCATAATTAAATAAATTCTAAAATATACCTAGTTTACAAAAAATCATTTTTTTTTTCACTAACAGTGGATTAAGGTCAGAAAAATCTTTATGAAAAATGTCAGAAAATTTGGGACGATAGCCAGGTAAGCAAACTGAAGCATATAAAACAAACAGTGAAACCCTGGTCTACATCTAGCCGTAGCAGCCGGAGGGAGGAGGTCGCGTTGACCCGGCTAAGGATAGGACACTCGCGGCTGACGCACTCTTATCTTTTTGCTAGGCAGCCGGTGCCCCGATGCCAGCACTGTGATGGAACCCTTACCATTCGGCATATTTTTCAAGAATGCCCATATTACTCATCACACCTGAATAAAATTGGACTAAGCCCGAATATTTCAGCGGTGCTCGGTGATAGAGAGGAAACCATTGAATTAGTTTTTGATTTTCTTAAGGAGCAGTCATTATTAGCGAAATTATAAAGACCATTCCTAGTCAGTTAGCATTACTAGTATTAGCTTTTTAAACTATTGTTTACATAAAAATATTTTTTCTTTCTTTATTATTTTTTTTTATTTATTTAATTTTTTTTTTTATTATTTTTTTTTCTTTCTTTCTCTCAATCACTCATTACCTAATAATTCTTTCTTATAAGGGTTGAATATGCATATAGTGTCTAGGCGTTGATGACCTTAGGGTTTTACGCCTTAAAACCAAAACAAACAAACAAACAGGTCAGAAAAATTAAATATTGTGTATCATTACATTTTATTGTTCTTAAATAATATCATACACTTCCAATATCTTTTTTATTACTTTCACTTACCTATATATGAAATATGAAAGTATGGCGATCCTGAAAATTTTCGAATTTCAGTTTTCAACGGAACTACACGTTTAAGGGTCCAAATAACCAAGTCCCGAAAAAGGTCTGTGTATCCATGTGTTTGTGGCAAGTCTTGCGCAAAAAAAAGAAAAGTCGTACGGAACTAAAATTTCATATTTGAGACAACTGTACGCCCGAGATGTTACAGCAACTTTTCCTTCAAAATCGGCTGACCGAAAGTGCTACTTTACAACATGCATTTTGTACCTTTTTTACGATTTTCTCTAAAATGGCTTCAACGATACTGATAAACTGCGTATATCGATGTAAATTTTAATAGGCTTTAATATCGTGTAAGTTTTTTTTTTTTTTTTTTTTTTTTTTTTTTTTATAGAAATAGTGTGACAGGACTTCAAATGCTAAAATTTAAATTTTCTCCCTCCAAAGTACCTTCAATTTTGTAGTTTCTATAAATATAACTATATCACCTTTTTAGCACTGATAAAAACGGATAAATATACAATTTGAACGAATACGATATCGTACTAAATAAGAAAAAAACAAAATCAATTTTTAATCCAACTTTTGTGTTTTTGAACATAAAAACAGTAATCTAGATGTATAATATAGCGTTAGAAAGCTAAATATTTTAGAAATAATATTATCTGATAGAAAATATTGTAAAAGTTAACGGAGAGTGATGAAAATCAGATAATACTGACTGATTGTTATATATAATAATATAATAGACTAGCTGTTGCCCGCGACTTCTAGCCCAGTAAAATAAGGATATTTGTGGGAATTAATTCGGACTAAGTTGGAAATCGTTTTAATACCTCTTAATGGTCCTAAATAAATGTAATCTGAGTTTGCACCATCACAGGTGGTGAGCTTAACTTTTTGGAGCAGAAAAACCTCGCATTTTTCGCACTTTTTTCAGTTTTTCACCTATAACTCGTAAACGGTGCTTCCTACAGAAACTATCTTTCTTTTCAAAATGAAAGAACGTTAAATTTCCTTTCTAAAAGATATATTAGTTTTTGAATTTGGTCAATGTTTATTGTCGCAATCGTTCGTCAGATATAGGCAAATTTTTCCATTTTTGTTGAAAAACCCAATTTGGTCACTAAGAGACAACTGTAACTTTGAAACAACTATCCAAATCGAAATAAGTCATAGAATAAAAGTTGTAGAATACATATCCTCTTTAAGTTAACCCATACAGAGACGAGATGTCATTTGGCTAGGCATGATATGGTTTATGTTGCGAATATCGTTATTCCCAGTGAAACTACGGCAGCAGTCACTGCAGAGAGTTTTATATCGGCCGTATCCATGAAATATTTCTCACAAGCCTTTGGATACGTGTTGTGGAAAATCGATAAAAAAGTATTTTTTTGAAGGATCGTACCAACCGAATCTGAAACTTAAAAAGGCTAATACTTGAAATTTAATACTCTACAACTTTTATTCTATTACTTTTTTCGATTTGGATAGTTGTTTCCAAGTTACAGCTGTCTCAGTGATCAAATTGGGTTTTCCAGCAAAAATGGAAATAATTGCCTATTTCTGACGAACGATTGCGACAATAAACATTGACAAAATTCAATGACTAATATATCTTTTAGAAAGGGAATTTAACGTTCTTTCATTATGAAAAGAAAGATATTTTCTGTAGGAAGCACCGTTTACGAGTTATAGGTGAAAAACTGAAAAAAGTGCGAAACAAGTTTTTCGGCTCCAAAACGTTAAGCTCACCACCTGTGATGGTGCAAACTCAGATTACTTTTATTTAAAACGATTAAGAGATATTAAAACGATTTCCAGCTTTGTCCTAATTACTTCCCACAAACCTTCAATTTTAGCCTTATTTTACTGGGCTATTCGTCTGCGTCAATTTCTGTTATTATGATCGCTATTAAGACGTTTTTAAAAAAATATATTGGGTTGTCCGGAAAGTTCGTAGAGAAATTCGGACAAAAATTAAAATTGATGAACAATTTAATTGTATTTATTTATTTAAACCCTTCCCTGCCTTGAAGGCAATACAGGTGCGTACAGCTGTAGAAAGTACCAAGTTACAACCCACAGCTGCTTTGTGTCTTCAAAGTTAGTTCAAATGTTCGGCAGCCTTCTTCATTCTTCTCCCCTACCCAGCGTGAAGTGACTTGGACCAAAACATTCTTTCCACCCGTAATGCTTTGTAGTACGGGTAGTTTTCTATGGAACAGCTTAAAATTTATTTATCTAATCTACAAAATAGTTACCATCGTTAGCGATTACTCTTTCCCCATGGCTAGAAAGGTCCATTATCCCTTTTTCAAAAATTCACTGCCCTTACTTCTGAAAAACAATAAAAGGTCCGTTTTGACATCATCTTCTGAAGAGTAGAATTTACCTTGTAGAAAATTTTCGAGGGAACAGAAAAGATGGAAATAGGAAGGAGCAATGTCAGAAGACTACGGCGGGTAAAACCTCCCATCCGAAGCTTAATAACTTTTGCCGAGTCGTTAAAGGCACATGGGGCTTAGCGTCGTCTTGGTGGAATAGCACTTTCCGATTCGCCAACTCTGGCCGTTTCTCTTCAATTGCTGCCATCAATCGATCTAACTGGGCGCAGTAAAAGTCTCTATTTATATTTTGGTTTTGTGGAAGCAGCTCAAAATGTATTGGCCCCTTCCAATCCCACCAAATACTGAGCATCACTTATCTTGGAAATAGATTTTTTTTTTTTTGAATAATTCATGAAAAATTGATTCCTTTAAAAACATGCGCTTTTAAAATTATAGTTTGACACTGTTGTTTAATGATTTGATATAGGTATGATCCTAGGAAATATTGCGGATTGGGTGGAGGAGCCACTTTAACTCGCTGTTTATATACATATATAAACCAACCAAAAAAAAAACCTATAATTGAAATAAATACAAAGTTAACAAATAAATTAACATCTTACTCACAATCATAACTATATACAATATTCACAATTTGTTAAAGGAACCACTTCTGGAGGGAAAAGCAGATTTCAAGATCCCATCGCCTCTCTCTTAGTCGCGTTCACACCAGCCAGTGGAGGCTGAGTTAGCATACAGTCAATGAATAAACAATTGTGTTTAATAACAGTGTTCTTTCAAAGTTTGTGGTGTACACATGTCTAATTAAGACACTACTTTGTCCAGAATTGCATGATTATGGGAACAATAAATTCTCGAAACGTCGCATAGATTTAATTGTTTATTCATTGACTGAAACCTGAGAAAAACAGAAACTTAAATTATCAACAGTCGAGAACTGATCAAACAATATATATATATATATATATATATATTATATATATATATATATATATATATATATATATATATATATACCATAATTAATTTAAATGTTGACATTGGATGTAAAAAGTGTAAAATGCCATAAAAATAATTGTAATTGTTTTAGATGCTTGAAGATGGCCCTGGAGGCTGAAACGTTGTGATGTCTAAAAGATTTTTTTTTTTTTTTATAATATATTTTATTGTTTTCTACAATTGTATATACAAATACAATAAGTAAAATGGCTGAATTACAATAACAGGCATGAATAGACATGTAAAGAATCTACCCAGTGGTAGTACTTCAAAGTTAATTTTATGAGCAGGTCTCGAGGCTACCGTCTTTTTAGTCGCCTCGGAGGATTACCGGGAATAGATGTAGATGGGAGGTTACGGACAAGCGGATTTAGTAGGAATTAAAGGAGGTGTATCTATCGCGGGCCAAGTCTGCAACCAGTGGGATATTTAGGTCTCTATGGATGAGTTTATTAGTTACAAAGTAAGGAGCATTGAGGATTTTTCGTAGGGTTTTGGATTGCAAGGATTGAATGCGGGAGGAGTTTGATAGTTTAGTGGACCCCCATAGCTCAATGCCATAGGTCCAAATAGGTCGGATAATAGTGATGTAAATGAGTCTTTTGTAGTAAATAGAGAGTTTTGAACGTTTGTCTAGTAAGTGTTGTAGTAAGCTGTATCTGCAGGCAGTTTCTTGTGGTGTCAGTCTAGTGTGAGGATTCCAAGTAAGGCGCTTGTCTAGATGGAGCCCAAGGTAGCGGATCTGTTCAACGGGGATTAATGGAATGTTGCCAAAGGATACAGTAGGACAGGTATTCATAGGCTTGCGGCGAAGGGTCAAGGTAATTTGATGGGATTTATTGGGATTGATTTTAATTCTTCAGTTATGACACCATCCTTTAATGGATCGGATGTGAGACTGTAGGAATTGTGATGCAACCGTTGGGTCACTACTTACGGATAACACACATGTCTCATCAGCGTAAGTAGTGAGAACAGTGCTAGGATGGATAGGAATGTGATGTGTAAAAGTAAATAAATAAAAAATAATTTAAAAACTTCTTTTGTGAAACGGCAAATATATATCTCACTGAATAAACTCTTTATTCAGATTAACTTAATTTTTTTACTTTCACTTACTATATATAGTAAGGGGAAGTATTGCGATCGTGAAAATTTTCGAATTCCAGTTTTCAACGGAAATACACGTTTTAGGGTCCCCTGAGTCCAAATAACCAAGTCCCGCAAAAAGGTCTGTGTGTGTGTGTGTGTGTGTGTGTGTCTGTGTGTGTCTGTGTGTGTGTGGTAGCTCCCGGGCGGAAACGGTAAGTCCTATGAAACTGAAATATCATATTTAAGACAACTATACGCCCGAGACGTGACAAAACTTTTTTCATCAAAATGAGCCTACCAGAAGAGGAACTTTATACCATGCATTTTGCACCTTTTTTCGATTTTCTCAAAAACGGTTCCGACGATTTTGATTAAAGTCGCTATATCGATGTAAAATTTAATGGGCTTGTATATCATGTAGGTTTTATTTAGATAAAAATGGTCTGACAGAGCTTAAATGCCGATATTTTAAATTTTCTTCCCCTAAAGTACCTTTAATTTTGTAGATTCAATAATAATAACTAGATTATCTTGTTAACGCTGATGAAAAACTGGTAAATATATAAATTGAATAAACTCGATACCCAACTAAAGAAGAAAACAGAAATAATATTTTTTAATGCAATTTTTCGTTTTTGAACATAAGAGCAGTAATATACATGTATGATATACCGTTGGAAAGCTAAAGATTTTAGAAAAATTATCATCTTATACACAAGCTTTTAAAAGTTAATAGGGAGTGATGAAATGAACTTAAAACTAACTGATTATTTTAGATAATAATATAATAGATTTTTGAATCAAACACATGTTTCTATAGAAATTTAATTTAATTAATTATTTAATAGTTTCACGTATTTTTATCTTTAAGTGTATTTGAAAATTCTTTCATTGAGTTTAAAAATGGTGGTAAGTGAAAGTCGTGTGTTGCCCGCACCAGATTTTTTTTCAACTTTAAGATTAATTAATAATTCTCAAAGCAGTTTTAACAGCTGGGGTATGTAAAAATCGTGCGTTGCGCGCATTAGACTTTTATTGCTTTTAATTGCTCTTGTGTTGTTTGTTTCTGGTAGTAATTGATAAATGAAAAGTATGATTCAAATATTTTTATTAACTCAATACTTTTCCTTACTTTATGATTCATGTAAATGATAGAGAAAATGATATATTGCCGAGAACAGTAAAATTTTGTGTAATACAACACTGATGCTATCAGAACATGTTATTACGACTAGGACAATACGAATGATAATACAATCCGTTGCTAAACCCAATAGGTGATCTATTGTTCCATACTGTACCTATCTGGTTCGTGTTATTGGGTTATCTGACACATGAAATGTCCGTTTTCAAGGTAAAGGATTTTTATTAAAAAAATACGATATGAAAACAAGATAATTTTATTCCAAGTATTTACCTTCTTTTTCTACACATTTTTCCCAACGTGACACCAACTTTTTTATTCCCAAACTGAAAAACTCTGAGCCCAGTTCTTTCAATTTTTGCACGGTATGTTTTGAAACATGGGGTCTAGCTGCCGGTCAGTGAGATCATGTATCGAGCTTTTTCACTTTCCCAATACACTTTAAATGTCTGGAAACGTCTACTGTATGTTTGAGGACATCGTTGTCTATTACGGACGGAGGTCTTCCTCAGGGCAAATTTTCCAAGTCGGTATCCCCAGCTGAAAACTTAGCAAACCAACGGCAAATGGTCCGTTCATTAACACTCCCTTCCCCAAACGCCTTGCAAATATTTCTAGCGGCCTCAGCTGCTGAATGGCCGAGTTTGAACTCGTACAAAAATATTACTCGAAAATCGCGTGTTTCCATGTTCATATTTGGAGGTATACAAAAAAGTGGGTAATTGATTGGGAAGCTAATGTTTATAATATAAAGGTAGAGGATTAGTAACTGTTTACTTTAAATATGTAAACATTCGGAAGAAAACAACAGAGACCTGCAAAATCCTTTATGTATTTAAGAAACTATAAAAACGGACATTTCATGTGAAACAACCCGATACTTTGGGAGGAGCTGGCAGGTCTATGACATTAATGAGGAACCTTAGGACGTCTTCCTATTGTCTTAGAGCCAACATGAAGGATATGGTGAGGGACCATGCATGTCTTCGGAGAGCACGTAAAAAGATTGTTCTAAGCCTGTGCGATGTCAGGTACTCATTAAAGATACTCATCTTAATAAAACCTGAATATGCAAGGTTTAAGACTCTCATTGTAGCATCGTTCGATTATCCAGCATAACAGTGAGGTTAAATTATTATTTCTAAATAATTATAATACCGAGAAATACTTTATATTGCTGTATAGGCAACTGCTGACTAACTAAGAGAATTTAAAACTATTTTGTACGAAATAACGAAATTCACCTTTAGCTGATAGAAGAGTCTAGACCCTAACCTAAGAGGGAACAAATTATTCATTCGCAGGCTAATTACACAATAATTCGATTTCGTGTTAGTAATCGATTGGGGTATTTTTAGACTTCGAAATAGCGTTCGATACTGGAAGCTGCAGGCGTGTATGATGCAACAGAGACAGAATCTTGCAATTATAAGCCGCCGATTAACAAAAATTACAATACGACTTTTAAAAAATTAAATTTCGATTCATTTGTATTGTATCGATATATTAGTTTAAAATTAAATGAGCTTCAATATCATGTAGGTTTTATTCCCATTGAAATAATCTGTCCAGACTTGATTGAGAAATGTTTTAAATTTATACCAATAAAGTATAATGCCAGAGGTCTAAGGTTTAGAACGCTCGGCTATCGTGAGGGGTTGTCACCGACGGCAAAGAGGCTCCAGCAGTTTCAAAACGGAGTATTGCGACGAATGTTAAGGCATACCTCACTACAGAGGACAAAGACAGACCAGTTATATGACACTCTAGACCTCCCGACAGTGACGGAGTTCATCTCCCACAGGCATATCAAATTCTTTGATAGCCTCCGGTACTGCACGAACCCACTGTTTAATACACTGACTCCAACAGGACGGCCACAGCGCTGGCAGGACCACATACAAACACTCAGGCTAGACTGAGGAAACATAACTTACTTTCACTGACTTAAAAGACTAGTGAGCCTCATCACTACAACTGATTTAATACTGCTTCCCGACTCCGAAAACCTTCCTATCCTCAGACCCCTCTTAGAATGCATCTGATGCAGTACAAGAGATCCATGATTCCTCTCCTATCCTTCCTGATTTCAACCCCAAATCCCATGGGGCTTAGAAAAAAAAAAAAAAAAAAAAAAAATACCAATAAAGTATCTTTGACTTTGTCCGGTACGAATTAGAAATTTATCTTTGTCAGCTTTAATAAAAATAATAAACTAAAAATAAGAAACATGAAAGAATTTGATAACAATCTGATAGATAAAAAAAGCAGATATATTTTTCCAGCTTTCATTTTTGGCTAATTATTTTAAAAAATGAGCCCTGTATTCGAACAAGAAAATAATCAAATACCCACCTCAAAATTTGAGTTATTACGTTTCAGGAATAACGAAAAAAAATATAATCCGTCGTAAGCTTTGCTTCAAAACTACTAAACCGATTTTATCGAAATTTGGCACAAAGACAACAGAGCGTTTGGCATTGTTCTTAACACCCCGACGGACACTGGGGCGAAACGCCAAATTATTGGACATTGTAGTTGTATACGCTGGGCTATCCGTGAAAGAACAGTACTTCCAAGTGACAACTCAAAATTAAGGGTGGTTCTATTGAAATAAATTAGTGGACTGCATAGATTTAAAATAAATAAAAATAATGGAAGCAAACGACGAAACACAATACATTTAATACAATGAAATACATATAAACAAGATAAAAAACAAATTAACCTAATAAATTTATATAAGAAAAAAATTAACCTAATTATAATTAAACAGCTGTAAGAAAATGTAGGAAACAAAATAAACCTAATTAAAATATTGTAGAAAATAGAAGAAACAAACTTAACTTAATTAATGCTAAAGATGTAAAAAAAATAGTTATCAAAATTAAACAGTTTCTTGAATAAGAATTAAGAAATTAAATGTTCCATTAATAGATGAGCTATATTCACGTGAAAAAGTCCAGTTGCGTATTGTAGAAAATCTCCGCATGGCGGCTTTTCCAAGTTCCAAGGGGAACGATAAGAAAAACTTCGTTTGCAAATATACGTATGAGAGCAGACTCGGGTCTAAACCCATCTACCATTTAGACCCTAGCTTAAAACACGCCGCTAGGCAGTAATAAAAACAATTGAAGTACGATCGTATTCTTTTTCTTTCTCTTCTATTCAAAACTTTTAATTATATTTAAAATAACTATTTTTAAACAGATAAAAAAAAATAAAGATTAACAAAAAATGATCTATTGATAAATATCGTAAAACTTATACAGTTTTCCTTTTTTTTTTTTTTTTTTTTTTTTTCATAAAACAGTCATGAAACCTCATCAGGCCATAACATATGGCGTGAACAGTAGTATTATGGCTAGACTGTTGGCCGAACAAAAAGCACCCCCATTATTTTTTAACGAGGAATCGATTTTTTGTAAGTTTTTGCGCAAACCAACATCTTTTGGTAAAAAAAAAAAAAATCAAAGTAGAAAAAAATAATTTATTAATAAATTTAGAGCATCAGGTGATAGTTTATTTTTACGATTTATAAGAATTAAAGACAATAATACGTTCATAAACATTAAAAACAAAGAAACTGGAATTTATAGGGAAAACATTTTTAAAAAAAACCAAGAGCTAAAAGGAAAAAAATTAAAAAAATTTTTTCCCTCGTAAACCGGAACGAACCCAGGTAATTATTAATGGAAAGTAAACTATAAACCTTCTAGTTAATTTCTGTGGTGGTAGATTTATGGGCGATTTTGAGCGATTTTTGTTATTAATGTTTTTTTGTTTTTTTCATTAATTAAAAAAAAGACAATCTTTCAAGATTACTAGACAAACGTTCAAAATTATCATTGACGAACAAATTGACTATTTATAAAGTACTAATAAAACCCATTTGGACTTACGGCATTGAGTTATGGGGAACAGCAAAAAGTCAAACATCAAAATTATTCAATCATTTCAATCAAAATTACTTAGGAAAATTATAAATGCCCCTTTTTACGTATCTAAAGAGACACTACATACTGACCTAGACATTCCATTCGTCATTGCAACTGCCACTGATCGCTACAATAAATTTCATGACAGACTGACCCTAAATTCAAACCCGCTGACTCAAAACCTATCAACTGCCACAAACCCATATAATCCGCCCAGAAGACTATCGAGGCGCTAGCCAAGAGACCTGAAATATTGAAAGTTATTAGTTTTTTACTTTCACTTACTATGTATAGTAAGGAAAAGTATTGCGATCGTGAAAATTTTCGAATTCCAGTTTTCAACGGAAATACACGTTTTAGGGTTCCCTGAGTACAAATAACCAAGTCTCACAAAAAGGTCTGTGTGTGTGTGTGTGTGTGTGTGTGGTGTGTGTGTGTGTGTGTGTGTGTGTGTGGTAACTCCCGGGCGGAAACGGTAAGTCCTATGAAACTGAAATTTCATATTTAAGACAACTATACGCCCGAGACGTGACAAAACTTTTTTCATCAAAATGAGCTTACCAGAAGAGGCACTTCATACCATGCATTTTCATTTTCATTTACACTTCATTTTGCATCTTTTTTCGATTTTCTCGAAAACGGTTCCGACGATTTTTATTAAACTCGCTATATCGATGTAAAATTTAATGGGCTTTAATATCATGTAGGTTTCTTCCGGATAAAAATGGTCTGACAGGGCTTAAATGCCGATATTTTAAATTTTCTTTCTCTAAAGTACCTTTAATTTTGTTGATTCTATAAAAATAACTATATTATCTTGTTACCACTGATGAAAAACAGGTAAATATATAAATTGAATGAATTCCATACCCAATTAAAGGAGAAAACAGAAAAAATATTTTTTTAATGCAATTTTTTGTTTTTGAACATAAGAGCAGTAATATATATGTATGATATACCGTTGGAAAGCTAAAGATTTTAGAAAAAATATTATCTCATACACAAGCTTTTGAAAGTTAATAGATAGTGATGAAAAGGCCTATAGAACTAAACTGATTATTTTAGATAATAATATAATAGATTTTTTAATAAAACACATGTTTCTATATAAATTCAATTTAATTAATTCTTTAATAGTTTCACGTATTTTTGTCTCTAACTGTACTTAAAAATTCTTTCATTGATTTTAACAACGTCGGTAAGTGAAAGTCGTGTGTTGCCCGCACCAGATTTTTTTTTAATCTATCTCACGTAGTTTGTTACATCTTTTGTTAGCATATTTGCTTATTGCATAAAAAGCAGATAGCAAATACAATTGTAATGCCAAAAAACTTCTATGTATAAATAAATAAATTCATTAATAAAAACTTTAAGAATCTATAAAACTTCAAGCCTCATAAACTTAAATTATGATAATAAAGTTAAATTAGCGGAATAAAGATGATTCATTAATTTTGGTTTATCAAAATAATTGTGGTATTTTTTTTAAAGGACGGTCGTATTAATAAGATATCTTAGGTGGAAATTGTTAATTGAAAAAAAAAAAAGAAGCTGATGATGGACAATGATAATAGAAACTAAGAAGAACCGCTTAACCAAAAAAATATGGGGAAATTCGATATTACAAATATTGGTGCTATGCCCACCGAATGAATAGGCTCGCCCCACTGTGCGATGTTGACAGAAGCCGATTAGTTTTAAAAATTAATAAATATATAAGTCCGACAGGGTTCCGAGACCTCATCAGTCAAGCCAGTCTCTGCAGGAGTTCCCCAAGGTTCTATCCTGGCCCCACTTCTGTACTTAATATACACATATGACTTACCGACAAACGAAAACATCCTAACTGCGACATATGCCGACGACACTGCAATTATTACTAAAAACACAGACCCTACACAGGCCAGTATGACTTTACAACATCACTTAGACAATGTACAAAACTGGTGTAGGAAATGGAAATTAAAGATTAACCACGACAAATCACTACATGTTACATTTACACTTAGAGATGGAACCTGCCCTCCAGTTTACATAGACAATCACCAGATACCACAATCAAACACAGTAACGCACTTAGGACTTATTTTTGACAAAAGGTTGACATGGGGTCCACACGTCAAGACTAAACGTAAAACTCTAAATTTTCGACTGAGACTATTGTATTCGATACTTCATAGACATTCTAAATTACCCATCAGACAGAAACTTAACGTATACACTTATTTATTAAAACCAATATGGACTTACGCTTGCCAAATATACGGACCAGCTAAAAAGACACACATACGAAAAATACAAACATTTCAATCGCAATTTTTAAGACTGACAACGAACTCACAACTATATGTTTCAAACGATACCCTTCATACTGACTTACGTATTTCTACTACAACAAACCACATTCGATCGACTTACAAACGATTTCACGATAAACTAAATGGACACATAAACAAACTTGTGCAAAACATGGCTACAACCGACATACCATCCATAACTCGGCGTAGGCTGAAAAGGAGTTGGATGAGGTACCTCCTGACCTAAAAATATAGTTATACTTAATGTCAGGAGGATGCACCACTGGGTGCTGTCTCCCTCATGCCTGACCACGCCATGTTTACTTAGATTTTAACACATTTGCTTATTGTAATTTTTTTTACAGGTGTAAATAAAATATTAAGTGAAAAAAATAAAATAAAATAATGGTTGAAATCAGTAATGAAATAGTGGAAACATAGCGTTTTGAAGTTATCAGTGGTAATTGGCCATTTTCATCTATACTAATATTATAAAACTGAAGAGTTTGTTTGTTTGTTTGAACGCGCTAATCTTAAAAACTACTGGTTCGAATTGAAAAATTCTTTTTGTGTTGGATAGTACATTTATCGAGAAAGGCTATATGCTATATAGCATCACGCTGCGACCAATGGGATTGAAGAATGAAAGAAAAAACGGAGGAAATTGACCTCGCATCCTAATGATTCCAAATGATTTACCTTTAGATTTTAAAATAATATAATTTCCCGTTGGATTATATTTTGTCGTAACAATTAATAAATCATTGGGGATAGGAATCGATTTATGTCAAGAATGCTTTTCACACTGCCTACAACAGTGAGTGTTATAAGTATTCGGAATTCCTATTTCTTTTCATTTAATAATTATATTTCACAACTATTAATTTATATAATCCTTTTTAATTCATAAATCTTTAAAAGAGACTTCCATAAAGCAAAATCACGAACCAGATAACCAATTTTTTTTTTTTTTTAGATTAAACAATTAATTTTGTAAAATTACCAGATCATTCAGTGTCTGTATTCGGAAATCGTTTCGTTGTTTAAATCGGAAATCCTATAGTTTAATCGTTTCAAATGTTCAAATTCTCACTGAATTTCAAATCGGAAACCACTTTATTCCGAATACTTTTGACACTACTATTTTTATATTTTTCTTAAATTAACGTTGAAACCGTTAAATATAAAATTGACTATTGTCGTGATTTTTGGGTTCGTCTAATGTATACCTTCCTCTTAACATTTTAAAGTGAGTACAATAACTCAATACTTTAAAAACAGAAATAATAACTCAAAAGCAAGTAAACTACACAATGATAGTGAATTCCGAATACTTTCAAAACTCACTGTATATGTCGCATTGTCAAGATCGGGTTGCGGAGAGAATCAGTACATTCTTCTTCCACATGAGAATAAAACTAAAAATATCAGCTATAACAGCTAGTTTAATATAAATTACTTTGTGCCTTGTCTATCTCAAGCTCTTTCATTAATTTTTTATTATAAACATAAGTTAATTGCCTATACAGCTATATAAATTATTACATGGTGATATAATTATTTGGAAATAATAATTTAACCTCAAATCTCTCTACTAAATATTTCACATATAAATTAAAGTAAATTACAGTAAACTCAGAATCACTAATTGCAAGCTCATGTAAGTTCATAATATATATACGTATTGTATCAAATCTCATTAAAACTTTCCAAGTATAATAATAATAATATCATTGACTACTTCAAACAACGATACTACAATAGATCTATATTGCTTCTCAAGCCTTTCTAACCGTCGCTGGCACGAATCCGTTTCCAACTTTCTCATCCGTTGTGCAACGGCTCTTCTTGGGAAACGGTATAAAAGACCTAGTTGCTGGAATGGAAAGGCCGTGTCTGCCGGAATGGAGGTGTCAGAGAACTGTATGACAGTTATCGCTAAACTTACAGCTCGATTTGCCTTTATACTCTGATGCACTTGCCATACCAAAGTAGGGTGCTTGAGCAGCCTGCGCATGGTTACGTAATGTGATCCCCTACAAATCCCATCAAACAACCTCTAACCTCCTCCGTTAACCCTGGTTCAACTTATACGATATCCTTGAAATCCACTAAACAGAATGATGTAAGGTTGCCCGCATTTTTTCGGCGTAAACAACTCATGTCTTCATAAGATTGTGAGTACCACTACTGTTATCAATGTTAAAAGCTTCTTTTTGGACCCGAAGGTTCAATGCTGATACACCAAAATCATCAAGGAACATCTTTAAAGTATTTCAAGATAGTTATTAACACTAGTTAGGGTGCTGATCGTAAAAGCATGGTAACTCTGTTTAGGACTCTCATAAGGCTAAAATTGGATTACGTTTGCGGTGCTTTTAACTCTGTCTCAAGTCGAACTCTAAAACTACTTGAATACAAAATACCGGTTTTCGGACAGCTACCGGTGCTTTCTGTTTCAGCCCTTCTATTAGCTTGTGTGTTGAAGCTGGTGAACCTCCAACTTGACCTTATATCCTGGCTGCTAAGATCCCTCTCCGAACATCTCTCTTTCCCTTACCAAATTATTAAAACAAAAAAAAAATTCCATACACATTAGGAATTTCAAAAACTTCAAGATAGACACGGGTATTGCTGATTACGTATATTCTGATGGCTCTATGAGATCATTAGGTGTGGGAGCATCGGTCGTGTGTGAAGGCAGACAACATCTATTTTCCCTTTCTCCACTCTGTAGCAACTATACTTCGGAACTGATTATGAACTGAAATTTATAAAAGTTTAAATGTTATTCACGCTACTAAAACAACTATTATTTGACTCCTTATCGGCCATGCTCAGCTTGGAACACCCTTTCTCCACCGACTCTCCTATTCAAAATATTCTTTTATCATTGCATTCCACAATTGTTGCTAATACTTTAGTTTTTTTCGTCTGGGTACGGAGCCACTGCGGTACAGTTGGCAATGAACTCGCAGATCGTGCAACCAAAGAAGCAATAACAGATAGCATTCCGTTTATTGGGGTGCCTGTTGGTGACTATGTTTCTGTCGTCAACCAGCGGATACGGTCGAAGTGGGGACAGATTCGGCACGGCACTACAGACAAGTTAAGGGAAGTAAGAAGGGACATCTCCGATTGGCATTCGTCCCTACGACAAAAGCGTAAGGAAGAGGTTATCCTGGCGCGCCTGCGCATTGGACACACCCGACTAACTCACGGACATCTCATGGCACGGGAACCTCCTACAGACTACCCAACATGCGGTTGCCTGGTTACTGTGAAACACGTTTTGACAAAGTTTATGTCTCATGATACATCAGAGCTCATTTTGCAATTGGCACTGACTTACCAACCGTTCTATTGGGTTGTGTCATATGAAATGTCCGTTTTAAAGGTAAAGGATTTTTATTAAAAATACGATATGAAAACAAGATAATTTTATTCGAAGTATTTACCTTCTTTTTCTATACATTTTTCTCAACGTGACACCAACTTGTTTAACCCCGAACTGAAAACCTCTTAGCTTTGAAGTGTAACAAAATCTGAAAACGCACTTTTCACTTGATCATCATTTTCAAAAAGTTTTCCTTTGACAAAGTTGTCTAAATTCCTGAACAGGTGGTACTCTGTTGGAGACAAGTCGGGAGAATATGGTGGGTGCGGAAGAAATTCGTCGCCCAGTTCTTTCAATTTTTGCACAGTATGTTTTGAAACATGGGGTCTTGCTACCGCTCAGTGAGATCATGAGGTACCCATGTATCGAGTTTTTTTACTTTCTCGATAGACTTTAAATGTCTGAAAACGGTAGATGCACTTGAATTTAGTTGTGCTAAGAGTCCTTTAACTGTTTGGTAGGGGTTTCCTTCCACTGTATGTTTGAGGACATCGTTGTCTATTACGGACGGAGGTCTTCCTCGGGGAAAGTTTTCCAAGTAGGTATCCCCAGCTGAAAACTTAGCAAACCAACGGCGAATGGTCCGTTCATTAACACTCTCTTCCCCAAAAGCCTTGCAAATATTTCTAGCGGCCTCAGCTGCTGAATGGCCGAGTTTAAACTCGTAACAAAAATATTACTCGAAAATCGCGTGTTTCCATATTCATATTTGGAGGTATACTAAAAAGTGGGTAATTGATTGGGAAGCTAATGTTTATAATACAAAGGTAGAGGATTAATAACTGTTTACTTTAAATATGTAATTATTCGGAAGAAAACAACAGAGACCTGCAAAATCCTTTATGTATTTTAGAAACTATAAAAACGGACATTTCATGTAAAACAACCCAATAAAAACAGCGTCTTTCTCCAAGAAGTGTTGAGTGCTGTTTAGCTAGAACAGTGGTTACTAAAATATCTAAAATATCTCGCGATACCTCCATACAATCATTTCAATGGCAATGACCCCTATAATATAAGGTGTACATTTAGAATTTTTAGTAGGCTACAACGTAATCAGAATAAAAAATAATCAGTCTCCAGGTGTTTACTTCAATTCGCAAAATAATGAATTACCACAATTTATTGTTGAACATGAAATTTTTGAATGGAGTTAAAAATCCTTTGTTATAACGCCGTTCAAAGGGAACGTAAAATGGTGGTACAGAGACTGTGCCAAGTCAGGTACTAATCATTTCACAAGGATCTCCATTCCAATTAAACCTGGGTTGGCAAAATTTAGGGCTACCAATTTAATATCGTCCAATAGCCACAGGAGCATAAAACGACTTTCAATAAATACAATTTAAAAAAAAATTCTGGTGCGGGCAACACATGACTTTCACTTACCTCCGTTTTTAAAATCGATTAAAGAATTTCCAAATGCAGTTAGAGATAGAAATGAGTGAAACCATAAAAGAATTAATTAAATTGAATTAATATAGAACATGTGTTTTATTAAAAACTATTATATTATTATCTAAAATAACCAGTTAGTTTTATCGTCTTTTTGTCACTCTTTATTCCATTTTACTAGCTTGATAAGATAATATATTTTCTAAAGTATTTCTCGTTCAAACGGTATATTATAAGTCTATATTACTGTTATAATATACTATGTTACTGTATGCGCGCTGTGCTTCATTGACAGCCCGCCAGACTCCAGCACCGTCAACATGAATTTTCCTTTTCGGGAAACCAAAAAACAGTTAGTTTTATCGGCTATTCATCACTCTCCATTACTCATTACGATTCCGTGAATCAGATAATATTTTTTCAAAATCTATATTACTGTTGTTGTGTTCAAAAACACAAGAAATGCATAAACAAATATTTGTTATGTTTTCTCCTTTAGTTGTTTATCAAATTTGCTCAACGTGCATATTTAGCTGTTAATTATCAATGGTAACAAGATAATATAATTATTTTTATAGAATCTACAAAATTAAAGGTACTTTAGAGGGAGAAAATTTAAAATATCTGCATTTAAGCCCCATCAGACTATTTCAATCAGAATGAAACCTACATGATATTAAAGCCCATAAAATTTTACATCAATATAGCGAGCAAAATCGTTAGAGCAGTTTTTGAGAAAATCGTAAAAAAGTGCTAAATGCATGGGATAACGTAGGACTTCCGGTCAGCCGAATTTAGTGAAAAAGTTGCTGTAACATCTCGGGCGTATAGTTGTCTTAAATATGAAATCAGATGTAAGCGGACCAATTGAGGATTATTTAGTTCAGTATTATCTTGGGGATATTGTGGGAGTATTTTTTGGAGAGAGTGGTCGTATGTGGATCGAATATTTCCATTCGATAAGATTATTATTGTTGTAAGAATTCATTTTGTTTCATATCGGCAGTAGTTTATTATTGGGGAGCAAGTGGCTGTGTGGCTAGGCTCTCACGCTAAAGGTCGTGAGATCGAATTCCAGTCCCGGAGGGACTTTCACTCTCAGCCCCTCCCCCGAGGATGTGAGACACGTCAGCTAACTGGTGGCCACTCGCAAAAATAGGCTTTGAGAGCGATGGCCCTACCCTAAAACATTTCATCAAGAAACGTGACTATATTATCGGAGGATATGACACCACATGGCCAAGGGCATACACGGCCTGTCGTGCCAGAGAAAAAAAAAATTATTTCATTCACAAATTTATTATTATTTTTTGTTTTTTTTGCAGGTAAAAAAGAAATTTCCAAAGTAATTTCCTCTTCTAGACCTATTAAAATGTTTACATAAAGGAATATCAGGAGAGATATGACTGTGAGTCACAGTCTAAAGGAAAGGATAATTATCAGTCAGTCAGCCAGCTGGTACCATGGTTATCCAAGGCCGAAGCATCTTCACCGCCAAGGAATGGCACACTTAAGAAGGCTGCGTACTAACTATGGTTCCACAAAAAAACATCTTGGCTTAATCAAAATTGAAAATAATGGCAATTGTTCCTGAATACCCGCGCCACATTCTATTCAGATGTGGAAAATAGGTTAAGGAAAGAGAAGAGGTAATTCAACTTGAAGAAAAGCCATCTTTTTACAAAGATTAGATAAAGGAAAGATGATCAAACAGTTCTTCATCAACACTCAATGCAAAATATGAGAAAAGAATTTAAAGAAACTATATACTCATTCACACCTGTTTCGTCCACCAATCTCTTTCAATTCAACACTTCCATTGGAAAGACTAATATTCTGCCGGATAGCATTGTGTGACCTAAAGTTATATTTGAGATATAAAATAAATAAATTAAACAACAGGCAAATAAAAGGTAAACAAAATGAATAAAAAATAAACTAAGGAACATTAAAAACAAAATATTTAATCTGTTTAGAATACAAAAGGAAAAAAAATAAAGTTACGAAATAAAATTAAAATAAACCTTTTAAAGCTGTAGAAACTAATAAAACCTAAAAACTTAAAACTAATACAATTAAGGAAAAGGGAAAGAAAAGGGTACTTGAGAGTTCAATTGTAAAAAGCGTGATGGTCGCTGTACGCGTGCAGTCCGTCGGCTGATAGTGCGCTGAGTACTCGGAGAGAGCCAAGAAAAAACATATTCCCGAAGGAATATGAAGAAGGGAGACCGTAGGTACTTCCGCGGGTGATTGCATAGAGCGTCTAAAAAACCACTATTCCCTAAGGAATATGAAGAAGGGAGACCGTAGGTACTCCTGCATGATCTAGCGTCCAAAAACAACTGAACTGAAAGATAAGCCGGCGTATTGCTGAAGGCGTAAACAAACTAGTTCTCTTTGGATGTAAACATACCGCTGGCTTCCTTTCTTCGAAATACAATACTTAAAGTTTAACTAGGAGATATCTTAAAATTAGAATTTATAATAAAAATTACCAAAGTGTATACATTATATAATGAAAATGTTTAATATAAAACAACAAGTATTTAAATGAAGTAACATGTAAATGAGTAATAAAATATAACACATTCGGGCCCGAACAACACCATTTAGTAAATAATTTTACATGTGTTGACCAAATAGGATTTGGTTTCAAATCTTGAAGGTCACAGCGAAAAAAAAAAAAAAAAAAAAAAAAAAAAAAAATGAATCAATCAAACATAGTTAATATTTTTTTTTCTTTTGGAATATAAAATGAAGAAACACGTAGTTGAGACGATGGGAGGCGGTACTATAAATGCTGACACGATGGAAATGCTTTGCGTTCCTTCATGACTATCCTCAACATCTGTAGTCATCATTTCATCAGCACTTCTACTAAAACGTCTACGGCGGCCCCAATGTCTCTCGTCGGGAACAGGCCACATTACAGAACGTCACTCACGGCTGTTTTGCGTTACTTTTCAATAGCAAAGTTTTTTTTTTTTGGTTTTACAGGCAAAGCCTATCAAACATTTAAAAATTCACAAAGTAATAATAATAATAATAATTCTTTATTTATTCTGGGACAAGTCCCTTTAGAATAATACAGCAGGAAACATAAAGTGGACTTCAGACTATAGTCTTAGAGTATAATACAATAATTGAAAACAATAGAATTGAACTAATAACCCCAACAAAGAAGATAACACAAAAGATAAATTCTAATAAAAATGCAAAAACAAGTACAATAAAAAAAATCTGGTGCGGGCAACACACAACTTTCACTTACCTCCATTTTTAAAATCAATGAAGAAATTTTCAAAAACAATTAGAGATAAAAATAAGTGAAACTATTAAGGAATAAATTAAATTGAATTTATATAGAAATATGTGGTTTATTAAAAAATCTATTATATTATTATCTAAAACAATCAGTTAGTTTTATGTTTATTTCATCACTCTCTATTAACTTTTAAAAGCTTGTGTATGAGATGATATTTTTTCTAAAATCTTTAGCTTTCCAACGGTACATCATACATGTTTATTACTGCTCTTATGGTCAAAAACGAAAAATTGCATTAAAAAATATTTTTTCTGTTTTCTCCTTTAGTTGGGTATCGAATTTATTCAATTTATATATTTACCTGTTTTTCATCAGCGTTAACAAGATAATATAGTTATTTTTATTAAAATTAAAGGTACTTTAGAGGAAGAAAATTTCAAACATTTAAGCCCTGTCAGACCATTTTGATCAGAATAAAACCTACATGATATTAAAGCCCATTAAATTTTACATCGATTATAGCGAGTTTAATCAAAATCGTCGGAACCGTTTTCGAGAAAATCGAAAAAAAGGTGCAAAATGCATGGGATAACGTAGGACTTCCGGTCAGCTCATTTTGATGAAAAAAGTTCGGTCACATCTCGGGCGTATAGTTGTCTTAAATATGAAATTTCAGTTTCATAGGACTTACCGTTTCAGCCCGGGAGTTACCACACACACACACAGACCTTTGTGCGGGACTTGGTCATTTGGACTCTGGGGAGCCTAAAACGTGTATTTCAGTCTAGTCAGTCTAGTAGGGTAGGGTAGGGTGCATTCTTGTCACATGTCTATAAAAGGTGATTCGTCTTTTCCGGATTATTACCGTATCAATCATGGATATGTAATTTATCATTATGCCGCCTTCTGTACTCCTCATTCTCTTTGACGGGACCCATGACGTTAATCAAAATTTGTTTCTTTTTGGCCTCCAGCTTCTCGATCAGACCTTCTTCGATCATCGAGAGGCATTCTGATGCGTATAAGACCTCCGGACGGATAATAGTACAGCACTGGCATACCTATGCATTGAAAGGTATGGACCCTTTTATTGTAGACGACCTTGGTTAAATGTCATTTCCACTTGGTTCATTCGTAGTGTAAAGACTTCTTCCTCCGACAAGTTTGATGTTATCAGTTCTCCCATATATTTGAACTGGTCTATCTACTCGTTTTATTTTGTCTTTTTCCCCCGTGAGCTCTATGAGTATCATCTTGATATTAGTAAAACATTATAACATTTGCAGATCTGATAAATGCGTATTATTATTCAGTTGTGAAATTACTTAGTTCGCGGCTTCTATCAAGAAACTTTTTTTTTATTTAGAAGAAATTTACAACTACATTATACAATAAAATACATTAAAAAAATGTGCTAATAGATCAGGTGGGCGTAATACAGGCATGTGAAGAAACTACCCAGTGGTAGCACTTCAAAATTTATTCAGCTAAGTAGGTCTCGAGGCCACCGTCTTTTCAGCCGCCTAGGAAGAATGATCAGGAAAAGTAGATTAGAGTTTGCGGACGAGTGGGTTGGAGTGGAGAGCTAATTTGGAATAAAAGGAGGAATATCTAGTTCGGGCTAGATCTGCGACTAATGGGATATTTAGGTCTTTATGAATTATTTTATTGGTGGAGTTTATTGGAGGATTTTGGATTGCAAGGATAGAATGCGGGAAGAATTGGATGGTTTGGTGGATCTCCATAATTCAATCCCATATGTCCAAATAGGCCTAAAGATGGTTATATAAATTCATTTTTTGTAGTATGTGGAAAGTTTTGATCGTTAGTCCAGTAAGTGTTGTAGTAAGCGGTATCTACGAGATGTTTCTTGTCGTTTCAGTCTAGTGTGAGGATTCCAAGTAAGACGTTTTTCTAGATGGAGTCCTAGGTACCGGATCTGAGGTGAGTGGAATATTGTTAAAGGAAATAGTGGGACAGGCGGACATAGGTTTTCGACGAAGGGTGAAGGTAATTTGATGGGATTTAGTAAGGTTGATTTTAACTCTCCACTTTTGACACCATTCTTCAATGGAAGAAATGTGAGACTGAAAGGTTTTGGAAGCAACAGATGGGTCATTATTTACGGATAACACACATGTGTCATCTGCGTAGGTTATGAGGAAAGTGTCAGGATGGATTGGAATATCAGCTGTATGTATGGTACAAAGGATTGGGCCAATCAAGAAACTTAAAGATTAGAATATACAAAACTACGCGAGTGTGAAACCTAATTATGTATTTAGTCCTAAATAACCTAAACCTGCCTTTAATAATGCTAAACCAATATATATGAAAAATCTGTAACTTATGGATTTTTTAATGTGTAAATATATGGGGTTATGATATTTACTCCTAAAAACATAAAGAAACCTAATCCTTTATATGAAAAACCTAAAACGTATACTTTACTTTTGAAAAACGTACCTTGGAATAAAAAACTGTATTTAGAATTTACGCTGATGGTATAAAGATATAAGTTAGACCGAACTTCTTATCATTGTTATTTAGAGTCGTAAAAAGCTAATGAAACTTTATCAACTCTAAAATAATATCTACGATCTCGAAACGAAATAAAAAATGTATTAAATTTTATTTATATTTTATTAAAAGATGAGATCAATATCGATCGGGACTGTCACATTAAGTAGTTAAATCGTTCCAAGATCAACAAATTATTTCAGACATTGAAACTTACGACATTCTTTTGGTTGAGCATCGAGTAATTTAATCTTTACGTTTTTTGTTTAGCTGAGAAGCTCAAGATGCTTCTTCTGCGGTTTAATCAAGGGTCAGTGGAGCAAATTAGTTCGTTTCTTAAGGCGTCAGGGAAACGTGCACTCAACACGACACAGCTCATAATGAACCTCTTCGTTAAATTTATTGTTGGTACTATTAATATTGTATTAAGATAATAATATAGTATTCTATATTACCCAAAGAGAGATGAGGCCACTGGGGAGTTTAGAAGGTTGCACAACGCGGAATTACGGAACTTGCATCCTGTGAATATAATTGAGCTGATTGCATCGCGGAGACTCAAATGGGCGAGTAAAGTTGTTGGGCTCGATGACGAGCGGATTCCGAGAAAGTTGGTATTTGCTGATCCGACTGGTAGGCGTCCGAAAGGTAGGCCGAAGCGGAGATGGGAGGATTGCGTTAAGGCTGATCTCGGGGGCTTGGGCTTGAATGGTGAACATTGGACGAGTCTGTGTAGGCGGAACTTGGTGGTATCGGCATCGAACCTTCGGGTTCGCTAAGCCTATTATTATTATTATTATTATTATTATTATTCTATATTACCACACTGACATACTCAAGGACATCATCAGAAAACGCTGGCTAACTTTCTATAGGCTCATACAGAGAATGGACAACACCAGATTTACAAAGAGAATCTTTGATGTAGTAAACCGGTCAAGCCAAAAAAAGCAAATTGGTACATAACATAGAGGAAGACTAGAGGCAGTTGGGGGTCAACAAGCAAATGATCGTAAACAGAGAGGGATTCGGAAACAAAATTAGGAACACAAAACTTATGGTAAATAAGAAGAGGAAGATAGGAGACCGTCAAAGGATGAGGAAATTTTGGGAAGTGGTGAGGAGGAAGGTAGCGAGGGATTGAGGATTTGGCATCGTCAGGTATTAGAGTTCTAACACTGTCCATAAAGGAAAAAATTATAGAAGTAAATGAATGAATTGAGACGTTGACTTCCAAAAGGTACTAAAGAACATTTTTTACGAAATTGATTTTTTTACATATTTGTATTCTCGTCATTTGGTTTTATCTAAATATTCTATTTGATGTCATTTAATGATTTCTCAAGTCCTTAAAAAACGCGATATAGAAATGCGGTCATTTCTAAAAGTACTAATTACGCATTTATTTTCGTCCCAAATCATTCTAAAATATTTCATTTCATAACTTTAATATGATATTATTATTATAGTAAAAAAATTATTCTAAATTTTAATGCAAAAAGACCCAAATTAGCTTGTTTAATAATATAGTAATGAGAGATTTTCGCGCTTCCTGTAAAATTTTCTAGAATGGATATAGTACCTTTTGGAAATCAACGTCTCAATTGAGCGTTATATAAAACAGACAATTTTACAAAATAAACAAAATTTGTTGTTTTTGTTAAATCAATTTTAATCGGCCGCCATTTTTAAAATAACCAGATGATATGAACGTCTAGGTGTTAAGATCATCTTTGCGTACCCTAGTATTTTTGTTTTGAATTTTAAAATTTGAAAATAATAATTCCAAAAAAAAAAAAAAAAAAAAAGAAAAGTGGAGTTTGTGGACGAGAACGGTAGTCTACCAAGCCCAAGCTTGTTCAATTTCAATCCTAGTCGGTGTGGACTTTTTCAAGCATATAATTAAATAGGGATTTACCTAAAACCTCTTCTTCGGGTGTGTACGACCAACTGGTGGCCACTTACAATAATAGGCTGAAGGACCTAACCTATAACAATCATCGATAATCGCAAGTGAATTATCATAGAAAACTTTGAACAGCCGATACCACTAAATACTGCCTACACATTTTCGTCCAATGATCACTGTTCAAGCCCAAGCTCAGACTTGACACATCCTCCTACTGACGCTTCGGCCCACCTCTCGGACGCCTACTAGTCGGTTCAGCGAATAACAACTTTTTCGGTATCCGTTCTTCACTGAGCCCATCAACATTACACGCCATGCTATCGACTCAATTATGCTAACAGGGTACAAGCTCCGCAATTCCGCTTTGTGCAACCTTCTGAATGCCACAGTGGCATTATCTCTCTTTGCACCGAATAAATAATTAGTAATATATTTTCGAAAACCTTAAGGCATTGTTCAGTCTTCAAAGTAAGCGGGCACATTTCACATCCGTAAAGGACCGTCGGAAGAATAATAGTTTTATAAATTCCTACCTTTTAGTTTTTAGATAGAAGTTATTTAGCAACTGAATAATAACACGCATTTCCCACTTTTTACAGAGACTTTATTTCTTCCTGGATTTAATTTTTTTTCTAGTTATCCTTGAACTCTCGTATTTTTCGACACTTAAAAAAAAAAAAAAAAAAAAAAAATATTTAAATACAGATTACTTCGCAAAATAAAGAAATAATTAGTAAGTTATGATTTGAAACTTTGCCTTCTAAGTCAGATCTGTAAAACATATTACTGTGCGGGTTGCCTATCACTAGGAGGAAGGCGTTGCCTCACGCAGGACAATGTGACGGCTCCATTCATATTGTTACACCACCCTAAATGCCTACAGATGGCAGTGCAAGCACCCCTTGGGACCTACCCACCATACCCTAGGGCAATGGTCCCGTTGGACCCCAGGGGGCCCGCAGGCGATAACCAGGAGGTTCGTGAGATGTCATTTGAGAAGTTATTTTAACCCTCCGTGGGTAAGCTGATTTTAAGCTTGTACATGGTAAGGTGGGGTCGGTCCGACCCGATACTTTTAGAAAAAAGTTTAAACTTTTTTTGAGGTGTTAATTTTAATAGTATTGCATATTATTTAATATAATCAACCAAAATAATAGTTATTAAAAGAAAAATAAACATTTGGATCCATGCAACGACTAGAAGATTCCACTTGCACGAAATGCGACAACATCCAACAAACAGTTAAACATTTACTAACATAATGCAAGCGATAAGAGAATTTGAGAAAAAGGATTGGACTGCCACATACCCTGCATGAAATACTCTACGACGGAGAGGAACACATATCTGTTCCACACATATCACGTACCTAAAGATGGTAGGATACTACAACAGAATACAATGTATCTATGATGACGCCAATGACCCTGTAGGGTCAAATATTTCATTTAATAACAAATAAAATAAAAAAAAGTTGATAAATTACTTAATATTGCTAAGTAACAAATAATGTCTAACGACTAAGTACTAAAACAAAACACAAAGGGTAAAAAAAAATGATTTAAGATATTATAATAACCAAAAGTAAAGTAAAATAGTTTAAAAAATAGGTAAAGTAACAAACAAAACTTGTGAAAAAAATCTGGTGCGGGCAACACACGACTTTCACTTACCTCCAGTTTTAAAATCAATGAAAGAATTTTCAAATACACTTAAAAATAAAAATACGTGAAGCTATTAAAGAATTAATTAAATTGAATTTATATATAAACATGTGTTTTATTAAAAAATCTATTGTATCTAAAATAATTAGTTCTATCTGCTTTTCATCACTCTTTATTAACTTTTACAAGCTCTTGGGTATTAGATAATATTTTTTTTCTAAAATCTTAAGCTTTCCAACGGTATATTACTGTTGCTATGTTCAAAATAAAAAAAATACATTAAAAAAATATGTTTTCAGTTTTCTGCTTTAGTTGTTTTTTTAATTCGCACAAGTTACATATTTATCTGTTATTTATCAATGCTACCAAGATAATTTGGTTATTTTTTATAGAATCTATAAAATTGAAGGTGCTTTAGTGGAAGAAAATTTAAAATATCGGCATTTAAGCCCTGTCAGACCATTTTGATCAGAATGAAACCTACATGATGCCAAAACCCATTAAATTTTACATCGATGTAGAGATCGTTAGAGCCGTTTTTGAGAAAATCGTAAAAAAGGTGCAAAATGCATGCTATAAAGTGGCTCTTCCGGTCAGCTGATTTTGATGAAAAAGTTGCTTTAGCATTTCGGGCCTATAGTTGTCTCAAATATGAATTTTAATTTTCGTACACCTTTTCGTTTTCGTGCTAGACATACCACAAACACACAAACCTTTTTGCGGGACTTGGTTATTTGGACCCAGTAGTCCCTAAAACGCCTATTTCCGTTGAAAACTGGAATTCGAAAATTTTCACGATCGCAATACTTTCCGTTACTGTATATTTCATATATAGGTAAGTGAAAGTAAAAACATATAGTTAAATATTTAAAAAAAAATAACATATAAAATATCTACAACTATCGTAATCATAGTAATAAGTATTATCTTATATTTCCCCTTGTTTATAATTTTATTAGATAAGTACTATACAAGATGGCTAACACTGAAGTGCTCTCCTCACAACAATGTATTAATAATTGTATATGATAAACTTCTCGAGCGTATAGTGGAATTAGATATGTAATTTCGTTTTCGTGCTAGACTTATCACACACAGAGCTTGGTTATTTGGACTCAGGGGACCCTAAAATCTTTATTTCTGTTGAAATTCGAAAATTTTCAAGATTGCTATACTTTCCCTTAATATATTTATATATATTTAATTCAATAACTGAGTTATTTTTCAAGATAGAGAAAACAAATTATTAGTGTCCTTATTAGAACATTCCTTTTCGTACATAAAACTAATTTTATATTTAATAAACAGGGAAATAATTTACAGCCACCCGATAAAATTGAACTAGTACATTGCTTTGGATTCCCAAAAAATTTAAACGGTTCAAATGTTTTTTGTGCCAAAAGCCATTCAAGGATTACGGAGGGTGAGTCACCCCTCATCGGACGGCTCCAGACAAGAGGAGTGGATGAAGTCATGTAGGGATTCCCAGGCCTTACAAATCAGGGAACGCATCGCCCCTCATCAATACAGGAGGTTATTGTATAAACAAAGCTAAACGGACAATGAAGTCTGGTCGTTGTTAGGGGAGAACGAAATACCAGGTTCCTACCACACAGTTGACTGTGGGATCCAGTAATTCAATGGAAAGTTTTTTAAAAATATAATATGCTGTCTAAACGTATTACACAATAATTCTGTTTTAAAGCCAAAAAAATATATTTAACATTGATGACCTTCATCAAGGTGTCTCAAGAAGCACCAATTAGGAAAATCAGACCAGTCTTTTGCAGGAGTGGGAAGGATATATTTCGTTGGAAGAGAGTCCGAAATAGGTCCCAATTGGCAAAAAGTTTCCGAATTGAGTCCCAGCGTTGGTTTTACAGTACCCTAGTTGAGTCCCGCCTTGTCCATGGAAAAGGTGTTAGGTATTTGGATAGGCTTACTGGTAAATCCAGGTTCAGAAGGCAAAATGACAGCTTGAATGGTTCGGAGACATGACTTATGAAAAATCACATAAGATTAAAAACATAAACATTAGAAAAAAAAATGAGTTAAATGATTTATTATTCATAAAAGAAGGAATTTTTGTGTACCACAGATTGCAGAGTCGTTTGGAATCAAGGAAATAAAGGAAGGAAAGAAGACATTTTTAGACAAACCTCAGTATTATTAAAGTTGTAATGAGAAGTTCTTGTATTTAGTTAATACAAACCATGCTTGTATATATCAGGTCAAAAGTTGAAATTAAAATCACTTCATTGTGAAGAATGAAATTGAACACATCCTTTCGTAGGACCTCCATAAAATAACTTCCAATCCACACTATCGTGATTCGAAACGGCACCGTATACTCGTAATCCATGCTGCTAAGATGATAACGCGATGTTGGAGACACCACTGTCAGATGCAGAGAGTTCTCTGCCTAATATGCAGGAAGATCTATTCAGTGTTTTTATAGCTACTATAATTTGCAACATCCCGATGAATACGTTCGACGTAGGTCAAATTGTCGAAATTATTGAAACAAACCATTAATAGGTGGGAATTATAAATTTTGTTTTTCTTGACCGCCATTTGGGTTATCTATATCGACTGTTGATAATCATTATTAACCTTTAAAGTTGTCTGTTTTTTTGGATGAAGACGAAATGGGAGCTGAAAAGTGGTTTACGTCCTGTCCTACTCCAATTATGACGAAGCAGCACTTGTAATATTAGTAATGTATCCTTATACTATCCTTAACCAGAGTACGACAGGACCAGATGCTTTGCATAGGACTCTCGTAGAATAAATATGAACACGCCCAAGATGAATTGAAACTATGGCCGCTCAATGTTACTAAGGTTTCGGAGAGTAGAGTGGGTTATGTGCGTTGCCAAGCAATCTGATCACGAAAACTTGGGATAGTATAATTACGAGTTGGCGCCCCAGTGGCGGAGGACTTTTAAATGTGGCATAAATCTCTTGTCCTCACCTCCTGAACCAATAAAACCCACGCATATTTTAAAAAGGTGTGTTGGGTGTTTTACCAAAGTACTCGCTTCGGCAGTAGATATACTAAAATTGGAATGATACAAAACAGAGAAGATTAGTATGGCCTCTGCTCAAGGATGACACGCAAAAATCGTGAAGCGTTCCATATTTTTCGAATTGTCTGCCGATGGTTGGAACTAGCCAGAGATCCCTACTCTAGTAAGTAGTGAAATCACCCAATGATGGCCAACACCCTGAGGTAGCCAAGATTACAAAAAGGATCTGGTGGCTCCTCGTGTCGCAGGCGGGAAACGTCTCATCGGTCGGCTCGGGTTCTCTTGAGGTGGGCTAGACTAAACTCGCCAAGAGTCTGTTAGGAGGATCTGAGGAGGCAGCCCTTCCGTCTGACTAGGAGAGCGAGGGCTGATAACACTTACTTCTCGAACTTTTTCATCACAAGGTCCAAAAAAATCATTTGGCCATGACCCACCCAGGGTTGTAGCGCCACGGAGATAGATATATAGGGGTTACCAACAAAAAAAATGTTACTTAGGTGACAACACTCCAACAACGTTGGCAAACATGGACGTATAGCTTTAGAAACAGTAATTATTGTGGTTTATAAGATAATGAAAATGTCTGTCCAACGAAAGAATGGCTGACCGCTGAAGATATAGGAGGCCTTGACCCCACGAGGGTTGCAGCGTCAAAAATTATGTTGATCTTCATGATACCCGTCATCTGATGTCGTTAGCAACCTCGCTTGAAAATCCTCCTTCCCTCCCTAAATATCAGTAATTATTCAGAACTATTGAAGACGACTGGCTGATAGTATAACAGTCGGACCCCAATCAGATTTTCGAGTTGGAAATCCATCGAAAACTAATTTGCTGGCCACCATTAGCTAATTTATGATTACTTTAAGATTATCCGGAAGATGCAACGCATTCATCCACTGCCCTCAATTTTTATGAAGAGCTACAATATCAAGTGCTTTATCAATAATGATAAGAACCGTATAACAAACATCCTTATCTATATATTTGAGATGGAAGAATCAAAGAGATTAGATTAATTACAATAATATAAGTGAAAGGAGTTGCGAAAACGCAACAAAACTAAAAAAGACAATTGGTTCTTTATCAAAAAAGCTTAGATGAAGTGCGAAAACGGTAGAAAAAATACATAGCTATATCAATATCTCTGCATACCTCCGTTCAGTCAAACTTCGACATACACAGTAATAAGTAATCAAGATTGGTCTGAAATGAGACGTGAGAACCTTACATAAATGCAACACCCTTTCTTGTTTTCTATAATATTAGATTGTTAAGGCCAGCCAGACAGGTACGTCTTATAATTTAGTCAGATATTCTTCTTACATTATATTCTTTAATACTGTCCTTGGTGTTTTCTGTTGGTAAGAAAAGTAAAAATTCGTGTTATTATTTAGTTAAGAAATTACTTAACTAGCGGCTTCTATCTAAAATCTTGAACGTTAGAACATATAAAACTATTATTTTTCCGACGGTTCTTTACGGTGTGAAACGTGTTCGCTTACTTTGAAGGATGAAAAACGTCTTAAGGTTTTCGAAAATAAGGTACTGCGTAAAATATGTGATCCAAAGAGAGATGGGACCACAACGCGTAATTGTGGAGCTTGTACTCTGTGAATATAATTCAATTATTAGCATCGCGGAGATTCAAATGGGCGTGTAAGGTTGTTGGGTTCAGTGAAGAACGAAAACGTTGGCATTCACTGAACCCGCTGGTATAATGTGCGAAGCGTCGATGAGAGGATTGTGTTTAGGTTGGCACTATTTAATGGTATCGGCATCGAACCTTCGGGTTATTATTATTAAGAAAAGTAAAGAATAATACTGCTATTTAACTGTTCCACAAACAAGCTAACATAAAGTTTAAGCATCACTTAAGATCGTGCAAAAAAAATATATAGGCTGACATGCAATTCCCAACGACTTTATTGGATCCGCAATCTAACTATGCGGATTTTCAAATGTACAAGCATTATAAAACTGTATTTATAATAAAACGTGGTACATTTAGGAAGACAAATAAAATACGTCATGCTCTATAAATCATTAAACACTCATTAATCGGTAGATTTGCAATGTGTCAAAAACATACGGCGACATGCATTTGACAAGTCCGTGAATGATTGTCCGTGATATGAATTGTAATCATATCGAATGGTCAATCGAACTTAAGCTTTGATTAAAGTAAGGATCAATAAATCCATTGTTTCTTTAGAAACAGGATTCTTCTCAATTGTCAACTTATAAATAGATAAACTAAAACGCTTATGTGTCTAGTGTTGAAAAATTGTTCTGCGATATGTACCATCTCCAAATCGGACGAATGAGATCCTTAAGAGAAAGATAATAATTCGGTTTGGGGTGTGAGAGTCAGCTGAACGAACAAGAAGCTGCAAGGAGTTGACAATTAAACTATTTTATACGTAAGGGAAAGACTAAGATTGGGCTGGACATCTTATCTCTGGACATCTGGTAGCTTGCATGAATTGCAAGGGTAAACCGCGAAAGACCAAGTAAGAAAAACTGCATGAAGCAGATAGACACGGAAGACCGAAACCCGATTAAAGGAAGGAGTTGCTCACGGGTGCTAGAATCTTCTGGCATTCCAAACTTCGAGAATCTTGGAGACTGGTGGAGACTAGTACAGGGAGAAATGGGTTGTGCAGTAATAAAGAAGAAGAGGAAATGAATCTGCAGATCCCATAGTACCACTAAACCTTGCACTGATGGTTAGCAATTACCATCACTTTCACATCGTAAGGGTCATGAATCGAAATACCAACAGTCCCTGAATTCAAAATGTGCGTCATGTAATGAGGACAAGTATTAAAATCACATATTTCTTGAAATTTATAGTAGCAAGGTTTAATCTTGATAAATATCATGCCGAATTGTCCATTACAAGCCATTATGCTGATAATATAGTTGTCCGGATGGAAGGTGTGGAGAGAAAATAAGTTGGCTCATTGATCACCATTTCTCATTTTGCAAAAATGCAAGTTGAGTCGGAATTAGGTTATCTTAGAGACGACAATAAGCAGGACATGTTCGAATTGACGTGTCGAAAGAAAACCACGTCTGCATCGGGTAAAGTGTTTAGCATTGAATGTTGAGAAGCTGATGGGGGTATGTAAATGGAAGGCATGAGCACAAAACCAAGAGGATTGGTGGCTCCAAACGAGGGAGTTCTCGATTCTTAATCAGTTGTAGACTCTTCGAAGAAGTGCTAGGAGGTGTTTCGACCGAGAGACCCAATTTGGAGTTCTCACACCATAGAAACAGAGCATATCGTAAAAGTATATCCCGAGTCCTGTGTCAGTTCACAGCTGACGTAAAATAATTAATAAAAATTATCTGTCACGGACGGTCTCAGTACCGAGTTCATTATCGAAAAGAAACAATTCTCATAATAGCAGAATTCCTCTGGCAAAAACCTAAAAACGATATAGCTTAACTGTCATCAAAACTGAATATTTTTAATTCCTTCGCTGACAGTTTTATTCCATTTTGCTATTTTTCAAGGGCAAGCAAGTGAAAAACCATCAGGGAGAGTGAACGAAGCGAGCGGAAGTCGACAATGTGACTTTCCCATCATTATCTATTGATAAGATAAGTAAGAATTACGAGGAACGTCTGTAAAACAACGTAATCCCCGTGGGAGTTTTTGAAGCGCAACGCGTATCTAATTAGTTTCCGTTGTGACATTTTAAAAACCAGCCATTTATAAGGTTTCTTAGAAAAGGAATTCATGTACAACCTGTCATTACTCATCATTCTTGGTAACCATTCCAAAAAGTATCGATTGTAAACGAAATTACCTGGAAGCTATGATCCGCTTAGTAATACTTTCCGGGTAACGAAACACATTTAGTTTCGGTGACGGTTCTGTTTTTGAAATTAACGTTCTAAGTATCGTTACATCCATCCTTGGAAACTGTTGCAACAAGCTTCGCTTGTTAAAGGATTACTCGGATGCGGTAATGCCTCTGTTTTCCAGTTAATGCATATCCCCTCTGTTAGTAATGGAGATTAAAATATAATCTAACGCAGTTAATGTTAACGGCTTCGCAAGGTTCACGAGGTGATTTTCGGATCATTAAACTGGAAAGGAATGCATTAAAATAGAAATACGGATAGAAAAGGGGTTATTCCTTTCCGATTATATTAAGGAAGAGGAAGTACCCCCCGTTGATTAAATCCCCTTCGTCATTTCTCGAGAGAGGAAATGGATGGGAGAGCCTTGTGGAAGCGGAGAATGGAGGATTGTTGAGAGCGGAGAAGAGGGAGGAGCCATAATGGAGAGACCGTTACCAAGGCAACCCGGCGCTGTTGCCGGATCTCGCCTCCAGAGGCCGTTGATAAGCATTCCATCTCAGCGGCAACAGCGCGCTCCCCTCCCTTTCACTTCCAACTAACACAAAGGGTCTATTATATTTCCTCCTGACTAATCTCTTTGCCCCGGCTCGTTCGCTCATTAATCATTCAATGTATTTTTTATTACACGGCGCGTCGTCTGTTTCCTGTTATTTTATTTACGAGGGTGGAAATAAGAACTCTCTTTATTTCTTTTCTTTCTTCTTTATTACTTTCGTTCTAATCTACAATTTTATTGAAACCGTATAATTTACGATGTATTTTTTTTACGATTTGTACGTGATTCTGGTTTATATACGTACATATATTTTTGTATTTCTACTTTTTCTATATAATTTTTTTATATTATATACGATTTATACACGATTTTTATACACTACGTATATCTTAATAAAACATTTTTAATTTACTATTTTTGTGTTTTATTATTAGTACATTTATAAACTTAATTGTTTGTTAGCAAAATCAAATTATTAGTGTAATTTAATTGTCTTGCGATTTATAGAAAATTTTTATTGACGACTACTTTTCAAAAATATGATTAGAAATCTGCGTAGTTTTTAGTTTGTTTACAAAAACATGTTTTTTTCTCCATTCTTAGAAACCACACTTCATCTGCTTTTTAAACAATACATAAAAAATCAATTCTATCATTATATCTTATAAAGTAATGTTTCCGACTCATAAAAAAAATAAACAAGAAATAAAAACTTACTCTTAAACATAAAATAAAATAACATAATTTCGTCATTTATGCTGTATTTTTATTACACGAATAATTACTTAGGTACTTTGTTATTGAACCATGATGATAATGTTTCATAATTTTTTTTATTTTAGTCTAGAGGACATCTTTGCTTTTACTATCGTGTACGAATAAAAAGTATCGTTTACATTTTTCATTTAGTTTTAAATTAAACTATCTGGGATCACTTGTAGCTGGGTGGTTAGCGTAACAGCCTCCTATGCCAAAGATCACGGGTTCGAACCCGCAGGTGGTCCTAGGATTTTTTAATGGGAGTAAAAAATCCTTAGTTACGCCGTCCTTCGGATGGGACGTTAAAAGGTGGTCCCGAGCCTGTGCGATGTCAGATACTCGTTAAAGATCCCTATCCTAATAAAACCTGGATAGGTAAAATTTAGGACTCCCACTGTAGCATCGTCCGATTAGCCATAGTAGCATAAAGTGACGTTAAATAAATAAACAAACAAATTAAACTATTTAAAATAAAAGGAACAAAATTATTTCTATAGATTGAAAAGTTTCAGATCGAAACGTCGGGAATATTTTTGTTTCCGTTGCAATTAAAATATTTAACTGCTAAATAAGCTTTTAATATTAATTTTATTAAGCATATCAAATATCACCGGATAATTCATAACCATCTGTAGGAATAATCTTCCTAACAAGTAACAAGTCAGCTGTGCACCGTATTTACTGTTATATTTAAAATATAAGTTACTTTTTCAAATATTATTATTATTTTTGGAAAATATTGGGCCATTTCTAAATGTCTATTCTATTTTAAGTGCCGGATGAGGAAGAAGTTTTTTAAATACATTTATCGGAGGAAGAAAACAAATTGTTAAAGTAATAAAAGCGAATAACTTATTCTATTTTAAGTTTCTCTTTGGCTACTTGTTTAATTATTGAACTAATAATCGATTATTTAATGTTCAACAATATCAGCTGTTTTAATTAAAATAGTTTTAAAACCTTCCCAAAAGCTGATTTACAGTAATGCTAATTGTTTGGTTTTGGTAAACGTTAGAATTGAAAACAATTTAAATGAATTAATCATTAATTTCTGAAATGGCTTCAAGAAATTATTTTAAAAGTAAGTAATTATTATATTCCTATAAAAACAAAACAAATAAAAAAAAATCTGGTGCGGGCAACACACTACTTTCACTTACCTCCATTTTTAAAATCAATGAAAGAATTTTCAAATACAGTTAGAGATAAAAATAGGTGAAATTATTAAGGAATTAATCAAATTGAATTTCTATAGAAACATGTGTTTTATTAAAAAAATCTATTATATTATTATCTAAAATAATCAGTTAGTTTTATCTTCTTTTCATCACTCTCTATTAACTTTTAAAAGCTCGTGTATGAGATGATATTTTTTCTAAAATCTTTAGCTTTCCAACGGTATATCATACATGTATTTTACTGCTCTTATGTTCAAAAACGAAAAATTGCATTAAACAAATCTTTTTTCTGTTTTCTCCTTTAGTTGGGTATCGAATTTATTCAATTTATATATTTACCTGTTTTACATCAGCGTTAACAAGATAATCTAGTTATTATTATTGAATCTACAAAATTAAAGGTACTTTAGGGGAAGAAAATTTAAAATATCTTCTGGTAAGCTCATTTTGATGAAAAAAGTTTTGTCACGTCTCGGGCGTATAGTTGTCTTAAATATGAAATTTCAGTTTCATAGGACTTACCGTTTCCGCCCACACACACACAGACCTTTTTGCGGGACTTGGTTATTTGGACTCAGGGGACCCTAAAACGTGTATTTCCGTTGAAAACTGGAGCTCGAAAATTTTCACGATCGCAATACTTCCCCTTACTATATATAGTAAGTGAAAGTATAAACAGTTGTTATTAATTAAACAATATTAAATTTGAAGTAAATAATCTAAATTATAAAACTAATGTGAAATAATCATTCCATTCTCTCTCTTCATTTATTTATTTATTTATTTACTCTCTCAAAAGGGATACGGATTTAGTGATGCCAGGTTAATTTTGAATATAACCGGTTTATAACAAAAAAATAATAATAATAAAAAAGGCTATAATTCATTTTTCATTATATAGTGAATAATTTACAATAATCATATATTAATTTATACTAAAAAAAAATCCGTTACTAAAAATTTGATTAAATAAATAAAATAATCTGTATTAATTGATGGGTAAATTTCATGCTGACATGCTGTGGTTTGTTTGTTTGTTTATTTAACGTCACTTTATGCAGCTGTGGCTCATCGGACGATGCTACAGTGGGAGTTCTAAACTTTGCCTATCCAGGTTTAATTAGGACAGGGATCTTTAACGAGTACCAGGCATAGCACAGACTTGGTACCACCTTTTTACGTTCCCTCCGAAGGACGGCATAACTAAGGATCTTTTACTCCCATTAAAAAAACCTAGGACCGCCTGCGGGACATGCTGTGGTCAATTTTAGATAAATAAATACAATTAATATAAAGCAGGTACGTACTAAATTAATTATTTCATAAATCAATAATTGTTACTAAACAATGTTACTACAATAATAACAACAAATTTTGTAAAATAGTTCTATCAACTAGTATACCTCGACTGTTTAGTCAATTCAAAGTTTTTCATTTATACAACTAAATATAAGTGTGTTAATAAAAACCAGTAAAGAAATAGGACTCGAATTAAATACCAATAAGACAAAATATATGATTAGTAGCAGAAACGGTGGCGATCCTGATGATATTGATGTATCAGGGCATACTTTTGAACAAGTAGAGAAATTCAAAATTTTGGTTCAATGATAACAAGAAAAAATGAAATCCAGGAGGAAATAAAGTCTCGGTTAAAAGTGGGAAATTCCTGTTATTATTGAGTTGCTAAGTTACTTAGCTCGCGGCTTCTGTCTAAAAACTTAAATGTTAGAATTTATAAAACTATTATTCTTCCGACGGTTCTTTACGGATGTGAAACGTGGCCTCTTACTTTAAAGGATGAACAACGTCTTAAGGTTTTCGATAATAAGGTACTGCGTAAAATATTTGGTCCGAAGCGAGATGAGGCCACTGGGGAGTTCAGAAGGTTGCACAACGCAGAACTTGTATCCTGTGAATATACGTAATTGAGTAGATAGCATCGCGAAGACTCAAATGGGCGAGTAAAGTTCACTGATCCGACTGGTAGGCGTCCGAAAGGAAGGCCAAAGCGTCGATGGGAGGATTGCGCGTTATGGCTGATCTCGGGAGCTTGAGCTTGAACGGTGAACATTGGACGTGTTTGTGTAGGCGGACCTTGGTGGCAGCGATCCTTTGGGTTCGTTGAGCCTATTATTATTATTATTATTGGGTTGTTTCACATGGAATGTCCGTTTTTATAGTTTCTGAAATACATAAAGGATTTTGCAGGTCTCTGTTGTTTTCTTCCGAATGTTTACATATTTAAAGTAAACAGTTACTAATCCTCTACCTTTGTATTATAAACATTAGCTTCCCAATAAATTACCCACTTTTTAGTATACCTCCAAATATGAACATGGACTCATGTTATTTGGACTCAGGGAACCCTAAAACGTGTATTTATGTTGAAAACTGTAATGCTAAAATTTTCACGATCGCAATACTTTCCTTCACTATATTTTTCAGATATAGGTAAGTGAAAGTAAAAACATCGAGATGTTAGATTAAGGTGTGGTTGTTATAGATTGTATGTTAGGTTTGCTATTTTCATATAAAATAATCGATTACTCGTTTAATCAAAATATTGATCAAGATTATTAAAATCAAACTATTGACTTGAAAATAACTGCAGTATTATTATAATATAAACAATGTATAAAACAGATCTTCGAGTTCGGTGAAAATGATTTTATTGTTATCGTTGTAATTTGTGAAATACATTGCCTGAGTCCGATTCTCGAAGAGGGTAGTAAAATGTAAATGGCGCGTCGTAAATTGGTAAGTGGGCGTGGCCCCTGCAATACGGCTCTTCCCCCACCCCAAGCGTTCCAAACCCCCCACCCTTGGAGTTCCTTCCCTCCCGCCCCAAGAGCTCATTAAACAAGGATGGCCTCAATTCCAACCCGACATGATGCACTATCTTACTTCGGCCTCTCTCACAAGCCATTATTTCCACGTCTTTATTCCCTTTTTTACGGTCTTCCTTTTTATGGTTTCTGATCGTAAACTAGGAGTAAACATTCTCCCATTAAAAAGAAAGAGCTATGAATGCCTTCTTTGGATGTTATTTTGCGAAAGTCGAAGAATTTATGTAAGGTATGACGTCGTTGTAAAATAAAACTTTCAAACAGTTTGGGAGTATGTGCCATTCTAGATCATTCACATTGTTATAGTTTTTATTTTCCATGCGTGGAAATATTCTGAATTTTTATAATGAGGCTTACCAGAATAAGGAAGCTGATCTGCAGAACGATGCGCTTGTGAGATTATTGAGTTTACCAAGCCTTTATGGGTTTTTAGGATTGGATTAAGCATTGGAAAACCAACCCTCCAGAAAGATTACGAAAAGGACAATAGTTCAGTTACCGTTAGGGCCTTTGTTAAACGGCTATTCGGCCGGGCCGGTTGTTAATCCCATCTGTTACAAGTACTGCCCGGCTGCAGCCTTCTTGTAATTGCCATCTCCGGGCGCTACCCGGCTGTACCCGTTCAACATCTGGCTGCATTGGAGGCTAGACGGCACCCGGGTGTGAGTATAAGCTCCAAGAATGTCCCAATATCGACGACCGTCTGTCCGGCTGGTAACCCTAAGATTATAAACTGGTTGGTCGGCAACCGTCGATGGCTATGTGTGCAATGGAAAGATCATCGTACTTATGGATCGACTCCAGGATCGGATACACTACTGCATCACATCCAGCCTTCGGTAAGAGGATACTTGTTTGTTGGGATAACCGTAGTTGTTGGTAGTGATTGTTGACTTCATCAATTAACTTGGGAACCATTACACAATATTCGGTAGCAACATTCTTTATCGAGTAGTGAACCAATCCAAAATTTATTTGTGACATCCGAGCAGCTTTGAAAGAAGTAGCGCAAGTTTAAATCCAGTATGGACGAAATTGATTACTTCATTGGTTCCCAATCGACCCAGAATAGGCTTCCATTCTGTATGATGATCCATGTTGTCTGTCTTTGTTAGCAGAGACTTCGATTCTAAATGCCGATTCCTGGGATTTGATGGTACAGGTGAATTTGTCTTGTAATGTACGAAAGCTCTGTCTGAATTATTGTTGATTTCTTGCTCCAAACTAGTTGTAATATAGTTGTTCTCAAATACACTTTAAGTTTGAAAGGATCTCTAGACTAAATAGAACTGCTTGATCCTTCTTCCAATGTTCCAAACATCAAAGAATGCTTGCCTTGCAAACCAAACAAGCCTGACATCCTCAAGCGTACCAACAAGTAAGCTTAGTGGAAAATAAGCTTTTCATTCAAAACATTTCAAATAAGGAGACCAGAAGTTCAATATCCACTATACCTGCCTCTTTGGAACATACTTGTGGATACCACGTTTGCAGATGTTAAGGACTTGCAGCAAATGTTAACAGTTTAAATATGATTTGGAAATTTCACAAAACGAACTAATAAACCAGTTCGCACTTGTTGCAATACAAAAGTAAAAAAAACAAAAACTGATTTTGCAATCTAAAAGGAACAATTATTTTTTTTTTAAAGTGGAAAACAGCAGAAATTTATGTTATTAGTCCTTAGCGCTAAAGCTGTTTTCTTTCTAGTTTTTTCCATTTCAATTTTCCAGAGGCTTTATAGCTCTAGCGTGCTATCCTATCACGCCAATGGTTGTAAGTTCGAATCCCAGTCTCGAGAGGACTTTTTCGAACATATACGTAAAATAGGATTTGCCCACAGCCTCCTCCTCAACTAATATAAGGCCCTTCAGCGAGTTGTCGCTCTCAGAAAAATAGAAGTGAGGTATGATGACTTTGCCCTAATTTATTAAATCATCATCATCATCAATGGGTTCTACAAGCCATCGCTGGCTCCTGCCTCCTCGAGCAACTTTCGCCAGTTGGTTCTGTTAAATGCTGCTGACCTCCAGCTCCCAACACCTATCAGGTTTCTCGAGTCTTCGTCTATAACATCAGCCCATCGTAATTTGGGGCGGCCTCTTGCTCGTGTTCCATTTACTTTCTTCACTGAGGAGCTTCCTTGGAATTTCTTGTGCATACATCCTGGCCACATGGTCCGCCGATCAAAGCCTTCCAATCTTTGTTATTTTAACAACATCCGGTTCTTTTAATAAGGAGTACAGCTCCTTGTTTGTTCGCCTTCTCTCTATTAGATTCTCTCTTTGTAGGTTGTATATCTGTCGTTAAATCATTCTTTCGAAGATGCGTAGATTTTACTCATCATTTTTGGAAAAGGTCCATGTTTCATATCCATAAGTAAGTACAGGTCTTATAAGTGTCTTGTACATTCTCATCTTTGTAGCACTAGAGAATAAACTGCTTCTTAAATGTCGGCGTAGTCCAAAATAGCACCTGTTAGCCTGGTAGCTATTGTTCAACTTATTTCAGCCTATATGAACTCACTTACACGCTCAAATGTATACGGCCCAAATGGGACAGTTACTTCATCAGGAGGCTTCATTTCTTTAGCGACCATTAATCAATTAAGGACCGTCGAGAATCCTAGGAAACTACATCGCGCAGCCAAGTACCAACACGCCCTACCGAGCCAATTCAAAGCAAAAACCATTCAACCGGATATGCCACACTACTCAATCTACACGCTCGAGATGGCGAACCTTTACAAAAGTCATCCAAGCGTGTGAACTCTGACCTTTATAAAGGTCACATCAGTGAGAAACGTTTGCAGACCTGATCATGAATGATTGCGAAGTTGATCATCATTCGAACAAAGAAAATGTGAATCGTCGATTCAAGAGAAGGCCAAAAATGACAGCTGCGAACACTCGCGTGCGGCAGATGTTCGCGAACAACACGGGTGAGTTTCGTGAGTCGGCTTTGTCCACGTTGGCGCAAGTCGTTGACCCGGCACGTTGCGAACTCGACGGAACACGGAGTGCACGTTCTTCAAGATAGCTCCTATAGATAACAACTGTACACACGTGAACTCTTTATATATTTCGAAATAATGCGAATACGTTTTTTTTTTTTTTTTTAAAGAAGGGTTATATATCTCCTTAAAGATTATCTTTACAATGCCAACTTAAAAATAGTTTTTAAAGGTCGATATGACGATATGACCTGTGATAAGACGCTGACGTTGTAAAGACAAAGAAAAACATCGTTACGAAACAACAACAAATAAAATGAAAAAATCTGGTACGGGCAACACACGACTTTTACTTACCTCTATTTTAAAAATCAATGAAAGGATTTTCAAATACAGTTACAGATAAAAATACGTGAAAATATTAAAGAAATTAATTAATATTTAAACTTTTATATTAAAAACGTTATTTATATATATATATATTATCATTCATTACTTAAATATCGTTAGTTAATTTTTTCATCATCTCTATTAACTTTTAAAAGCTTGTATATGAGATATATTTTTCTCTAAAATATTTAATTTCCCACGTTATCATCTGTTATATGCTCTTATGTTCAAAAATCAAAATTGCATAAATTTTTGTTTTCAGTTTTCTCTTTAGTTGTTTTTTAAATTCGCCAAAACTTAACTATGATATATCCATGTGTTTTCAGATTTTCTAATTCCAGTTGTCGACGCAAATACACTTTTAGATCTCTTGAGTCCAAATGAGTTCGAAAAAAAGGTGTGGGTGGTTTTTGCGTGCGGTAGTTAGCTGAAAACGAAAGTCTCGTAACTGTAAATTCATATTTAAGGAATCTATAAGCCTTGATGTTACTGAATAATTAATGCTACGAGAAGAGCCACTTTATCCATGCTTTTGCACTTTTTAGATTTTCTAAAAACAGCTTAACAATTGAGCTTATTTCCAAAAGGTTATATCATTTGATTTACGGAACGTGAAAATTTATTACATATATTAAACGTAATTTGGTCTTTTGCCTAAATTAAATATTTTACTGTTATCAACGATGAAAACAGGTAAATACATAAGTAGAACGATTTCGATCATAACTAGAGGAGAAATATTTTTTTAATGAATTTTCGTTTTGGAACATAACAACAGTAATATAGATGTGTAATATACTGTTGAAGAGCTAAAGATTGTAGAAAAAATATTATCTAATACACACTATTGAAAAAGTTAACGGAAAGTGATGAAAAACCGAAAAAAACAAGCTGATTTTCGTACATAATAATATAATAGATTATTTAATAAAAGACATGTTACTATTAAAATTTAATGTAAATATTTTTTTAAACATTTATTTATTTTCTAAATTTGTTTAAGAATTCTTAAATTTATATAAATAATGGAGGTAAGTGAAAGTTGTGTTGAGCGCACCAGATTTTTTTAATGATAATAATAACAAAAGGGAGGATGGTTTATGATAACAAAAACGATCGATAAGGTCATGTTCATCTTCGGAAGTAAATCATTTCGATTCCAAAGAGACAGATTGGAAGTTCGAAAAAGAAATTGATAAAAGAGAGTTTGGTTTTTGGCACACGACCTTGGCTTGAGACCAGACCTCTTCTCTTCTTCAGAACAAGATTTAGGGTTCGATTCAAGCACAAGGCTGTCTGCGCTTATAGGACAAGTGGTTGTATCATTAATTCAAAAGCGTATAAGAAAAAAAAAATCTGGTGCGGGCAACTCACAACTTTCACTTACCTCCATTTTTAAAATCAATGAAAGGGTTTTCTAATACAGTTAGAGATGAAAATACGTGAAACTATTAAAGAATTAATTAAATCGAATTTATATAGAAACATGAGTTATACAGAAGTATATAGAAAAATAAAAAATATATTGTATTATTATCTAAAATAATCAGTTAGTTTTATCTTCTTTTCATCACTCTCTATTAACTTTTAAAAGCTTGAGTAGAAGATAATATTTTTTCTAAAATCTTTAGCTTTCCAACGGTATATCATACATGTATATTACTGCTCTTATGTTCAAAAACAAACAAAAAATTGCATTAAACAAATCTTTTTTCTGTTTTCTCCTTTAGTTGGGTATCGAATTTATTCAATTTATATATTTACCAGTTTTTCATCAGCGTTGACAAGATAATCTAGTTATCATTATTGAATCTACAAAATTAAAGATACTTTAGGGGAAGAAAATTTAAAATATCGGCATTTAAGCCCTGTCAGACCATTTTTATCCGAATGAAACCTAAATTATATTAAAGCCCATTAAATTTTACATCGATAAAGCGAGTTTGATCAAAATCGTTGTAATCGTTTTTGAGAAAATCGAAAAAAGGTGCAAAATATATATATAGTATATCATACGTGTATATTACTGTTCTTATGTTCAAAAACAAAAAATTGCATTAAAAAAATATTTTGTCTGTTTTCTCCTTTAGTTGGGTCAGAATAATCAGGTAGGTTTAATCAGAATAAAACCTACATGATATTAAGCCCATCAAATTTTAATCAAAATCGTCGGACCCGTTTTCGAGAAAATCGAAAAAAGGTGCAAAATGCATGGTATAAAGTGCCTCTTCTGGTAAGCTTATTTTGATGAAAAAGGTTTCGTCTCGGGCGTATATTTGTCTTAAATATGAAATTTCAGTTTCATAGGACTTATCGTTTCCGCCCGGAAGTTACTACACACACACACAGTGTATTTCCGTTGAAAACTGGAATCCGAAAGTTTCACGATCGCAATACTTTCCCTTACTATATATAGTAAGTGAAAGTAAAAAAAGTTAATTCAAATATTTAATAGATATATTTTGATGATGCAATGATAAAATATTTAATTGAAAAAGACTATCTCGGCTCGAAGGACTATTGATTGTAAGATTAAAGAATTTTAGATTATACACCTATCCATTTATTGTTGTTTTCTTATAATAAAAGAAAATTGATTTTGAAAATCCGTTCAAAATTATTTAAGAAATTATAAGTTATGTTTTCTGTTCCTATTTTGCGTGATTTAATATAATTATCTTTTCTTTCAAACAATACGTAAATCGCACAAAAAAAAATTACAGGTATAATTTATGAATACGAAACAATACGTTTTATTTAAACGATTTTTTTTTTTCTCGAAATGAAACGTTAATAACACGAAAAAAAAGATAAGTGAAAAAATTAATAAATACTAAACAATACTATCGGGTTGTTTCACATGAAATGTCCGTTTTTATAGTTTTTAGGATTTTGTAGGTCTCTGTTGTTTTCTTCCGAATGTATACATATTTTGTAATGTATTGAGGATACTGAGGGGAGTTCATAATTAAATAATTTTAATATTAAACAATTAATGATAACGAACCTTTGTCGGCAAAACATCAAAAGGTGTTTACCTAGCCCCCTAGATTTCCCATCGGTATGGGTCCCCCAGCGGTACCAGAAACCTCTGGTAGTTTCCCCCCAGCGGCGGCCAACAAGAATATTAAGATGGGAGAATAGATAAGAATAATAGCACAAAGGCTATAACCTCCAACCGGGGCACTTCCCATCTCGGCCCACCCGAGGTGACAAGAATGAGAGAGAAGAACCGGAGAGTGAGTCAAGTTTTATCCTCAGGAAGAGTGAGTCGGGTTCCACCAACAAGAAGAGGAGGTGGCCGTCGGGGTTCTGAGAGCAGCTGGAGGAGGATGCCAAGAAAGGGGACCTAAGACTGATTTCACCTTCGCCAGCCGGTTAAGTGTTTCAAAGGTATATCGTTATTTGTAATATTTTATGGCAAAGGTAGTAGAGAAAATGTCCCTCAGTATTCTCAATCAGAGTTTTAGGCAATATGTGAATATAATGATATGTGTAAATTAATAATTATAGTAATGTATTAATTGAATCTTGTTTACTTTAATCTTACCCTGCAAGCCACCTATTAGATTGGTAAACACGATACCTTTGTAAAGGAGATCCAATGGTATCATTAAATATAGTTTATATATTGACTAAATATAGTAAGTAAGCTAGTTTTTGAAGCTACCGCTGCCTTAGAAAAGCAGCCGGTGAAAAACACAGCAATTTAAAGTAAACAGTTACTAATCCTCTACCTTTGTATTATAAACATTAGCTTCCCAATCAATTACCCACTTTTTAGTATACCTCCAAATATGAACATGGAAACACGCGATTTTCGAGTAATAATTTTTTACGAGTTTAAACTCGGCCATTCAGCAGCTGAGGCCGCTAGAAATATTTGTAAGGCGTTTGGGGAAGGGGTGTTAATGAACGGACCATTCGCCGTTGGTTAGCTAAGTTTTCAGTTGGGGATACCGACTTGGAAAATTTCGAGAAAGACCTTCGTCCGTAATATACAACGATGTCCTCAAACATACAGTAGAAGGAAACTCCTACCAAACAGTTAAAGGACTCTAAGCACAACTAAATGCAAGTGCATCTACCGTTTCCAGACATTTAAACTGTATTGGGAAAGTAAAAAAGCTCGATGCATGGGTAACTCATGATCTCACTGAGCGGCAGCAATTGAAACGCCTTGAGACCTGCGTTTCTTTGCTTGCGAGGCAAGGAAGAGGTCGTCCACGTACTTTTTAATATAACCGCAACCTATAAAAATGAAATTATATTTATTAAAAAGTACGTGGACGACCTCTTCCTTATAATAAACCCAGACAAAATCCCCGATATCCTAAAATCATTTAATTCTTATGATCCACGCCTCCGTTTTACCGTAGAAAGAGAAAACAACTTGACAATTCCCTTTTTAGACTTACTTATCACTAGAAATACCGACGGTTCTATTTCAACTGACTGGTACACCAAATCCACCTATTCCGGTAGACTACTCAACTTCTTCTCCCAACACCCATATCATCAGAAATTAAATGTTGCCAAGAATCTCGTCCACCGTTGCCTATCCTTGTCTGATCCAAAGTACCATCCTAATAATATCGAACGTATTAAAAAAATACTAACCTTAAACAGCTTCCCAAAAAAAGTAATTAAAAACCTTATAGATTCTTATAACACAAAAACCACCGTTACTTCCCCTACAATTCCCGACCATGATTCACCCATGATATTTTTATATAGATCCCTACCTTACATTCCGCACCTTTCTGAAAATATAAAAAAAATCCTTAAATTTTCCTTACCTTCCTTAAAACTAGGACTAAAGACCCAGAACAAGCTTTCTCACCTTTTTACCAATACAAAAGACCCGATCACTCCTATATATCGTTCCAATATTGTTTATAAAATTTCATGTACAGATTGTGATGTATCCTATGTAGGAGAAACCAAAAATTACTTAAAAACCAGAATATCGCAACATAAACTCTCCGTATCCTCTCGAAACCCTCTAGCCTCAAAACTTTCTGAACACTCCATACATTTCAATTATTCCTTTAACTTTGACGACTGCTCCATTTTAGATTATGTTCCAAACCATAAGAAAAGACTAATCGCTGAATCCGTCCACATCCACCTCCAATCCAATCCTGTTAACCACAAAACCGATAAACAATGCATTTCCTCCACATATAGCCACATATTAAACTCTATTAAGTAGCATATTTTCTCTGTCTATCCCACCATATATATTGTTTTGTTTTTCATTATTATTGTTTGTTGGTTTTTACTAATATTTTTAAATCTATTTTAGGTATCCATATAATTCTATATATGTATTTATTTTGTTTTGTTTATGTATTTAAAATTTTCTAAATGTCTTCACTATTCAATTTATTCCAACTTGTATTTATGTTTATTTAATTTTTTTTATCAACCTGTAAGATTTGTCAATTAATGTATTTTACAATGTTCCATTATTATTTTTTCCACCCTGTTATCTTTGGATACCTAAAACAGAATTAGGGATGATTAAGTTGGGAGGTACAGTCAGTTTTTCTCCATATACATCTTCCATCACTGCTCTTACTATTATATAGGTGATATTTCAAGAATTAAATCATAATTTTTTATCCTGTATCATTATTATAATCATAAGTTAAATTTCATTGATTCTTTGTATGGTAGTATTAAGAATTTTAGTCATTGTTGTCAGGCCCTGTCCATAAATCAGTACGTATTTTCCATTCCACCTTTTCCTACGTATTTTCCATCCTACCTACCCCCCATCTACCAAAACAGTACCTAGTTTCCATTCTCCCACCATGCGGTACGTATCTCCACTCTACTTCATATTTTTATATTTCATATTTCATGTAAATTATTGATACCTGTGTAAATTTTGTTTAGTGAACATTTTTATTTTTTCTGTATAACACTTTCATTATTGTAATATGGTCATTGTATTTTTTTTACATATACAGTTCTTCTGTTATTTTTTCAATACCGACGTTCTCTAGCTAAATAGGTTATATAATATTGTATGTAATGTCATTGAAATTATATTCTTTTGTATCTTTTTAGCCCTGATGATGACCCACAAAGGGGGTCGAAACGTTGGCAAACAATAAAATAGTTGAAACTATTTAGTTGTTTCATTTAATGACCGCCACCCGGACTAATTCCTTCCAGTAATTCTCAACGGTCAACTAATTACATTCACAAAAAATTGATGGTTACAGTATGGTGGTCCATGGCTGGGATAATTCATTATTCCTTTTTACCTAGAGGTGAAACCATTACCTCTACAACGTACTGCAATGAAATTGACCAAATGCAAACAAAATTATTAAAAAAACAACCTGGATTGGTAAATCAGAAGGGTCCTATACTCTTACACGACAACGCTAGACCCCATGTTTCAAAATATACCGTGCAAAAATTGAAAGAACTGGGCTACGAAATTCTTCCGCACCCACCATATTCCCCCGACTTAGATTACCACCTGTTCAGGAATTTAGACCACTTCGTCAAAAGAAAACTTTTTGAAAATGATGATCAAGTGAAAAGTGCGTTTTCAGATTTTGTTTCTCTTCAAAGCTCAGAGTTTTTCGATTCGGGGAAAAACGTTGGTGTCACGTTGGGAAAAATGTGTAGAAAAAGAAGGTAAATACTTGGAATAAAATTATCTTGTTTTCATATCGTATTTTTAATAAAAATCCTTTACCTTGAAAACGGATATTTCATGTTACACAACCCAATATAAAACATGTTATTCACATACGTAAATAACATAAAAAAAAAAGTTGGTGATATAACTAATGAATTCGTAAGGCAAATAAAATACTAGAAAGACAATTAATAAAGATGAAAGAACGTGTTTATCTAAAACGATATTGGTTTATTTACAAGAACCTTTGAAATCGCCCTCCCCTCCCCCCCCAAAAAAAAAAAATTAACCATGCTCAAAATTTGAGCTTACGTTTCAAGGTGCGTAGGTTTCGAATAACGAATAAAAAAAAAATCCGTTTATCCTAATGAATAAATAAATATTGGGACAGATTGTAATTTTACTCAATAAAAATTGTTGTAAAAAAATAAATAATAAATACCGAATTTTCACCGGAGAATTAAATTTTCGACAAATGAAAAAAGAATCATTGAAATTGGTTAACAACTAGCTGAGATATTGCGTTTTGAAATCAGCGGTAGTGACATGATATTGTCCTTTGAATTATTGCTGTTCATATTACTTAATTGCCTATCAACAGCTATATATACAGTTATAACCTAATATTGTTATTTGGAAATAATAAACCATTGTGAAATAATTTGCAGCGTTTTTTTTAAACATAACTTTGTAAATCACATATATAGAAATATAATTAATAATTACGAAAAAGAATATTCATGTAATAATAAATATAAGAATACCAAAACTAACGAATTATCAAAAAAATATTATTAATCTATCTAATATCTGTGGCGGTCGTGAATAAGTGGTTAAGTCAAAATCTTTCATCTTATAGGTGAGCGACTTAAACTTTACGTTTTACCCAAAATAGAGTTATAACATACAGCTTTTTTTTCATCTGAAATTTCTTCCACCAAGAAATTTCTTTAAGCAATTTAACACGATGTGAGAGACGATCTGAGGGAGCGATACGTAGAATTAACTCATTTTTGATATAACTCGAGTTATCCAGTTTTTCACGACCAACAAAGATATCTATATTGCATATTATTAATAATATCAAAAATACATATTATTAAGAAAACTAATTAAGCAATAAGAAATAATAATTATTAATAAATATAAGTAAAAATTAATAGTGAAGAAATGGTTAAGTAACATTCAATTTAATAAAATCTGAGTTAGATTACATGCCAATTTAAAAGCATGATGAAGCAAATTAATTCTCTAAAAACCGATGATATCATTTATCATCGTATAATTCGTGAATATACTTCCCAGATAATACGACCACAGGGAAATTATCACTGGATGATTAATCAATATGAAATAAACCAAAGATTAACAAAGATTATTAACGGATAAGGAAGCAACTCATCAAATAAAACAGTTCAAAGATAAATAATAATTACGAAATAATACGCAATAAATATTTAAAAAAATAATAAATGTTAAAAGGTATAAATATGAATAAGAAATAATATGCTGTAATACAAAAATATTAAATTGGTAATTAGTAAATATAATAATAATAATAATAGGCTCAGCGAACCCGAGATCGGCCTTAACGCAATCCTCCCATCTCCGCCTCGGCCTACCTTTCGGACGCCTACGAGTCGAATCAGCAAATACACACTTTCTCGGAATCCGCTCGTCATCGAGCCTAACAACTTTACTCGCACATTTGAGTCTCCGCGATGCTATAAATTTAATTATATTCACAGGATACAAGTTCCGCAATTCTGCGTTGTGCAACCTTCTAAACTCCCTAGTGGCCTCATCTCTCTTCGGACCAAATATTTTACGCAATACCTTATTTTCGAAAACCTTAAGCCGTTGTTCATCCCTCAAAGTAAGCGGCCACGTTTCACATCCGTAAAGAACCGTTGGAAGAATAATAGTTTTATAAATTCTAATCTATAAGTTTTTAGATAGAAGCCGCGAAATAAGTAACTTAGCAACTGAATAATAACACGCATTTCCCACCTTTAACCGGGACTTTATTTCTTCCTGGATTTCATATTTTCTAGTTATAATTGAACCTAAATACTTGAATTTCTCTACGTGTTCAAAAGTATGCCCTGATACATCAATATCACCAAGATCGACACCGTTTCTGCTACTAATCATATATTTCCTCTTATCGGTATTTAAATTAATAGATATAAAAAAAAAAAATATAAACATTAAAATGTATACGAAATAATACTTAAATTAAAACAAAAAATAATAAACTAAGTCGAAAGAAAACACAACATTTCAAAAAATAAGAAAATAACCAATGTACGAAATAAAACTATAAGCGTTAGATTATAGATCAAATTAAAATATTTATAATCAAATAAATTATTTCTCTAATAATTCGTGAACACACTTTCCAGAAAATACGATCAGAGGGAAATTATCAAATGATAATTAATGAATACGAAATAATCTCAAAATCTTACGATTATTATTAATGGAAACGAAATAATAATCATCAACCCAAAGGACACTACCGAGATAACTAAAAATTACGAAATAATACGCAATATACAAATAATAATAAATTTATATAAAACAATTCAGACATTGTTTAAAAAAAATAAATAAAGATAACCAATAAGTGAGAAATAATACGTATTAATAAAAACAAAATGTTAAAGAGCATAATCAATAATTAAGAAATCGTTAAGGAACATTCAATTTATTAAAATCCTTTAAAGAGATTTTTTGTATAATGTAGAAAATTCATTCTCTAAAAATCGCAGATCTAATTTAGCTTTGTATAATTGTTGAATAAACTTTGCGGATAATAAAATTACTGAGGGAAATAATTACGCTGCGTATTTCAAAGGAGGGGAGAGTTATTATACAAAGGAACAGAGGAGGGAGAATTGAGAGCGTTGAGTAAATAAGCCGAGCTCGACCCCGGGACGGAGAGAGTTGGGTCGGGTGGAAGAGCCGGCAACGTGGCGCGTTATTAGCGCGGGGGAGAAGGCGCCGTTGCCAAGACTTGCGCTCCCCTCTGTCGGCAACCCAGCCATCTGTCACGGGCTATTATTATCCCAATCCGGGGTCAGTCTCTCTTCACAGTCCGCTCCATTCTCCGTTCCCCGCCATTCCTTTCTCTCTGGGTGTACCATTACTCTCTGTAATATCTACCTGTATCAACCGTTCTGTTTGACTGATTCGTTCTCGAATTATTTCATAGTGAATGGTAATGTCCTTGCGGACATTGATCAAGCTGACATACTAAACACGCTTTAATTAAAAATGTACTCATTACTAATTAGATCCGTTGTTTGCTAGGGATAAATGCCACGAAAATAAGTGGACTAAAATGTCTCCTTGCTTTAATCCTTTCATAAAGGAGAATGGTTGTGATTTCCTTCCATTTAGACGAATTAATCCTTTTGGGCTTGTTTCTACTGCATGCGTTTTAGCGGTTGAAGAGGTGTCCTATAATCGCGTCCTTCTAGGAACCTCCGGTTCTTTTCAACCGCCAAAACGCCTGCAGTATAAAAAAGCCGTTAAGGTCTTGATTAATTGTTTTATCGGAGTAATTCTTATTGCAAAGGACTGTCCAAAACTCCTCTCTTTGTGCGGAATCCAAATTAGCTGCAAGGTTCAGAAAGACTGTTACCTTACCAATCGTCATGAGCTGGAATGAAGACTCCTCTGGATAAGCATACCCATTGCAAAAGGGAATGTGTCCGAAATAAGGTTGTGGAGCGTCTAGCTAAGTGGACCCCAGCACTAATGCAGAATGCCTGAGGTAATAAATGTCTAGAATGAAGGGACAGGATGTCAGATCACGTTCATCTAATAAATTGAAAAGCTGTGCAGAGATCGTGGAATGTCATTGAACAGAAAAGGTGAGTTGAGCCCAATTGTTAAAAACACATCCGTTTCAAGAGTCTTTGAACCTATGGCAGTGAGTCGCATAATTGGTCCGATTAGCGAAGAAGGTATCTAGCCCACAACGGATATTCAGGAATTGGATGAACTTTATAAAGGGATATCGTTGGATTTATCAAGTGAAGAAGAACCAGCTAACTTGGTTTTGTCGGAAGGTTGCCCTTTGAACGAATGACATAGAATCCACTCCAAGAAAGAGGAAGAGTGGACGCCCCAAGAAACAGACTTGGTCGAGAACCTTAGGAAAATGGAAGTAACGGATTGGCAAAGAAAGAGAAATGTGATCGGTCCCAAGGGAGTTGCTTGGAAGAGGTTGAGTGATGTAAATTTTTCTACTGGATTAGTTCCCGTTCTATTTTTCTGTTCTGACAATGCCTGAATTGTCGAAATCAAGATTGGAGGAGACCTATTGCTTTTTGAGAGACTTTTGGAACTTCCAATTATTTTGATTTTGTACTAACGTTACTTGCTGTGACAAACACTTTTTATTCTTCTTATGGAATAGATTTGCCAAGGAATCCAATTAATGGAAAATTGGAGAGTTTGGAAAGGAATAGTCGAATTATAACGGACTTGTTTGGAATAAGCAAGTAAGAAAGTAGATATAATTGTTATTCGAAATAACATTTTGGTTTAAATTCGGACTAAGTTTTGGCAAAAGCTGTTGTGCATTCTTTGGATTGTGGAAATACGGAACCCGAAGACACGATGCCGATAGCTCAAATATCTGTCTTTCCAGTCCCATCCAATAACCTGACTACTATGAATAAGGACTTGTGCAAAGCGAAATATTTCACCTCCCAACGACGGAGAGCGGACAAAGAGACAGGACTCCGTAGCCCGCCGGCGGAATATTAAGTAGGCCGCGAACGAGGTCACCGGAAGCGGGTGGGGATAGCCTTTGACGCGCGACAATGACACTAATTAAACCTAATTGCGCGTGGCGCGTATCTTTTATCAGCTCTAATCTACGCGCGTGTAATCTCCTGACCTCGCTTCTCATGTAATCATTCCCAACGCTTCGGTTTCTCTTCACGCCAATTACTATAAAATAATTTACTGCCGCTTCGGCAATTTCGTTATTTGTACACTATCGATTTATTACGTGCGGGCTTGCACATTCATATTCCGTGTACAAATAAACGTATTCGTACACCAACCAAATAGTCAACAATTAAAGATAATAATACCAATTCCCAGTCAGTGTTTGTACTGTTTGTTTGTTTAAGGGCCTAGATACTATATGCATTTAATTTAGATGCTAAATGCATTTATATGCATTTAACATTCTTAAGAAAGGACTATTAGGTAATAAGTAATTGAGAAAAAAATAATTACTATGTATACAATAGTTTAAAAAATATATATATATATAACAATAATAATTTTTTTTAATTTATTTATTTATGGCAATTCACAACTGTATACAGGAATACAACAAGTAAATTAGATGAAATATATAAAGGCATGAAACACATGTAGAGAAGCTTCCCAATGGAAGCACTCTAAAAATGTTCTAAACTAGAAGGTCGCGGGCCATCTCCTTTTCAGAGGCCTCGGAGGATTGTCAGGAATTGAAGAGGAAGAAAGGATTGAAACTAGAGGATTAGGGTGGGAATGGAGTTTGCCATGAAAAGAATGGTATCTCGATCGGGCCAAATCAGCAATATACGGAACATTCAAGTCTTTATGGATTAGTGTATTCGTGACAAAGTAAGGAGCATTGAGGATTTTGGATTGTAGAGATCGGATGCGGGAAGAATTCGATGGTTTAGTAGAGCCCAAAGCTCTACTCCGTAAGTCCATATCGGCCTTATGATAGTCATGTAGATGAGTCTTTTGTAGTTAAGTGGAAGATTAGAACGTTTGTCTAGTAAGTGTTGAAGTAGTCGAAAACGGCGAGCAGTTTCTTGTCGTTTTAGTCTTGTATGAGGGTTCCAAGTAAGACGTTTGTCAAGGGCAGTCCTAGATATCGGATCTGTTCAACCGGGACCAGAGGAGTATTATTGAAGGAGACAGTAGAGCAGGATGTCAAACATGTATTACTTAAAAGAAAAACAAAACAACTGAAAAAAAATTAATTAATTACAAACTGAACAGAAATGTATATCTTTATAGTTAATTAATTTTATAGTCTTTATAATTTAAATTAGACAGTGATTGCTCCTTAAGAAAATCAAAAACTAATTTAATGGTTTCCTCTCTATTAACCAGTACTGTTGAAATATTTGGGTTTAGTCTAATTTTATTCCAGGGTAATGAATAATATGGACATTCTAGAAAAATATTCTGAATGGTAAGGGTTCCACCACAATGCTGGCACCGGGGCACGGCTGCCTAGTAAAAAGATACGAGTGCGTTAGCCGCGACTGTCCTTGAGGCTGCAACTAGATGTGGACCAGGGTTTTACTGTTTTTTTTATATTCTCCAGTTTGCTTACCTGGCAATCGTCCCACGTTTTCTGCCTTTAAGACGTCATATATTTACATTTTAAACATGATTTTTTTTATCTTTACGATCCATTTTGGTAGCGTATTATTTTATTTGGCTTCTTTAGGGTCTGTGCATGATAAGATTTTATGTATTAAGTAGAAAATCAAGCAAATTGGCTAGCTATTTTCAAGAGAGGTGCTGCGGTATGTTTACTTGTTTTTTTGCAAATGTTCAATTTTATTTATATCTAGTAATTATTAGTTTTTTTAACTTTTTATACACCTCCAGTCAAAATTCTTTCAAAATATTAAATTGTAAACATTTTTTTTTATGAAAAAATATTTTTTAAATTACTTTGTTACCCACGATTGTGGATATTATTATTTGTTAATTTAAAAATTAAATAAACGCTATTAATCGTAAATCAATAAACTTTTTATTAAGCCTTTATTTTCATTTATTTTATTTAGTTTTCTTTGGACGTCTTTCTAAAGCTTGTGAGCCATCATCAAGGCATTATTGAGCCATGTCCAAGCATAAACTCTCAGTTTATAGTTTATGCTTGGACATGGCTCAGTAATGCCCTGATGATGGCTCACAAGCTTGAGGCGAAACGTCGGCAAAATTAAAATATTTAGAAAAAGACTGACTCCTGATTATTCCACCTGTATTTTTTAAAATAAATATTCTAAGTATATCTTAAGTTTGTATTTCTTTTATGTTTTTGTTTCTGTGCCATAAAAAGTCTCAGTTTCTGTGCTTTACTGTTATTTTTAGGGGACTGAAGGTCCCAGAATAAAATTTGCTTTTCTTTCTTTTCTCTTTCTTTAATATTGTTGTTAAATAAAAGACTAAATGTTCCAATGGTCAACTATTGATATTTGCTTTGAAAATTATGATAATTCTTCGTTTCAAACCATTATGTCAAAATCTAGAGTTAGGTTCAGATGCTTAGCGAATTCTGACAGGTCTGTGAGATCCAATTCGGTGGAAGGCTTTGGACTGATCTCAATCGCTCAGTTTCAGCTTAGTCTTCATCCCTTTTCCATTTTGCCTCAATGCTTTTGTACTTTCAAAATATCAAATAAACTCTCTTATATTTTGCGTTTATTGTTAACCATTTATGACAATTTCAAATAAAATGTGCAAAAAATGAAATGCTAATTTCTGTAGCATTTTTACTTTCACTTACCTACATATGAAATATATTGTAAGGGAATGTATTGCGATCTAGAAAATTCCAGGATTCGACTGTCCAATCGAAACAAAAGTTTTAGAGTAGAGTTCAAATTCTAATCCTGTGTAGCTCAAAAACGCCAGGTTGTATAAAACTGAAATTTAATTTTTTAGAAGCATATATGCCTCGAGAATATTTTCATCAAAACGAGCTAAACAGAAGAGCCGCTTTATACCATCCATTTTGCACCTTTTTTACGATTTTCTCAAAAACAGTTTTAAAAATTCTAACTAAACTCGCTATATCGATTACAATTGAATGGGCTTAAATATCATTCAGTTTCTTTCTGATTGAATATTTTTTTAATTTTTTTTTTATTCGTATATATTACAATTTGTCGTAATAGACAATAATAATAGTGCTACAGGATCTCATTCATACAATATTTACAATATAAACAAAAGGATAGTCAAATTACATAAAATAAAATCAAAATAAATAAACGTATACAATAACAACATTTTTAGACAAAATAAATACAAATAAATGAAGTTAACAATAAATAAACAAAACATGTCACATTCATACCTATGTAAAATATTTACAATCAGCTCGGGAACCCCGGACAGGGCTTGTCCCCCCACTTGTAGAAGGACAAACAGAGCCCAAAGGATCCCAGCGCCTCCTTCTCAGCCGCATCACTGGTGAGAGCCAGCGGAAGCTAAGTGAGGGCGCCACAGCCACAATCACACCGCACTTGAGAGGAGAATCTGACCAGTGTCAGAACTCCAGAATAGATTTTTACAATATGTCTCGGGCCCAATGCCGTTTCAACCTTCTAGGAGGGTTGTATGGATGAGTGGAGCTGGATAGGGATTGTGCTAGAGGATTAGGATGATGAATGAGGTTCTGGTGGAATTTGGATGGAATCAGGTCTGAAATAAACGGAACATTAAGGTCGTGGTGTAAGGTATAGTTGGAGACATAACAAGGAGCATTTACTATTGTTCGGAGGACTTTGGATTGAAATGATTGAATGCGTTTGATGTTAGAACGTTTATCTGTCCCCCACAGTTCAAGCCCGTAGGTCCAGATTGGCTTCAGTATTGTCTTTCTGATTGAATATAAATACTGATTTTTTTTTTTTTCATTTAAAATTGCGTTTAATTTTGTAGAAACGAACCCTTTCATGTTAGTAGCATTGATAAAAACGCGGCAAATTATTACACAATGATTTATTATTTCCTGTTATATTTATTATTAACTGTTTATAAACCTATATATAGAAAGTTAAGAATTTTATTTATTTAAAAAAATTATTCGTGCTTTCTTAGTTAAGAAACACTAATAGATTTTTTTTCTACCTTATAAAATAATTCAGTTATTGAATTAAATCACTTTTTAAAACTAATCTGCTAATATCAACGTCTAGGCGTTAGGATTATCGTTAGATGCCCTGGTATTTTTGTGCCAAATTTCAAAAAAATTAGTCCATAGTTTCGGAGAAAAGCCGCGGACAGCGGACAAACGGATTTTTTAAAATTCGTTTTTCGAGTTCTGCCTATCTTAAAACGTAAGCCCTCAAATTTTGAGGTTTCATTATTGTTCATATATATAGTTTCATTTACAAAGGTTCATTATTGAAAATAATAAATCAAACATTGAATTTGAAAAGGGGAAAAATATTATTTTTGGTAATTTTTTCCTGACTATGTATAGATTAAGGGAAAGTATTGCGATCGTGAAAATTTTCGAATTCCAGTTTTCAACGGAAATACACATATTAGGGTCCTCTGAGTCGAAATAACCAAATCCTGCAAAAACGTCTGAGTGTGTGTGTGGTAACTCCCGGGCGGAAACGGTAAATCCTATGAAACTGAAATTTCTAAAGATTTTTCGTGAAACTCGGTTGATCTGTTAAGGAGAAAATTTGTTTTTTTCATTTTTCACCTTTGGATATACTTGCGTTAAAATTGAAAAAAAATATATATTACGAAGGACCCTCCAATAAAATAAAATAGCGAAAAATTGGAGGTCTACAAAACCATCATATCATGAAAAAAACTTTTGACTAATATTTTCGTGGAAAAAAATATTTTTTGAAACCATTTTCTAAAATCCATAACATATATTATTATCATGAAAATCGGTTGAGCTGTTCAGGAGAAAACAATTTTTTTTTGTTTTTTCATTCCCCCTCCATAACTTCCCTCCCATAAGGATTATGGGACTAAAAGTTTGCACAAGGTTGTTTCTCATAGGTGTGAATCAATGGTATAGATTTAGTTCTAATATAGGCGGGAGCAGATCTCACATGCCTATTCCGCTAGGCCCTTAAACTTAATAATCCAAAACCACCTACTTCCCAATGCCACGACCTCTCGCATGGTAAACGTTCAGCATGTTCAATATGCCTCTGATCGCCCCTGGTCAAACTGTCCTTGAAACAGACTCGTCGTGCCTGCCAATTATTGATGAGAGAAGTTTGCCCTGTCATGTTTGCCGTAGATTAAATAATAAAGATTGAGCCAACATGTCAATAGACAAACAATTTAATAAAAAATCATGTTGACATAGGCTCGATTGTTTATTCCGTGAACGGGCAATAACGTTTGGCGTAAGCAGCAATCACCATCGACCCGTTCCTACGTAATGCAAAGAGAATACTTGAAGAGCTAGGGATACACGTGATCCATTATGCAACGTGATCAATCAGCATACTCTTAAATGAGGGATCTCGAGGGGAGATAAAAAACATTTTCGACAAATGTCATGCATAAAGCATTAGGGTGTTTTACTAAACCATTCGTTTCCAACCAAAAATTTCGTGACTCCTTCATCCAAACTGTACAACGGCAAGGAAAAAAAAAACGCCACCGTCACCTAAGAGAGAGTTCCATGTTGCAAAGAGACGATTCCATTAGACCCAGAACATGCTTGATCCAAGCTCTAAGAACAAACTAAAATCAGCGAAACATTGCACCTAATGGATTACTATAATTTAAAAATGTTATATAGGTAACTATTTACTATAATTTAGCGGGATCACCTTTGTTGTAGTGGCTAGCATAATAGCTTTCTATGTCCAACCTGCAGGTGGTCCTAGGATTTTTTAATGGGAGTAAAACAATCTTTTGAGGTTAAACAGAGGATTATGATAGAGCAATCTTAACCCGCGACTTCGACGAGGCCACTGTTTCAGGGGGAGGAGGAGGACGGAGGAGGGGAAGGATCCCCCCCGATCAACCCAAAATAAAGAAAATTTAACTTGTTTAGGGCAGTTAAGCCGCCCTTCGGGGGGGACGAAAAAAGTGGTCCCGAGCTTGTACAATGTCAGGTACCCGTTAACGATCCCTATCCTAATTAAATCTGGATAGGCAAAGTTCGGGGCTTTAAATGTAGCATCGTCTGATTAGCCATAGCTGCATAAAGTGACGCAAACAAACAAACTATCATTTACTGCAGTTTTATGTATCTGTGCAATGATTGAGTGAGTCTCGTTACATGTCAAGGCTTCCTAAATATTTTTTAAAAGGTAATTTATAGTAATTTGGCAAGGACACCTCGCTGACTTCTTGAATTATCGTGTGGACCACTTCTTGGCAACCCCTGAAGTAAACCATCAAATTCGTACCGTATCGTATCCTTCCAATCGGAAATCCATAGAATCATACTGAATGCTTCTTAAATTCTCGCAACTAAAACCATCTTTAGGGAGTTGTGTAGTTAAAGTGCCAGCTTTAACCTAACCATCCCTACAAGGCAATTGTTGTGAGTTGGAATCCCAGTTTCAGGAGGACATTTTCAAGTATATAATTAAAAGGGGACTCACTCACAGCCTCCTCCCGATTTCTGCAGAGACCGTCAGCCAAGCGATTATTTTAAATTACTTTAATAAAAAATATTTGGAAAGCCTTAGACAGTAACAAGAACCATTCCAGCATGGCACAGACATATTAAATTGCAGTAGATAGTTTTTTGTTTGTTCATTTAACGTCACTATATGCTTCTGTGGCTTATCGAACGATGCTAAATTGGAAGCCCTGAACTTTGCCTATGCAGGTTTAATTTGGATTGGGATCTTTAACGAGTACCTGACATCGTACAAGCTCGAGATCACCTGATTAAGTCAGCCAAATGTTTCCATTACAAAAAAAAGGAATGACTTCACTACCCTATCAATATAATCTTAAATTGCGAAGTGGTCTCAGAAGATTCGACATGGCCTGCCGCATCGACAAAGAAAGATGGTGGCTAGCATCAAGATGGGTCGTAGATTCAAACCTGCAGGTGTCTCAGGTACTTCAGATATTATTACGTAGAAGGGGACCGAAAAAAGTGGTCGGAGTATTGTCGGGTACTCGTTAAAGATCCCATATCGTCTGGTTGGGAACCCGTGGCTGAATGGCAGGCGCGCTATTCTCTCACGCTAAAGGTTGTGAGTCGGAATCCCAGTCCTGGCGGGACTTTTTCGAGCACATAATTAAATAGGCATAGGGAGTGGAGATCCTACCCTATAAAATTCCATTGAGAAGGGTAAATGTATTCTCTCAGCAGATTACACCTCGCGACCAAGGCCCTACACGACCTTTCGCGTTAACGGAAATCTCGTCCGATAAGCCACAGTAGCATGGAGTGACGTTAAATGAAAAAACAAAAACAAATCCTTACAAACCTTAATCCTTAAAAAGGCTAAATGCTCATACTCAAAAGACCTCGATCTGTTGCAGCCTCAGCCTGAACTAGATAAACCGCTTTCAATACCGAAATATCTGCCCACACACACGCTTTTTTGCAATCTTTCATGCGGGATGAAAATATATGGTCTCGGATGTACAAGCTTAAATAAGACATAAAAATGCTAGCAATTGGTAGTTCCTACCAGCCCCATAATCGTGTATGTTCAAATTTGACTTGTTTGTTGAGCACTGTAGGCAATGATCGGTCCCAGCCATGAAGTGTTATTGTGGTCCACTAAACCTTTTTATTTACTAAATATCCTAAATATTCTAACATCAAACGCATCCAATCCTTCCAATCCAAAGTCCTCCGAACAATAGTAATGCTCCTTATTACGTTACCAACTGTACTCTACACCAGGACCTTAATATTCCATTATTTTCTATTTTATGTAATTTGACTATTATTATTATTTTCTGTATATATTGTATGAATATGGTCTCATATCACTATTACTATTGTTCATTTTATAACAAATCGTAATATATCTCAATAAATAAATAAAAAAATATCCTAGAAAATTTCAGTTCGAAAAGTGTAAGTTAAAGTTTCATTTTATAAGCTTTATTTACAAAACAATTGACCAGATTATATAAGACTCATGAGACATTAAAACAAGTATATCCGTGGATCGAAAATTATCTAGGCAATACAAAATACATTCCATACAGTTAAAACATATTGGGTTGATGCGAACTTAATGCAGTTTGTCTCCATTGAAATACCAATTGCGTAAACAAAGCGAATAGTAACATTCATTCCTGGTACGAGTGTACCATGATTAACCTTATATAATACTTTCTGTTTTACCATGAATTTAATCAGTTCAGCGTGTTGAAAGGTTTCAAATTCAAATGTCGAAGTGCGATTTTCGTCAAATTCATATTTACGAATTTGAATACTACCCTGCAAAAACTGCTCGTTATATTAATGAAGTTTGGTGCAGCGTTGGTTCCAGAAATTTCGCAGTTTAGATTCCGACTTTGAAGGCAAGGAAGATCATCGTCATCATTCTGATGTTGACAACGACCAGCTGAGATCAATAGTGGAAAAAGACCCAACCAAAAACATCCGAGAACTCAGCGTGAACTAATCCACCGTTGTACACCACTTGGAGGCTAATGCTAAGGCAAAAAGTTTGAACAACAATGAAACGAGCACCAAAAGAATCGCCGCTTTTATCACGTAGTGGAAATGGTCCATTAATAGATCGCATTGTGAAAAATGAGTTTTATACAAGAACAGAAGGCGTAGAATATCTGTAGATTTTACTTTCACTTACTATATATAGTAAGGGAAAGTATTGCGATCGTGAAAATTTTCGAGTTCCAGTTTTCAACGGAAATACACGTTTTAGGGTCCCCTGAGTCCAAATAACCAAGTCCCGCAAAAAGGTCTGTGCGTGTCTGAGTGTATGTGTGGTAACTCCCGGGCGAAAACGGTAAGTCCTATGAAACTGAAATTTCATATTTAAGACAAATATACGCCCGAGACGTTACAAAACCTTTTTCATCAAAATGAGCTTACCAGAAGAGCCAATTTATACAATGTATTTTGCACCTTTTTTCGATTTTCTCGAAAATGGTTCCTACGACTTTAATGGTCCCCTGTGTCCAAATAACCAAGTCCCGCAAAAAGGTCTGTGGTGTGTGGTAACTCCAGCGCGTAAACGAAAAGCCCTATGAAACTGAAAATTGATATTAAGGACAACTATACGTCCGAGATGTTACGAAAACGTTTTAATCAAAATCAGGTGACTGGAAGTACTACTTTATATCATGCATTTTACATCATTTTACGTTTATTCTCAAAAACGACTCTAACGATTTTGATTAAACTCGATATATTGATGTATAATCTAATGAGCGTTAATATGATGTAGGTATCATTCTGATTGAAATAGTATGACAGGACTTAAATGACGATATTTTAAATTTTCTCCTTCTAAAGTACATTTAATTTTGTTGATTTAAAAAAATTAGGCACATCATATTAGCATAGATAAATAACGGCTAAATATGAAAGTTGAGCGAATTTGATAAACAACTAAAGGAGAAAAGTGAAACATATTTTGTATGCAATTATTGTGTTTTGAACACAAGAATAGTAATATAGATGTATAATTTACCATTGGATAGCTAATGATATTAGAAAAAATATTATCTGATACACGAAATTGTAAAGGATAATGGAGAGTGATAAAAAGCCTGTTTCGTGTTCCCGAAAAGGGAATTCATATTGGCGGTGCTGCCACCTGGCGGCCTGTCAAAAAAGGCCGAGCGCCCCATAGTGGCCGAAAAATAAACTGAGTAGTGGCAGGTCTTGGCTAGATTTTAACAACGGAGGTAAGTGAAAGTCGCTGTGGTAAGAAAGCTTGTTAATTTGCCAAAATTACATTTATTCTGACGAAAATAAATTTTATTAAATATATATATATATATATATTATATATATATATTTGTATATATATAATATAGTAGAAGGGAATGACAATGGGTGGAGAAAGATGAACAACCAAAACATTTCCAATGCCCAACCTTCACCCGAAAAGAGTTATAGATACAAATTTAGTGGTATACTGGAGTTAACACCACCACAGCTTTCCCAATCAGGTGCGAAAGTATAACAGTTGAGAATATAACAGTACTGCCAACAGGTAATGTCAAGAAATTATAATGTGTGTAGGAAGTCGCAGCATCTTTGCATAGCATTGGTTAACCGGAAGTGGTGGGCGGTCCTTCTCCATGATAATGCCAGGGACCCCACACACGTTGCACAACCAACGCTACAACGACTGCACAAGTTAGGCTACGAAGTTCTCAAACACCAACTTATTCACCTGACCTCTCTCCTACAGACTATTCCTTTCCACTTTTTCAGGCATCTGAAAAACGTGTTTTAGGAAGAAAAATTTTCAAAACTAGTATAAGTTAGAAAATTCTTTTCGCGAGTTCATAGCATGATGGTATTCAGATTTTTTTTTCTTCTAGGATAAAAACGCTTGTTGAACGTTGGCAAAATTGCATTTATTCTGAAAAAAATTACTTTTACTTTTAAATATATGTATAGTTAAAGTAAAGATGTTGTGTATTTCCAATGAATATTATAAACCCAATATTTCATTTACAAGCAAGTGAATGTAAGATATAATTAATGATGGAGTTTCGTTGAGTGTTGTGAAATTAGATGAGGAAGATGGTTGGGGGTACGGTCATTAGAGAGAAACACACATTAAAGCATAGTGTTTATTTTAATTGTGTGAAGACGTTTTATGATAGACTGTCATCCATACTTTATAATTATCATCTTGATTTTGTTTACTTCCATACTTTATAATAGCCTCTCATTATCCTTTTACATTTAATTTTATGTTTGTTTCCATATTGTATTATTGTCTCCATATTATTATCGTATTATATACATAAGGTATTATTAAGTCTATAATTACATCAGTTGTTATCTTGTTTCTTTTAGCCCACAATGTAGGCCTAAACGTCGGCAGATGACTCTAGGAATTTTTAAAGGGAGTAAACATGAATGAAAGTGTGAAAAGAATTAATCGAGGGATCATTGTAATTTAATGTGACAGTATTTTCAGGTTTAAATGCCGATCAAATTATATTATACATGAGTGTCACCTGTGGTGTAGTGGCTAACATATCAGCCATCTCTGTCAGAGGACACGAGTTCTAACCAGGTAGATGGACATATGGATTTTTTAGTTGAAGTGTAAAATCTTTAGATATGCCGTCCTTCGGAGAGGAGATCTACAATTGTGGTCACTAGCATTTGTGATGTGAGATACTTGTTAAAGATCCCTATCCTAACTAAACCTGGATATAAAAAATTTAGGACTTAAACTGTAGCATCGTTCCATCAGCTACAGTAGCATGCAGTGACGTTAAAAGAATAACAAAGAATCTTCTGAGATTAAACCGATGATGATGATTGGGCAATCTTATTCGATAAAGTGGATTGAGCTAGTTACCTATTCGGAGGGGCTACGGAAGGATTCGCAATATACGATTGCAAGGGCGTGTGGCTAATAAATATTTATCCTACCACGACCGTGTTCGAACCCAGTGCATAACAGGACCCTACCTCTGGACCACCATACTACAACAGTAAGAACGTTAATTATCGAAACATAGCTATCGATAGTTAATGAGCAATGAATAGGTTGGTATTGCTTGTATATTACATGTCAATAATCGATATTGTATTATAAGAAATCGATCCTAAAGCGAGAATATTCTAGGCCTGTTGCGACACCTTTGCAGTTCCTTGAGAAAAGGCGAGTCAGCTGTTTTATAATCAGCCAGTCCGATAGTATTAAAGCTTAGCAAGCGATAGATAGGGTTTGATATGTTTTTTTTTTCATTAAAGAACAAATTTAAATAACTTGTTTCATTTACTTATAAGTGAAATATATAGTAATAGAAATTATTAAGATAGTAAACATTTTTTGAATCCGAGTTTTCACTGGAAATTCAGGTTTGGACCTTTTAGTCCCGCAATAAGTTTTGTGTGTCGTGACATTTCAAATTTAAGATAAATATGGGTTCTGGAATGTTAGAGCGACATTTTTTTTTTTTTTTTTTTTTTTACGTTTTTCTCTTAAACGGCTCTAAGGATATTAATTAAACTAATTATATCGATGTAGCATTTAATGGTCTTTAATATCATGTAGGTTTCATTCAGGCTAAAGTCAGTCTGACATATATTATAATATATGTATATATTATCAATTCTCTTTCTCAAAAGCGCCTTAAATATTGTAGATTCCGAAACCAAATAACCAAACCATTTTATTAGCATTGATATAAAAACGTCTAAATATGCAATTTGAACGAATTCGATAACTAACTTCAGGAGAAATGAACAAATATTTGTGTTTAGGTAAATTTTATTTTCCGCACAAAAGAATAGTTAAGAAACTTAAAGATTTTAGGAAAAAAAATGTTATACACAAACTTGTATATGAGAACGGGGAGTGATGAAAAACGAATAAAACTAAATCATTGATGTATATAATAATATCTGTTGTTACATTATTCCATCTGAAACACATGTTTTCTTCGAACTAACTTAATTCTTGACTTTTTCAAAATTTATTTAAATGTTCTTAAATTGATTTCAAGAATGGAGGTTATTAAAAGTGTTGGAGCATACAATTTTATTAAATTTTTGTTATATAAATACCAATTTATTATTATTTATTTGAATATATTATATATATTTTTCATCGAAACAGTATAATTATTTTTTCAATTCAAACTTTTGTTGATGTGTTGCGCGTACTATGTTAAACCAAAATTTCCGATATTATACGTTAGTAATTATGAATATTTGGATCTAAGAAAATAAAGGAAAGATGTTCTTTAACATTTTTTATTTTTACTTTAGGAGGGTATGTGCTGTCCTGCGCATCGCTTATTATCGTGGTAAGAGTGGCAGGTATATATTGTAAAAAATAAAAACAGAAAAAAAAAAATAAACAATCTTTCATGAACGTGAGAAAAAGAACTCCAAAAGTTAATTAATTTAATATCATAAAGAAAATAGAAAATAAAAACCTTTATGTTCAATCTCTTAATCAACTTCAACTTAATCGATCACAAAACATAATCATAACTAATCTCGTTAGCAGTCTTACTGTCATTAACAACTTGTGGTGGTGGAAAAAAAACTAACAACAATGTTTCTAGAGAAAAAAAAAATCCAGCGAGAGGTTGGAGAAAGGGCGTGATGCACGACCGTCATGCCTGGCCAAAGCCAAGGAGATCGAGTCGTTCACCCTGAAGGAGGTAGATGGGAATGAGGCCATGAAGCCTCTATCTCGCTGGAACGGCAGCTTGTTTCCTGTCGCCTCAAGGAGGTCGATGAACCACAACGGCAGCTGTGTGCACATTTCTTGGCACCCGTGTTGCTTATTTCCATACCCCTCGCCTTCCATTCCTCGCACAGATGTTGCCCAGACGGCCATTTAACTTGGGTATCATTTTGTTAGCTGATTTTCTTCCTACTGGTTCCATTTTCTCGTTTAGATGCATGGAATGAATGGACTAGTCGTTGTCCTTTTAATGAAAGATCTAAAGGTGCGTTCACGCAGAACTGCGCCGAACCATATAGAAAGTTCAAATGTGTTGGTGTTAGACGTTGTCCCCACCTTGTTCCAGAGTGCTCTGTGCAGAACGTTGTGGGTTTGATTCTATTTTCGCAGAGGTCAATTTTGTTGTTTTGTTTCTCGGATACCCAAAGAACTAAATAGGTTTGAAGGTGGAAACTCAGAGTACTGAATTCTTTACACAGCTTCATCTAGCATAACATAGCAAAGTATTTTACTATTCATTGCTAAATATTTCTCTGTAAGGGTCTACCTGTAGTGTAGTGGCTAGCATAACAGTCTTATGAGCCCTAAGAGCCTCAGTTTAGTTATTTGTTTTAAACAAGAAACAAGACAATCAATCTAATCTTAAGGCTATTCTGGAATAAAAATTCACAGCCGCTAAAGCAACTAGCGAAATTGTTAAATGAGAAGAGGGAAGTGTCCTAAAGCGCATTGCACGGCTTTGGTTTAAAAAAATTAGCAGTGGAGATACGACGTCGGAAAAAAAGAAGGATTCCGGAAGATCATAAATGGTTTCTTCTTGTTGAGTCAAATTTGTCCATCTCGTGAACATCGGAGTGTCGTATGTCGGAAGGATTTACTGTTAGCGCCATCTACTCTCTATGAGGAAAGTGAAATAGAGAATTAGGCTGATCCCTCACGAATATCCTCCTCAGCAATCAGCTAAGAGGTTAGACATTTGTGGAAATTTAGTGAAAAAACTTTTGATGTGAGATTTTAACGGAAGATTTGTCAACTGTGATCAAAAATTGTTTTACTGGCGAAATCCGAATAACCGTGAGCAAAGGCTAATCGCAGTCCAAGAGTTCTTTGACATCCAACTCAAAGAATGGTACTTGCGTGGGATCGAGCAATTGGCAAGCAGGTGGCTAATAGCGGTAGATAAAAATGGATTATACATTGAGTATTGATTGTATTTATATCAAAGAAATATTAATACAAATATTTGAACAGAAAATGGTCATTTTTTTACACACTCCATTATGTATTACATTTCCAACGTTTGTAGGTCTATATCATAATTCTTCACCAGGCGTCTCGACCATTAATGAATCTTCAGTCCTTGACAACACTCTTGAACACATGCAATATGGTTCCTACAAACGTTGGTTATAAGTAGTTATGACAATATCATTGTTTTATTTTTCAACTAACGCGCGAACTATTTGTCTCCTTACTTTCCCTATGTTGGATTAAGAAAATCCTCAAATTTATTTGTTTTTTCTGCCTTAATATAATTTTTAATCGCCACGGCCTTGTTTTATTTTACCCTCCCACATGGTACGGCAGGTTCTTAGCAGCTATAGAATCAAGCCCCAACTTGGAAGAAAACTTAAAACCTGAAGTCGTATACGCCTCATCTGCGTCAGCAAGCCGCCTACACGAAGCTCAATCGTTCCAGATTGATCAGGTCTTCGCCTATTTTTCAGAAGGAAGAGAGAAACAAACAGATCGCTTCTGGACTGGATCGATTGGGGAGAGCCCGCAAAACATTTTAGCAGATAAGCCTATCAAATTTATGAGGCCTGCCCCTCTGATGTTGAATAAATGTATGTTTCTATGTATTGTGGATACGGAGGGGAGTCAATTCATTATTAGATTATTTTGATTTTAATAAGATCTGAATAAAAGAACAAAAGGAGTTTGCCAGCCTCCCTAGGATTCTCCCATCGGTCTAGCCCTCCCCGCGGTACCACGGGAACTTCCTAGACCCCAGCTGGCAGCCGACACGATTATAAGGCTGGTAAAAAGATAAAAATATATATAATAAAGGTTTACAAAGCCATTTTTAAGAGATTACAAATATTTCTTAAGAGTAGTCTCTACAAAGGCTGGACCGCCGACTCAATCCCGCAATCTCTTTGTCATGACCAACAACAGATTGGTAGTTGCCAAAAAAAAAAGTACTTTTGAAAAGAAGAGGGGGTAGAGGTGTGAGAGATGAGAATTGAAAAAGAGAAGGGTCAGTCGTATCCGAGAGAAGTCCGACGGAGATTGGAGAGCAGCTTTAGAGGAGTCGATCCGGATGATGGGGGATGAAACCGAGAAGGGACGCCTAAGACGGATTCCATAGTTCGCCAGCCAACTAAGTGTTTTTAAGATATTGTTTAACAAAGTTAACTGTAATATGTCCCTCAGTATTCTCTGTCATAGTTCTAGCCATTGTGTTAATTCAATGGATCTATGCAAGCTAATTTTAATAATAATGTCATTTATTAAAACCTGTTTAATTTAATCTTCCCCTCCATGCCACCTATTGAGATTGGTAAACACGACACCCTTGGATTAGAAATCCAATGGTTCCAGTAAACATAGTCTACACATACATTAGATATACTAATTAACTCATTTTTTGGAGCTGCCTTAATAAAAGCAGCCGGTCAAAACATAGTAATTATAATTTTCTATTTCAAGGATCATAGAAACCACGCGACTGTAATTACTTTTGGTTCTTTTCTTGTTTTTACTTTCACTTACTATATATAGTAAGGGAAGAAGTATTGCGATCGTGAAAATTTTCGAATTCCAGTTTTCAACGGAAACACACGTTTTAGGGTCCCCTGAGTCCAAATAACCAAGTCCCGCAAAAAGGTCTGTGTGTGTGTGTGTGTGTGCGTGTGAAATTTCATATTTAAGACAACTATACCCCGAGACGTGACAAAACTTTTTTCATGAAAATGAGCTTACCAGAAGAGGCACTTTATACCATGCATTTTGCACCTTTTTTCGATTTTCTCGAAAACGGTTCCGACGATTTTGATTAAACTCGCTATATCGATGTAAAATTTAATGGGCTTTAATATCATGTAGGTTTTATTTGGATACAAATGGTCTGACAGGGCTTAAATGCCGATATTTTAAATTTTCTTCCTCTAAAGTACCTTTAATTTTGTAGATTCAATAATAATAACTAGATATCTTGTTAACGCTGATGAAAAACAGGTAAATATATAAATTGAATAAATTCGATATGCACCAGATTTTTCATTTTCCCTCATTAATTCTGCGTACTTTGTTTCTTTCTTCTCACCCAACTCCCTTTTTCGAATTTCTCTTTACCACAAGAACCTTGATTTCCTTTAATCTTTACCTCTATCCTTCTCTGTCCAAACATTCCTAGTCTTTCCGTTGCTTCTTTTATCTGCTTAGCGGATCGTCCTGAGCTTTTGTATGCTCGGATTTTCTGGAATATTTCCTTGTTTAGTCTTTCCAGAACATTGTGGAATTTCAGTCTCTTGATCCTTATTTCTGTTTCCAGGTCCTCAGTCATTTTGTTCATTTCTTGTTTGTGTCTTAGACTGCTTCTTGTGTCTTTTTGTAGGCCCTAGGATTCTGCGTTCTATTCTTAGAAGTTTTTCCAGACTGGTTAGGCATGTAGTTCCGTCCAATATAATGTTTAATCCTGTTTAACAACTGTGTTGTAGTGTTGTATTTTTGCTTTTGTGGACAGGTTATTCTTGTTTGTTTGTTTATTCGTTTAACGTCACTTTAAACTACTATGGCTAATCAGACGATGTACAATGAGAGTCCTAAATTTTCCCTATTCAGGTTTAATTAGGATAGGGATCTTTAACAAGTACCTCACATCGCGGGATAACCTTTTAACGTCCCCTCCGAAGGACGGCATAACTAAGGATTTTGTACTCCCATTAAAAAATCCCAGGGCCAACCAGGGTCCAGGGTTCGAACCCGGGACCTTTTGCATAGTAAGCTGTTATTCTAGCCACTACGCTATGGGTGACCCCATAGTTATTCTTGTTATATACGTTACTGATTGCAAAGCTTTAAAATCTATGGTGTATGTTTCATTCTAATAAAAACAAATTTAAAGCGAACTTACATATTTAAGCATAGATAACTCATGTTTATTATTTTAGATATAGAAATACCAGTTGCATGAAACATACCAACGCCAATTTGAACAAAAGGTTTATTACTACTATTGTTAATATTCAATCAAAGAGGATAAAAAGAAAAGAGTCTAGGTAGAGGCCAGCATAACAGCCTTCTTCGCCCCAAGGTCGCGGGTTCAAACCTTGCAGGTGGCACTGGATTTATTTTTAAGATAGTAAAATTGCCGTTATGCCGTCTTTTGGAGGGGACTTAATAAATGTGTTACGAGCTAGTGCGATTAGGTACTAGTTAAAGATCCCTAAACTAATTAAACCTTGATAGAAAAAATTTAGTCCTAATGCAACATCGTCTGATTAGCCCCGTCAGCATAAAGAGACGTTTTAATCAATAACTAAACAAACAGACAAACAACATGTTTAATATTAATACATTAACGTGGCGTATCATATTCAATACTATTCATATCAACGCTGTGATACATGTGTAGGCTGAGGATGTGAGGTGGTATTATCAAGGCAGCCGCACTATCGCTGTGGCAAGATATCGAGCGGTACCGGAAGTGTTCATGTTATCGGGAACCGGAGGTTGTGGGTGGGGAGGGAGGAGGTGAGGGGAGTGAAGGCAACTTTACTAGAGGAACTTATGTGGACTCTTCCGGAATGCTGAACTCTTCGCTCCGATCTAGAACCACATCTCAACTATTCCGGAGTTGTCGAACAAAGAATCTCTCATGGAAAATACTCCGATAGGAAAAAAGATAGTCCCGGACGCAATCGAGAAAAGCAATAAAACAGTCTTTAAAATATATTTATTGCCGACGTTTGTAGTTCCAAACTCTACGTCTTCATTATATCGTCTCAATGCATAGCAGTTAGGTGATGACTGGATGAAAAGAGTCCGGGTGGCGATCTCGAAAAATATAATGAGGTACTTGGGACGGTAGAACGTGGCAATTAAGTTGTCATTGAAGAGAAGAACGATTATACTTCTGTGGCGGTCGTGAATAAGTGGTTAAGTCAAAATCTTTCATTTAACAGGTGAGCGACTTAAAGTTTTGCGTAATACCAAAATAGAGTTATTAATTACAGCTTTCTTTCCATCTGAAATGTCTTCCACCGAAAAATTTCTTTTATCAATTTAACACGACGTAGGAGAAGGTCTTAGGGAGCGATACGTGAAGTTAACTCATTCTTTATATAACTCGAGTCATCTAGTTTTTCACGACCGCCTCAGAATCAATAACAATTAATTTAAAATTCAGTTTTCATAACAGCCATCTAACCCAGAGGTACAGTTTCAACACGGCAGATGGCCCTAGGATTATTTCAATAGAGCATAAGAACCTTGGTTATTGCCGTTCTTCGAAGGGAACGTAGTATGGTGATCCCAGCTGTGCAGTGTCAATGACTACTAAAGGTTCCCTATCCTAATAAAACAGTTCAGGACACCCATTGCAGCATCGACCAATTAGCCTCTAACGATCGTCTGTTGTTAGCGAAGAAATGAGATTTCAGAACACACAGCTAAATGATTATAGTAATGCCTATAATAACATGATAATGATCATAATGTCCACCATAGTAACATAATAATGTCCACCATAGTAGACGATGTCCAGGTAGTCCGCGAATTACTCACGCTTTGGACAGACACATTAAGTTGGACGAGGAATTTTTTTACTGATAGTAACTACTTAGTATACCTATAATAATAATTGGCTTACCGAACCCGAAGGTTCGATGCCGATACCACCAAATCTCGCCTACACAGACTCGTCCAATGTTCGCTGGTCAAGCCCTAGCCCTCGAAATCAGCCTTTATGCAATCCTTCAATCGACGCTTCGGCCTACCTTTCGGACGCCTACCAGTCGGTTCAGCGAATACCAACTTTTTCGGAATCCGTTCCCCACCGAGCCCAACAACTTTATGCGCCCATCATTTGAGTCTCCGCGATGCTATCAACTCAATTATATTCACAGGGTACAAACTTCGCAATTCCGCGTTGTGCAACCTTCTAAACTCCCCCTCTCTCTTCGGAACAAATATTTTACGCAGTACCTTATTTTCGAAAACCTTAAGCCGTTGTTAATCCTTTAAAGTAAGCGGCCACGTTTCACAACCGTCGGAAGAATAATAGTTATAAATTCTAACCTTTAAGTTTTTAGATAGAAGCCGCAAGCTAAGTAATTTGGCAACTGAATAATAACAGGCATTTTCCACCTTTAACTGGGACTTTATTTCTTCCTGGATTAATTTTTTTCTTGTGATCATTGAACCTAAATACTTGAATTTCTCTTCGTGTTCAAAAGTATGTCTTGATATATCAATATCACCAAGATCGCCACCAATTTTCATATGATAATTTACTCTCACCAAATCTCGTGATATTTTACCTGCCTGTGTTCTCACCATGTAGCTTTATGGATACAAAGCGATACCATATGCCCCACAATACCAACCCCTTCATTAGATCTCCACCGCCTTCCTTTATCCCCTCTACTATCTCTTCATTTACCTCCTAAATTCTAGATCCAGAGCACTCCGTTCCAAGATGTTATTATGATTACGTTATAGTATATTAAAAAAGTAATAATGTTATGTTATGTTCCTATGTTGAGTTTCATCGTTAACTTGAAAGGACTTACCTGTCCCACCAGTACTGCAGGAAACATATCTCGGACCAGACGAAGGTCATGTCCTCTAGATCGGGAAGGATGTGCACCACGTTGTCCAGGATGCGCTTCGTTCTCGTCTCATAATAGTCTTCGAACGTTTGGAGCCACCCTGCGTCGTTGTGGGAAAACGGCACGATTATAACCTGGAAAAAAAAATATAATGAAATATCTAATGTTAATTATATGTTAGCTTTTGTATAAAACTGAAATGTTGATATGTATAGACTCCTGCGCAACCATTCTTTTAGGAACGGGATGCACTTATTATGAACTACTGAACGCCCCAGCTTCGCATGGATTTATGTTCGAGGAAGCACTCGCAAACTGACCGGTAGTCAGTCGAGTGAAAAATATTTTAATTTTACCGATGCACAGTGGGCAATATTACCGATTTAGGTGGACAAAATTCTGAAACTTGTCTATATTTAACCTTTAGGGTCTCAGATTACGGAAAAAAATATTTAAAAAATTATGAAAACTAATTATTTTTTTGATACGATTGGCGGGCGCACAGTGGTCAAAATCAAATTTATTTGCTAAAATCTAAAACTTCCCTATATTTTACGTTTGAAGTCCTAAAAACGGGGAAAATAATACGGAAAATCTAATTGTAGCTCGGAGTAAAACCTGCTAATAGATGTATTTTATATCATTTAGAAAATTCTTGAAGTTATAGATTGTAAAACTTTTTATTCGGAATGTTGTGTTTAAAAAAAATTATGTATCACCCAAAACGCAAAAATTCTTTGTAATATCTAAAGACTAGAGGGATTGATGAAACAAATCCTACAAACAAATCCTTGGGGTTTATGTTAGTACTGTGGAACTTGGAATGAGAGATGGAAAGACTTCTGTAAATAAGGTTTTTAGCTGTATTGTTTTTTTAATTATAAGGGTGCTGGTAATGGTAGTAAAAGAGTCTGCCTGAGTAAGTAGGTTTAGTGTACCAGTCAGTGGATATAGTTTGATCAGGGCTTCTTGTGACGCACCCTGCACAGAAGACTCTAATTTAGGGTGAAACGTCGGCACAAATTAATTAAGTTTCCTACTTAATTAATTGCTTTGTTGACTTTAACCCTCATACTTTATCCCCTTATTTCTCCTCTCTAAAGATACATCATCATTCAATCCCTTCAACTATTTTAATGTAAAAAGAATAGAGGATTATTATTTTATGGAAGATCTTTATTTAGAGACTAAAAGAGGGATATGGGAAGCGTTCGAGGGTGGCAGTCCGAACTTTGTAGATAAAACCTTTAAAGAGGTGGCCAAAATTTTCCTAGGGCCGGATGTACAATACTTGTTTAAGTGGTACTTCTTGATCAAATCTGTGTTTAAACGACTAGTCTGAATTTGTTCTGATGTATTGTACAATCTCTGATCACTTGATTGAATCCACTGATAAATGTTAAACATGGTATTAACTTGATCAGCCGTCAATGGTCGTTCAAGTGTCTGTTCACTCACTAATTTATAACCTTACCTAATTGTTGTTATTTTCATGACTCCTCTGTGTTAAGTGTATTACAGTTTTCCGGAATTTGTATCACTTTTATTATTTTTTAATCGAAATGAATATTGTTATATATATTAACACATATACATTCTTACATATACACAGCAAATATATTTACAATAATAAAATTTAAAGTAAACGTTATGTATCACATATCTTCACCATTTTTTTCACTTAAGGCCTAAATCTTTGCATTACATCAAAATTCTCTCTTCTTAGGAATCGCAATTCTTTTTCACCATTCATTCCTTCTTTAGTAACAGCTTCCGCAAATTGAATTTCGGCATTAGTTTGTTTATTTGTTTGTCACTTTATCCTAATACGGCTAATCGGACGATGCTACAGTGGGAGTCCTAAATTTTGTCTATCCAGGTTTTATTAGGATAGGGACCTTTTTTAACGAGTACCTGACATCGCACAGGCTCGGGACCGCCTTTTAACGTCCCCTCCGAAGGACGGCATAACTAAGGATTTTTTACTCCCATTAAAAAATCCTAGGACCACTTGAGGGTTTGAACCCGTGACCTTTGGGATAGGAGGCTGTGATGATAGCCACCCAGCTACAAGTGATCCCATGCTTTTCCGTTCCTATAGCTCCATGATGACTTCAATGTAGAGTTTCTCCACGCCAGATTCGCACAGTGCATCCCATAAATACTTATGTCTGATCGAGTCGAAAGCCTTGAAATAGTCGATAAAACATAAATAGACCTTCCTGTCGTATTCTCTACTTTTCTCTATGAGCTGATTTATACATTGGAGTTGATCTGTTGTACTGAAAGTAGGACGGAAGCCGGTTTGTTCTATATCGTGATCCTCATATATAGTTTTTATTATTATATTTTTATTAAAATATTACAAAATAGTTTGTAGATACTTTCAGTTAATGAAATCGGGCAGAAATTCTCCAAGCTATCCTTTTTTCCTTTTTTATGTATTACTGCTAATTAAAAAAAAAAAAAAAAAACGCTAATTCTTGCTTACTTTCCACTATAAACTATTTAGAGAATTAAATTAAGAAAGCCTGGGAATATCCGTCAATGGGAAAATGCTAAACAACTTAAGATTTGCGGACGATATATGTCTAATATCTTCGGACATAAACGACCTAAGGCGGATGATGGAGGAAATAGTAGGCATTAGCAAAAAATGTTAAGCTCGGGTGGTGCAAATACTGGTCTCTCCAAATGCTCTTCAAAAGCAATCTAGCACTAGATTAGATCTTAAAACCAAAGTTTTGACTACATGCGTATATCCCACGATTCTCTACGGGGCTCAAACCTGGGCACTTACAAGAAGACTCGATCGAAGGCTGAATACAATGCAAATACAGTTTCTAAGAAGTTTAATGTTTATTCAGAAAAGGGAGAGAATTAAAAAACAAAAATATTTTATTGAAGATGATACTAAGCGGTTTTATCAAAGCTTCTTTACCTTCAATAATAAGCTCGTTTGTATATACCGTCACTGCCTGCTGCTTTTTTCTTTTTCAAACCTTCAATAGCCTTTTCTACCTCTTCATCTAGAATGCCTAGGTTCTCGTAATTTTCCTTTACTATTCCAAGACGATATGTTTTGGTTTGAGTATTGTCTTTATATAAGTTTCTATAATATTTCGTCATCTCTTGTACTATTTCTTGCCGGTTTGTTATAGAGACTCCCCTTGTTCAATTGATCTTTTTTATTGAAAGAACCAGTATGGCGCTTAATTTCTTTTGTGGAACCTGTACTTGATAAACAATCATATATTATTTTTTCATCATAGAGTAGAAGATCTATAGCAATCTTTTTCTTCACTAGTTTGCGAACCTCTGCATGCTGTTCTTTTTGCTCCAATGTTTTATCGACAATTCTATTTAGTCTTTCCCTTTTATCTATAAGTTTTCGAGTTATTGTACAGATAGTTTTTTTCTTCGTTTATCTCTTGTTTTATATGTTTTTGTTCCCTGCACATATGCATCCCTTATACATTTCAGTAAATTGGAGTATAAGTTTTCAATAGACTCTTCTTTGCCGAAATTCATTCCCTCCTTTTTACTAAGTAGATTTTCTGGATATTTTTCCGAAACAGCCCTCGTGAGAGTTATCCTGGTGCCTGCATAAACGTATTTTCATTTGTCCCATCACAAGGCGGTGGTCAGAATCAAACTTCACTTCTGACTTAGGATATACAAAATTCATGCCTGCTTTCGGTTTTGCCAGAATGAAATCAATTTCGTGTTTTCCTTGATAAGGAGCTTTCCAGGTCCATTTTTTCTCCGTACTAGCTTTATAAAACGTATTAAGTATCCTGAGTTGATGCTTAACAGCAAATTCAACTAATTTGGAGCCTCTTTCATTTCTTTTTCCGATTCCACATTCTCCCATCACTGAATAGTCTCCTGCCTCTTTTATTCCTACTTTAGAATTAAAATCGCCAAGTAAAACTATATTATTATTATCTTCTTGGAGAGTAAGTTCTAAACTATCATAGAACTCCTCTATTTCTTCAATTGTAGATGCTGTAGTTGGTGCGTGTACTTGAAGGAAGGTTGTGTTTATGCATCCCACTTGTAATATCAATTTAATCATTATTGGAGAAATAAGTTTGAATTCTGTGATATTTTGTTTGTATTTTTTATTTAAAATAAAACCCGTCCCATAATTACTGTTAGTCGCCCCTGAGTGCATTAATCTGTAGTAAGTCCAGTATCCAACAGTGCTATAAGCTGGTTTCAATCCTTCCTCTCCGATCGTTCTCAGTATGTAGTAGTGCCAGATCAACCTCCTTCCAGTACCCTACCTGTATCCTGCGGTTTCCCTCAGGGATCGTCTCTATCTCCTACCCTATTCACCATCTACATCAATGACCTCCCTCTCCATATTAATCACTCTAAATACCACCTCTATGCTGACGATTTCCAAATATACCTCTCCTTCCCACCTTCCGACCTATTACTAGCTACAAAAAGATTACAAGAAGACATAAATCGAATAAGCCACTGGGCTGAAGTGAATAAGTTAAAATTAAATGTTGAAAAAAGGACGCCCGAAAAGGACTAATTTACTATTTCAAAGGATATGCCCGATTTTCATATTTTAAGGACTGTTTTAATTTTTGTTTTTTTCATTCTAAGTTAAACTCGCCATTCTCGTTGAAAGGATTCTAAACAATTGACATTTATTGTAACCAGGATACGGTTCAAAATGGAAGAGAACCACCATTTTTGACTCGATTCTCCTTTTAAAAGGATACGAATCGAAATAAATCAATGGTAACTAGGATTACCACACTAAAAAGGACACTTTTTAATATAGAAACTATCTCCCCGATGCAAGAAGCTGTCCGAAATAACTTAAGTCTAACTGTCTATATTAGGGTGGGTGAGGTGGTTACGCCCGAAAAGGACTAATTTACTATTTCAAAGGATATGCCCGATTTTATTGTAATAGAATCCCCTCACCTTCTGAAAACTGTTCCTCATATTCCAACCTTGTTCCTCAATAGTAATCCTATAAAGTTCCACCCTACTGTCCGAAATCTAGGAGTAACCTTCGATCAAACTCTATCCTTCAAAAATCATATTTCAGAAATCTCTCGACGTACCCTTTCAACCTTAAAGCGACTGTATTCCCTCCGTCACCTATTCCCGCTTGAAACCCGAATACTCCTCGTTACCTCCCTAGTATTCCCCCACTTCGACTATTGCTGTACGGTGTATGGTGGTGTGTCTGGGGATCTCAAGGTAAAAATAAAACGCTTAATGAATTCGCAATTTTTTTCAATTCAATTTGTTCGCTTCATCTTCGGGGTCCCTATATACACCTCTGTATCCCAACTTTATGGAGAGTTGAAGTGGCTTAACCCTTCCAATCGTCGCAAGTATTTCCTTGCGTCATTCCTTTACCAAATTATCCAATCCCGCCGTCCATCATATATTTTTGACCTCCTACAGTTCAAATCCTCTGTCCATTCCCGTTCTACACGCTCCAGGCCTTCGGATTTATACAGTACGGCCAGAACTGCACATTTCGACAGATCCTTTCTCATTCGATCCTCAATCCTATGGAATTCTATCCCTTCTTCCATACGTCATTCCAATTCTCTTTCTACCTTCAAATCCCGCATATTTGATCACTTATTGCACATCCAGGCTCAATAGAATTCTAAATAAGCTTTTTATTTATTTTTTTGTTTTCATCTCATTTAAATATGTATATATTATACCATTAATTATTAACTTGTTTATATTTAATTAATTTACTCTAAGACTCTAAAGCCATTTTTTTGTATATTTTATTATAAAGGGACATGTCCCAGAATAATAAAGAATATATTTATTTAAGTCAAGCAGGAAAACGATAAGACGGACAAAACTTAAATTTCGAAATATATACCTGGGATGTTGCAGCAACCTTTCCGCATAAATCTTATACGTAATTTTATTATGAATTATCGGTAAAAAAAAAAAAAAAAAATGCTCCACACATTTTCAATAAAGAAAACAAAAAAATATTTTTCGTTAAATAATATGAAATATATTTGAATAGAATAATAAGTAGAAAGCATGTTCTGCAACTGGTGGATCGACGATTCATATGATCCTAATTGGTTATAACTTTCGTTTTATTGTGAGAAAGTCCTTGCTTGGAATGACTTTTCATTTTGTTTTATTATCAGTATAATAAACTTTTATTGCGGTAGAATAAACGACAATTGTCTATAAAGGCTTTATTGTGATCGTAATGACCGCAATTAGAGATTTAATAGTCAATAAAGCGTGATAACATTCAATGATGTGTTCGACTGAATGGAGATCTCTTCGGTAATTTTAGGTCGAAACGTAGGCACATTATAAAATTAATTTACCTTATTTAGGTGTAACGATAACCAGTAAAAACGGGGGTCACCTGTAGTGTAGTAGCTAGCCTTCTACGCCCAAGGTCGCAGGTTTAATGAGAAACAAGTTCTCTCGGGTTCAGAATGGTCCAATGCCCTTACTTTGAACATAAAATATGCTTCCCTACTTGGAATCCCAGGAGTCAGCGGACAAGTAAGAGAAGTTGGGTCCCTCTGTCGCAAATGCGAAAATGGGACAAACCAGGCCATGTCCTTGGAAACTGCCCTAACAACTCCCTCCTCATCACGCGTCGGGACCTCAGGGTGATGTAAGAGTTAGCAAAGTTCCTCAGGGAAAAAAAATTCACCTGTTTTGACGAAATCTACTGAATTGATACGGACGGATCAGTTATGCACGCAGGCATCGTTGCATTCCCGAAGAACGGAACTACTGAAATGATCCTGGACCCTACCGTTCGATATGAGACTAATGACCTCAATCAAGCGGGTGGAGAGGAAAGGGAGAAGAGAGCCATCTACGAGAAATGCATCCCTTTCCTAAAGGAAAAGTTCCACGAGGCCTTTGGCGAGAGACAGTTCTCCGTTAGAGGTCTATGGTCTGGGTCTCGGGGGCGATCCTTGGAAGCACAAGGATCTTTTTGGAAGAAGTTGGGTGTCGATATCAAAGATGTAGCGGTGTTAGCGGAAAACGTGATTTTAGACTTCCTAGGAAATATTCACAATCACCTACATTGGTACAACCACAGGCAGTTGTAAAGTTAATTTATGTATATTTTGGTTGCATATAATGAGCTCTGAAGTGAAACAAAATCTGAAAACGCACTTTTCACTTTTAAAAATTTTAAAAAAGTTTTCCTTTGACAAAGTTGTCTAAATTCCTGAACAAGTGGTAATCAGTTGGAGACAAGTCGGGAGAATATGGTGGGTGCGGAAGAACTTCGTAGCCCAGTTCTTTCAATTTTTGCATGGTATGTTTTGAAACATGGGGTCTTGCTGCCGCTCAATGATATCATGAGGTACCCATGTATCGAGCTTTTTTACTTTCCCAATACACTTTAAATGTCTGGAAACGGTAGATGCACTTGCATTTAGTTCTGCTGAGAGTCCTTTAACTGTTTGGTAGGGGTTTCCTTCTACTGCATGTTTGAGGACATCGTTGTCTAATACGGACGGAGGTCTTCCTCGGGGCAAGTTTTCCAAGTCGGTATCCCTAGCATTAACCAATCGCGTGTTTCCATGTTCATATTTGGAGGTATACTAAAAAGTGGGTAATTGATTGAGAAGCAAATGTTTATAATACAAAGGTAGAGGATTAGTACCTGTTTACTTTAAATATGTAAACATTCGGAAGAAAACAACAAAAACCTGCAAAATCCTTTATGTATTTCAGAAACTGTAAAAACGGACATTTCATGTGAAACAACCCAATATATATATATATATATATATATATACAAGTCCCACAAACATTTCTGTGTTATAAATCCAGCCCATGAATGAAAAGATTTAAGACAAAAATAAGCCCAAAATGTTTTACTCAAATCAGCTGACCGGAAGTAGTACTATATACCACGCATCTTGCATTTTTTTTTGTTTTTCTCAAAAACGTCACTAACGATTTTGATTAAACTCGCAATATCGATGTAAAATTGTATGGGGTTTAATATCATGTAGGTTTTATTGTGATTGAAATAGTCTGACAGTCGACATTTTAAATTCACTTCCTCTAAAGTACCTCTTATTTTATTGATTCGAAAAAATTGACCGTTACAGGTTTTTAATTTCATTGACCTATATATGGAATATATAGTGCTGGAAAGTATTGCTATCGTGATAATTTTTGAATTCCAGTTTTCAACGGAAATGCATGTTTTAGGGTCTCCTGAGTCCAAAAGACCAAGTCCCGAAAAAAGGTCTGTGCGTCCATCCGTTTGTGTGTGGTAAGTATAGCGCAAAATCCATGGATCATACGAAACTGAAATTTCATATTTAATACAACTATACGCCCGAGATGTTACAGCAAATTTTTCATCAAAATCAGCTAACCAGAAGAGCCACTTTATACCATTCATTTTGCATCTTTTTACGATTTTCTCAAAAACGGCTGAAACGATTTTAATTAAACTCCCTACATCGATGTAAAATTTAATGGCCTTTAATATGATGTAGGTTTCATTCTGATTGAAATAGTCTGACAGGGCATAAAGCCAATATTTTCTTCCTCTGAAGTACTTTTAATTCTGTAGATTCTATAAAAAATAACTATATTATCTTGTTAACATTGATAATTAACAGCTAAATATGCAAGTTGAGCGAATTTAATAAACAATCAAATGAGAAAACTGAAAAAATACTTTTTTAATGCAATTTATTGTTTTTGAACGTAAGAACAGGCGAAATTTTAAATTCACTTCCTCTAAAGTACCTCTTATTTTATTGATTCGAAAAAATTGACTGTTAAATGTTTTCACTTTCACTAACCTATATATGAAATATATAGTTCGGGAAAGTATTGCGATCGTTAAATTCGAATTCCAGTTTTCAACGGAAATACACGTTTTAGGGTCCCCTGAGTCCAAATGACCAAGTCCCGCAAAAAGGTCTGTGTGTGTGTGTGTGTGTGTGTGTGTGTGGTAAGTCTAGCGCAAAAACCATAGATCGAACTAAACTGAAATTTCATATTTAAGACAACTTCTTTAAGAAAAGAATGCGCTTGAGATGCCACAGCAAGTTTTTTTTATCAAAATCGGCTAACCAAAAGCCACTTTATATTGGGTTGATGCAAAATTAATGCAGGTTTTTAGTAGGTATTGTAAATACGCCATATCTTTACTTTAACCATGTATATTTAATCAAAATAATTTCCATCTGAATCAATGCACTTTTGCCAACGTTCAACAAGCTTTCTTATTCCACCAGAAAAAAAATCCGAATCCCTGGACTCAATGAAATCACGAAAAGAATTTTCAATGTCGTTCTGGTTTTGAAAATTTTTCTCCCTCAAAAAGTTGTCCAGATGCCTGAAAAAGTGGAAGTCTGTAGGAGAGAGGTAAGGTGAATAAGGCGGATGTTGGAGAACTTCGTAGCCCAACTCGTGCAGTCGTCGAAGCGTTGGTTGTGCAACGTGTGGTCTGGCGTTATTGTGGAGCAGGATCGGCCCCTTCCGATTCATCAATGCTGGGCAAAGACGTTGCGATTTTTGAGTTCCGAGTTCCGCCGCCATTTCTCGTGTGGTTTTGGTTGGGTCTTCTTCCACTTTTGACCTCAGCTGGTCGTTGTCCAGAGCAAGATGACGGCCACGACCTTCCTTGTCTTCGAGGTCGAAATCTCCTCTGCGAAACTTCTGGAACCAACGCTGCACCGTGCACTCATTAATAGCCCCCTGACCCCACACTTCATTAATATTACGAGCCGTTTGCGCAGCGCTGCGCCCTAATATAAATTCGTAAAAATAAATTTGACGAAAATCGCACTTTGACATTTTCGATTCAAGACCTTTGAACACACTGAACAAAACGATTTTACTAAACAAATTCATGGTGAAAGAGAGAATATTAGATAAGGTTTGTTTTGGTATAATAATGATCAATGTTAGGATTAGCTTTGTTTACACAATTGGAAATAAGATATTGCAATAGAGGAAACCTGCATTAATTTTGCATCAACCCAATACCATGCATTTTTCACTTTTTTTTTTTATTTTCTCAAAAACGGCTCTAATGATTTTGATTAAACTCTCTATATTGATGTAAAATTTAATAGGCTTTAATATCGTAGATTTCATTTTGATTGAAATAGTCTGATAGGGCTGAAATACTGTTATCTTAATTTTTCTTCCTTTAAAGTACCTTTAATTTTGAAAATTTCAAAAAATTAGGCACATCATCTAATTAGCAATGATAAATAACAGCTAAATATTCAATTTGGGCGAATTTGATATACAACTAAAGGAGAAAAGTGCAATTATATTTTTTTATGCAATTTTTGTGTTTATGTTAATTATAACAGTAATATAGACGTATTATATACCGTTAGAAAGAGAAAGATTTTAGCAACTTTTTTATCTGATACAAAACGTTGTAACAGGTAATATAAAGTGACGAATGGGGAATAAACTTATTACTGATTAGCAATTTAATATAGTTATATTATTTAATCTAAATCATATGTTTCAAAACGAAAATAAATACACGTTATATTTAAATCAAATTCAAATATTTTTCAAATTGAAGTATATTTAATAGTTTTTAAATTGATATTAATAGTCGTAGTAAGAGAAAATCATGTGTTGCCCGCACCAGATTTTTTAATCTCAAGAGATATCATATGCAAGCTATGAAAAAAAAAATACAATTCAGGCAGTCATAGGGACTGCCGATAGAAGTGAAAATATTTGTTTTTAATTCTCGATTTGCGCTGGTATTTCGTTGGAAAGACAATTACGTTCGTTAACGTAGATATAACCGTTCTTGTGTTGCCCGCACCAGATTTTTAACATTAATAAACAACTGGTAAATACCTAATGTGAAAGTATTTGATAACCTAATTGAGTAGAGAATTTTAGAAATGTGGTTTAATTTAGATTTGTTTTCAAACATAAACAGTAATATACATAATGTATAATAATATACCGTTGGAAAGTCAAAGATTTTATAAAAAAGTGTTATCTTGTACCCAAAGTTGTATAAGGTAATGGAAAGTAAATAAAAATTAAGTAATTGTTATTTATAATAAATTCTACAGTTAGATTAATTAATATAAATAATATTTTTCTATCGAAACTCATTGCTATTTTTTTTTACTTTTAAGTTTAACTTAACTTATAAGTTCTTAAATTGATTTCAACAATAGTAATAATTGAAAATAATATGTTGCAGAAGACTTGAAGATGGAAATGCTCCAAAGATAATTGAATTCCTCACACCAATGGTTCACGTATTCCGCGGACCCATTTGGAAATTATTTTAAATTAATATAATCAAATTTTGCGAAGCATTAGCTTGTTGCAAGAATCACTCACGCATTGCCAAGTTAAATTAAATTAAGGGAGGTAACAGAGTAAATAAGTACCTATGTTTTGTTTCCAAATTTAGTAATTTACTGAGTTAACGCCTCAAGATTTGTTTTTTTAAATATCTATCTTTATCATTGATTTATATATATATATAAACGGCCAAAGATAACTTAATTAAAACCTGGATAGGCAAAATTTAGGACTCCCACTGTAGCATCGTCCGATTAGCCACAGTAACATAAAGTGATGTTAAATAAATGAACAAACAAGATAACGTAACGGGAAATTGAAGTCTTCTAAAATTAAAAAGTAAATCATTTAGAATAATTGGGATGGAAGGTTAATTTTCCCTGTTTTTTCCCAGGTTGTACATCGATTCTTCACTTCTATTTTTCGCAGCGTGATGTTATATCTGTGGCGGTCGTAAAAAAAAATAGATAACTCGAGTTATATAAAAAATGAGTCAACTTCACGTATCGCTCCCTCAGACCTTCTCCTACGTAGTGTTAAATTGGTTAAAGAAATTTCTTGGTGGAAGAAATTTTATGTTTAAAGAAAGCTGTAATTAATAACTCTATTTTGGTATTACGTAAAACTTTAAGTAGCTCACCTGTAAAATGAAAGATTTTGACATTCACGACTGCTACAGATATAGCCTATCTATAGCCTTCCTCGATAAATGGACTATCCAACAAAAAAATAATTTTTAATTCGAAGCAGTGGTTTCTGAGATTAGCGCGTTCAAACAAACTCTTCAGCTTTATAACATTAGTACAGATTATAATGCGTAAAGACAATTGACTTAATTTAAAGTTGTTGTACTAAATATTAAGGCACTGTTATTGCTAAATTGAGTGGCCAGTGAAGTGGGATATCTATACTAATATTATAAAGCTGAAGAGTTTGTTTGTTTGTTTGAACGCGCTAATCTCAGAAACCACTGCTTCGAATTAAAAATTATTTTTTTGTTGGATAGTACATTTATCTAGGAAGGCTATAGGCTATATAGCATTACATTGAGACCAATAGGAGCAAAGAATCAGTAAGAAATGTGGGGGAAAACGGGAAAAATTAACCTCGCATCCCAATGATTCTAAATGATTTACCTTTTAATTTTAAAATAATTATAATTCCCGTTGTTATCTTTTGCTGTAACAATTAATAAATCACAGAGCCAAAAGTTTAAGCACGTAGAAATCGATTTACGTGAAGACTGATTTTCATACGGTCAACTATACGGCGGCCAGAAGACTGCGGGGATAGGAAGCACTGGCGTTCAGATCTAGATCCCGATCATAATAGAAATTGATGTGAACGAAGTCACGAGCCTTATATAATTGGACTTAAGCTCGGGCCTTGCCTATGCAAATCATTGTGGAGGTAGCATCTAGCGGTGAAGCTGTAATGTCTATATTCTGAGAATTAACAGAAGACTAATATTATTAACGTTTATGATAAAACTTAATGTAACGTATTTTTGTGCCTTTAAGAATTGTCTATTGTTAACTTATAAGAAAGGTCCCCTTAAAAGTTAACCTTTTCTCAGGGTCAGGTCACTGTCCACCCTTGGTCATAAAGTTACCGCTCAACTGTCACGGAAGTGACAGAACTTGGATGTTTATGTTTCCTGTTGCATTCATGCACGTTAGTTCCGATCCAATTCAGAGATCTCCAGAACCTTATTCAGAGAATCAGACCTCCTTCGCTTACTCATTATTTTGAAGAAACCGTCATGTCGGACCTCCCATGACACCACCTCCCCTCTTCATTCCCGTCTCTTTAAAACCCTAACCTAACCTAGATCCACCCACAATCATTCTCTCTCAGTGAGCCTCACGGTAGACTTCACGTATGTAACCTTTACTGAAAAATAAAGACTATTTTTAAGCATCTGCTGTTGTGTGTTCGTTAATTACCTCAACGAAATATTTGACGTTTGCAAACGTAAACATATTACGTGTGTTTGTTTATTAATTTAACGTCACTTTATGCTGTTATGGCTAATCCGACGATGCTACAGTAGGAGTCCTAAATTTTGTCTATCCAGGTTTAATTAGGATAGTGATCTTCAACGAGTACCTTACATCGCACAGGCTCGGAACAACCTTTTAACGTCCCCTCCGAAGGACGGCATAACTACGGATTTTTTACAAACATAAAAAAATCCTAGGACCACCTGCGGGTTTGAACCTGTGACCTTTGGCATAGGAGGATATTATGCTAGTCACCCAACTACAAGTGATCCCGTAAACTCATTTTAAGCTGCGTTCTACTGAACTTTTTGCTTGTCGTTCCCCTTGGAACTTGGAAGCGCCGCCCTGCGGTTATTTCCAATTTCAATATTTTCTTTAGGTTATTATTAATATAAGGGATATAGGTAATATATAATATATAGGTATATATATAATATATAATATATATGTAATATATAATATATAGGTAATATTATTATTCTGAAGATTATTTTTTTTTTTTTTTTTTGATTAGAAACAATTCTTTATTGAGCAATATTACAATCTGTCCAATTTAGGACATTTTTAATAGTGATGAAGTACAACATTCATACTACATTCACACGATATGTACTAAACAATAAATTTATATAATAATAATACAATATACATATATACAAAACAAAATCAATAAAATATATACAAAAGTCACTCATACCTATATACAATTCACAATCATACAGCACGTGAGTGGAGAATCTAGCCAATGCTAGAACTCCAATATACATTTTACAAGAGGTCTCGAGGCCACTGCCGTTTCAACCTTCTAGGAGGATGGTAAGGATGTGTGGAGCTGGATAAGGATTGAGCTAGGGGATTAGGGTGATGGATAAGGTTCTGATGAAATTTAGAGAATTTTAATGGTATAAGGTCTAAAATAAATGGAATATTTAGGTCGCGGTGTAAGGTATGGTTGGATACATAATAAGGAGCATTAACTATTGTTCGGAGGACTTTTGATTGGAAGGATTGAATGCGTTTGATGTTAGAATATTTGGCTGTCCCCCACAGTTCAAGTCCGTAGGTCCAGATAGGTTTCAGTACTGTCTTGTATATTAGCAGTTTGTTCTCGATAGATAATTTAGAATTTCTGTTCAGTAGTCTGTATAATTGTCCAAATCGTCGATTAATTTCTTGTCGTTTGAGTCTAGTATGCGGGTTCCAAGTTAGTCTTTTGTCCAGAAGGAAGCCAAGATACCGGACTGTGTCGGAGAAAGGAAGCGGAACGGAGTTAAAGAGAACTGGAGGGCAGGATTGTCTTCGAAGGGTAAAGGTGACATGTTTGCATTTGGATTGATTAA